>OU343222.1:265026349-265070161 GCA_910596185.1 Chrysanthemum makinoi
AAGTCTAATTCTAACATTTCCAAATACCTAAGTAGGATAACTTGTGATATGTCCATAGGCTTTTGAGAAACTTGTCTAAGCAAAGGCGATGTATCAAACCATTCAGTGAAGTCTGACCATAAAAGACTTGTACCCTAGTTTACACATTCCATTGCATAGAATTAGTATGGGTAGATATGTGGGAAAGGAAATCTTAAGTAATTCTAAAATAGTCTATATTGGCTAGCATCACAGACTTAACATGAAGGTTTCAAAATGGGATTGATGAGTGTAGAGAAATTTGCTGAACTTCAGCTTTTGTAGATGATGAATCAGTTGTCTTTTAGAAATCCATTCTTGTATTTCAATTAGGGAAATTGATAGTTTGTGACGGGTTTAATATAAAACAATATCATATAAGGTTTTATAAAATAATTTCTAGAGTCTATTGTATAATTTACAATGTTGCGCAAGTAAATTAGACCATTGTGTAACTCACAATGTCTAAGAAATAGTTGAGGCCATTGTGCAACTCACAATGTTTGAGAAATAGTTGAGACCATTGTGCAACTCACAATGTCTGAGAAATAGTTGAGACCATTGTGCAATTCACAATGTCTAGGAAACAATAGAGACCATTTTGTGATTCCCAATGTCTGGAATGTAAATGAGACCACTGTTTCACTCAAAGTGTCTGAGGATGAAATAGAGACAACCGTAGGATTTATAGTGTCTGAAAGTGTAATAGAGACTACTGTATCTCACAGTGTCTTGAAAAATGAATGAGACCATTGCATCTCACAATGTCAAGGAAGTAGGAAAGACCATTGTGTAACCACCGGTAAATTCCACCTCGTACTAAATTAATATAATATTCTAACGAAAGAATATTTATCCATTTTCTACGTCTAATAATTTTATTTTATTTTTTGGATTAAACGTTATCAGTATACCTGATCACAACAACTAACTAGTGTGACGTGACTCACATTCCCAACAAACGTGCTCTCCGACACCGACATGGCTTATGCTTATTTCAAATAAACTTTATTATACATCAAGTATAAAAATTTTCAACTTTTATTTACCACGTTACGTTATTTCGTTAACGTACGATTATTTAATGTTCAAACAAAACGTTTGCCGTTTATAAGAGTTTTCACGAAACTTTTCAGGTTATTAAATTTACTATTAACTTCTATTTAATCACTTTAAACTTATTTTCGTTTAAATAATGTTTAAACACTCCGATAAACCACGATTCATTTTAAATATTAAAATAAAGTATAATGATAAGTTTTAATATTTTTATGAGCATTATATTTTTATGTTACCTTATTTTGATCTTCGTAACTTAAGGACCTAACGTTTGTAATTACCGAGATCAAATTATATTCAATATACCTCAAAAACTTAACTATTAAGTTAGCAAAATTTCCACAAGAGGCAAAAACCAATTTGATGTTTTCTTTCTATTCTAAACCGACACCAACACTTTTAATATCTGTTCTTTTCTCAATCATTCAAGATCACAAAAAGAAAGAAGAGATAACTTTCTTCTTCCCTCTTCCATACTACCATCGATCAACAGCATCACCACCCCGACATCACTACACCATCGCAGCCACACAGTCACCATCACCATCCTCCACTCCTTCCACGCACGAGTCAAGATGGGCGGGTAGGTCGAGGAATCAAGGGTTCAGTGTGGGATTTGATCGTGGGTACGGGTCGTGCTCTACTCCAACCACCACTATCACCGCGACCAGCTTCTTCTTCTTGTGGGTATGTCGAAACCCACCAAAGCTTTTGCTTATATTTTTTCTTATTTTGATTCGAATGTAAAACTTGGATTTGTACAAAAAGATTATGTGATTGTAACATATTAAAAGTTGTTTTGTAATAACTAGTATCATTGTTAATCGTTTTGTGGTTTGATTTGTTGGTTTGACCTGAAGTGATTATTTATAATCACTCGATGTTCTTATTTCGTGCTTATTGCTATAGCGTATTTGGTTATTTATCGATTAGTATAGCATATGATTGGTTCTTTTCTGATTTAGGGTCGTGTTGGATTGATAAGTCGAACCTACTGGGTCTCGACTTGGGGTATATCTTTGCGTGTCTGATATAGATATAACTTAAGTTTTAGTTATAGCTTATTCATGAAGTCTTTTAGCTTATTTTGATACGTGTGGCTTATTTTGAAACTTGGTTAAGTAGTTGTTAGTTTTTCAGGCGAGTGCTTGGTTTTGCATATTTTCACCGTTTATTCTGCTTATTTTAGCCATAAAAAGGGTTGTTTGGTTTTGATTTCAAACGTACCAAAGTGTTTTGAAACTTGGTTTATTTGTGTGCTTGTCCGTGTTTGCTCGAGTCAGCCAAAGGTGTGTTTTTCTGCTGCAACGCAGCCACCCAATAGGGTTGTTTGTCTGCTGTAACACAGCCCCAACAGGGGTGTTTTTCTGCTGCAATACAGCCCCAAAAAGGGCACACTTGCTGCTGAATTTTCTGCACATAAAGGGGCACGTTTACTGCTGATTTTTCTGCATAAATAAGTGTATTTGAATGCTGATTTTTTTGCATAAACAAGTGTATTTGAATGCTGATTTTCTGCATAAATAAGTGTATTTGAATGCTGATTTTTCTGCATAAAAAGGTATATTGGACTGCTGATTTTTCAACATAAACAAGTGTATTATGTTGCTGAATTTTCTGCACATAAAGGGCACATTTGCTGCTGAGTTTTCTGCACATAACAGGCACGTTTGCTGCTGAATTTTCTGCGCAACAGGGGTGTTTGTTTTGCTTATTTCAGCCCCGAAAAGGGTTGCGTTTGATCAGTCTATGGGCTCGAGCCCACGACTCATATAAGGTTGCGTTTAGTCTAAAGCCTAAGGGGTGTTTGGTTTTAAGTTGGGCCAAAGCCCATGGTTAGTGTTTAAGTTTGATATATCATTTTCAGTACACCTATAAGTTATAAAAATATATTTTTCTTTCGAATTTGGGTAACGGATTAACATATATTTTTCATGTCGACTTATGAACTTAACTCAAAACTTGATTATGATTATTAATTGTGATTCGAGATTATTTATTTTGGAATCATGTTGCATTTACAAATTGGACTAAGATTATCAACATGGGAATTTGTAATTTGAATTTTTGATAAACTAAACTATTCGGTGATATAGTTAATCGGAATAACATTGGTTAAAACTTACTAAGACTCGACATTTGAACACGATTAGTCAAAACGGGAATCAAAACAAAAACTATATATCGACAACGTAAGATATATTTAGAAAACGAGATTTAATTAAGTTTACACAATTTTGAAGTTATATACATAAACGCGTTATAACTTAACCAATCTACCTATCTTTTACTTATTTGCTATTTGAACCTTACGTGTTTTATTTTCGTTCATACTTGTGCTATATGTTTTATACTTTAGTATGTGTTTACGAGTCTTGACATTCAAACCACCACTTGAAACGATGATACAAAACCTTTTTACAAACAATAATACGACATCCTTCGAAAACTCATATGTATTACTTTAATTTCATGTGACATATTTATAAGATAAGTTATTATCTTCTAGGTCGTGCCGACCGTGTACGGTTGTGCTTTGCTACTTGATTCTATTTTGCGATACTTACGCCACTACATTCTGAGGTGAGTTCATAGCCCCACTTTCTATTACTTAATTGTTTTACAAACCCTTGGGGGAGATACATGCTTTATTTTAAACCGAACACATTGCTTTCAAACTGTATACTTATCTGATTGTTTTATTAGCACTAAGTTTCCGCATTTGCCAAACTTAAGTCCCTTAATCATGAATCATTAATCACTAGTGAGAGTGGGCGCGAATATTGTGAATAGATCTATTGGGATTGACGAATCCCGTTTGTGTTGCCCGTTAAAGGCAAACAACGCACTATATTTGAGTAACATTGGTAATAACGGCAATTTTACCTGATAGGGCACGCACCGACATTTTCTCCAATTAATTTTGGAACACGTTAACGCCTTGATTGCATGATGCTTAGTCTAATAATAACTGTTTTGGTTTTCAAACCATTGGTGTGAATTTATAACCCACACTACAAACATTATGTGTTCAACTGACTTCCTAAACTCTATGAATTTCACTCAACCTTTGTGTTGACAGTTTTAAGCATGTATTTCTGGTCCATATTGTACGAGGCTGGCACGGAGAAGCACGGATACTCAAGAAGGCTATAAATTTTATTATCATTCGAAAACCCATTTAATCTATTTTGTAAACTCTGATATTTATATAAATCGAATGATAAATCTTTTAAAACGACTCGATTAGAGTACATTTTCTATTGTTATGACTGTTGTGCCATGAAGTAACACCCAGTTTGAATTCCGCTGCATATCACGAAATTGGGGGTGTTACAGATTACGATCTTTAAAGGAGTCATTTAAAAAGGATTTATCATTCAAATTATTCAAATATATCAGAGTTTACAAAATAGGTCCCAGTTGGTTCCATTGTTTAAAAATACATCAATATAAAGTCTTTGATGTTTTATGAATGATAAAATATTTATAGCTTGATCTAGTCCTCGCTCTTCCGTGCAAGTTTCCGACATTATGAACCTGAAATACATGCTTAAAATTGTCAACACAAAGGTTGAGTGAAATTCATAGAGTTTGTTTGATGGTTGAACACATTATGTTTGTAATGTGAGTTATAAATTCACACCAATGGTTTGAAAACCAAAACAGTTATTATTAGACTAAGCATCATGCAATCAAGGCGTTAACGTGTTCCAAAATTAATTGGAGAAAATGTCGGTGCGTGCCCTATCAGGTAAAATTGCCGTTTTTACCAATGTTACTCAAATATAGTGCGTTTGTTTGCCTACCAGTCAACACAAACGGGATTCGTCAATCCCAATAGATCTATTCACAATATTCGCGCCCACTCTCACTAGTGATTAATGATTCATGATTAAGGGACTTAAGTTTGGCAAATGCGGTAACTTAGTGCTAATAAAACAATCAGATAAGTATATAGTTTGAAAGCAATGTGTTCGGTTTCAATTAAAGCATGTATCTCCCCTAAGGGTTTGTAAAACAATTAAGTAATAGAAAGTGGGGCTATGAACTCACCTTAGCGTATAGTGAATAAGGTAATGCAAGCGATGTCAAATAAAGCATGACGATAACGAATCAGCACAACCTAATAGATATGTAATGTGTCTCAGAATATAACACGCGAAAAGTGATCGATGCGTATGAGTTTTCAAAAGATAATACGTTTTAGTTTTCGTGGAAGTTTCTTATCAACGTTTGTAAAATGTTTAGTTCCATCATTCGTGTGGTGGTATAAAGTCATACACTCAAGATAAACGCACTCCAAAGTATAATATATATATCACATATATATTATAAAGTAAAAGAATAGACAAGGTGTTTCAAGAAAACGAGTCACAAAAATATTGACGGGTGAATTCTAGGCGAGAGGTTAATGACTTAACCAAGGTATTTTTATTCTCCAAATGGGTGGACAACCTCCACTTATACCCAATAAGTATCTAATAAGTATTGCTTAACCATTTTTAACTTTTACTAAGTGATCACACTTTTATTTCTCAAAAATAGATGTAAAAACCATGTTGCTGAATTTTGGTCAACTTCACACGATCGTATCTCTTAACCTATAAAAGATACAATGATGGGGTTTTCACCCCTAGAAATATACTCAAGTTTACTTTCCAAAATATTATGCCATTCAATCAAATCATTTACCAATCAACGGGAAATGAGTTTTTACCAACTATAACTCCAACCAGAAAGTTCGCTGAAATTCTAATGCTTACGGTTTTGGTCATAAATACTATTCTATAATAGCTATCAAGTTGAAACCAATTGGAGGTGAAAGCTTATAATGTCTAGTGTTGAACCATGTTTTAAAAACCCAAGCCTACTGTACAAAAATCTGGAGCAAAACATGTTTTCCAACAGCAGCTCCAGAATTGACATGTTTCCATAAAATGGCCATATCTCATTCATCCGTAAGAGATATCACCCTATCCAATTCAACACATGTACCTTAAACTTATTTCCATAATCCCATCAAATAATATAGACCTTCTTAGGCCAAAAGTTTTCTGAAATTAACCCATCTATACTGCTGGTCTGCAGTAGTCCCAACTTTTCCTACGAAACACTAATCTTAACGTATTTCCTAAACCGTGATAGCTATTAAAGTGATTCCACTTGGAGAAGTTAGATTTAGATGTACACTACTGAGATTAGCTTTCCTATCCTACATTTTAGAGTACTAACCTGGAGTTTAACTCGTTTTGCAAATGATGTTCCAGATTTGACTAGCAATCGTAAAACGGCCATAACTCCTTTATCGGGAAGAGTTGATGACCCATCCAATTCGCCACATGAAGCTAAGATATATATCTATCTAAGAAGGTGATTTCCCAGTAGGCCATAAGCCAAAAATACTGCATACCAACTCGATTTAGCCGCTGACCTGAAACAGCCCTTAATTTACACTAATAACAGGTTTTCTTGTTGACTCGAGAGTAAAAATGCAAACATCGCTTGGATGTTTGTTGAGCCAAGACTATGAGACAAGGAACACACCCCCGTGGGTATTTCTTTAACCTAACCAATTTACACCCTTTCGGACAGAAATAAGAAAAATAAACACCTTTGTTGTGCAGAAAAATAAGTAATAAAACATACCCTTCAGGGGTTGTAATAAGCATATGTGAAAGCCCCATCTGGGCTGTAAACGACAGAATCAAAACGCCTTTGGGCTGAATAATAAGCTGAACCAAACGCTCCTATTGGTGCAGAAAATTCAGCATCAAATGCACCCTTTTATGCAGAAAATAATCAGACAAGCGCACCCCATGTTGGGGCGGTTTTGCAGCCAACAAACCCCCGCTGTTGGGGCTGTTTTGCAGCAAGCAAACACCCCTTTGGGTGGGCTAGATAACAGACAAGAAACACCCTTGAGGGCTATAACATGACGAATCAAACACCTCCTGTTGGGGCTGGTGTTGGACAGAAATAAGCAAACAAAACACACCCTTTGGGTGGTTTTCTTTCCAGCCTAGAACCAAACAAACGAAACACCACTCTTGTGGTTTTTATCCCAACTCGAGATCAAGCAAACAAAACACCCTTCGGGTTACTTGCAACCGAGACCCGCAGACAACAAAAATAAGCTTAATATTGAAACAACTAGTCATACACCTTTTTAAGATAAGCTAAAACAAACAAATACACCCTTCGGGGTGTATTTCTGTCATGATGAGAACTAAAACAAACGACCTTTCGGGTGGGTTTATCGAGCATAAAACAAACTCCAATCAAACCCGAGACCCAAGTGGGTTGTCTCGACCCATACAGGTTTAACCCGACCGGAAATAACACCAATCAAATAAACTCCTCTTAAATCATTACCACCACACGAATTCATAATCAAAAACATATTTAATCCAGTTTTTACATTCATGAAGAGTGAATAAGCTGATTTGTATCCGGTTTTAATCAAAGATAAATTAGATAGAATAGATATATGTATGTCGACATACCAAGAGTGTGAAATAGATATGTGATGGGAGATGATGGTGGTGGCGACCGTTGTGGTGGTGACTACCCGAACCAGAAACAACAACCATGGTCTCTAGACTCCTCATCTTGATGATGCTGTTTGCGTGGAGTGGCTGTGGTGATGGAGAGATGGGAGGTGGCTGCGATGGTGGTGATGTTGTTGTCGATTGCTGGTAGTAAAAGAGAGGGAAGAGAGAAGATAACTCTTCTCTGTTTTTCTTTTTGTTTGTGATGACCAGATCAAGACTAACATGTACATAGAATATATTTCGTCGTTTGATGACATATTTTAACTTTTAACAGTCCGGTGTGATCTACTGATTTAAAAGTTTGTTGACGTTCATCAGTAACTTTTAATGGATGGAGATAACAAAGGACATGATTGATGAGATGGGTACAATGTAACCAAATCAAGAGTAAAACAATGACAATGTTGAACGAAAGTGCAGCCACATAATGACGGAAAGAATTAGATGAAGAGTAATGATATGTAGACCTAATAGTAGAAATACTCAATTCAAGTTTAGACACGTGACATGCCCACTTTAGAAAAAAATTATATATTGTTATGATGATGAGGGGGAAACAGATAATTTCTCTTGCTTAGTTAATATGACAGTTTCATTGTTTCCTTTGTTAAACTTTGCATAAAAATACATATACAAATGAGGCGGAAATAGATAAGTTCTTAATCTGGTGCTATTTTCCTAAGCGACCATTAAAATTACAGTGTTTGCATGAAAATACGTATACGGATGAGGCGGAAATAGATAAGTTCTTAATCCGGTGCTATTTCCCAAGCGACCATTAAAATTACAGCGTTCCCTTAGTTTAAGTTGTCTATATAAACTGTTGGTAAAATCAATAACAATTAAAAACAATCGAGGTTATTACGAACTAAAACATTTTCCCTAAGAAAATTTGAAACTTGAAAAGTGACACTACCATAAAAACTAGTCTCCTAACACGTTCCATAATGGAGCTTGCAAAAATTCTTGCACATAACTGTTGTGGTATTCGTTGTAAATGCTTGATGTAATACCGACAACGCATCATCGGAGTATAAACGCTCTCCGTTTTGGTGAAGAGGTACCAGCCTCTTTTACAAGTATTTTCTAGTATTTATACACGTTACTATCAAATTGGCGGCAAGATGTATAAAATGAACTTAAAACTGCCGATAACGACCAAGGAGGTTTGACTGAAAAGCGTGGAACTAAAGTGACACATATGTGCTATGCTCTTTTTCATAATATATTATTGCCCGAGACTCCAAGATTTACTCCGTACCTCCAACTTTGCATCAACACCTTATTATATATATATATGTGTATATATATATATATATATATATATATATATATATATATATATATAGTACATCATGCTTTATGTCTGTTGGATCGATATACTTTAATCAAACTATCTTAACTAGCTTGTTAAGGTTTAATAACCCTCGATAAATCCTAAGTTATTAACAAAGAAACACCGAGCAATCTTTATCAAGTACGCGGAATTTACTTAACAAAGCTAAGAATAACCTTTATTATAAACTCTAAATCGCTTATTATGCATACTCTAATACAACTCTAAGATAATCGAACTTCTCTAAAACACTAATTAACTTGTGAATTCGTAAACTCTAAAACTCATAGACTCAGACATCTAATGCCAATCTAGGAGTCCTTTTATAGGCTCAAGGATATCCTAGTCGGTTTGCAATTGATAACCTTGTACGACAAGTAATCTAAACATAGAATACAATACTTTCCATAAAACGAATAACAGCTTCTTTTGTTTCTTGCAGATTTGACTTTTAGGTGCAGTACTTTGACTTTGTCTTTAGCAGTAATTTGACTCTTTGACTTTTCCCAAGACTTTGCAAATACAATACTTTCATATCTTCAAGACTTTCATGTCTTCAACACTTTCATATCCCAACAATCCTCCCCTAACTTGAATTCTACTTGCATGACTTCAAGTTCCTTTGTGAATGTATCTTTAATGTACCTTCATCTTTAAGATCAGATTGTTTCTTAGTCTTTTCAATATATCTCTCAGAGTGTCTGGTTTGTCAAAGTATCTCTTAGAATTGTTCTTCTCAAGATTCAAAGAAGCTCCATCTTTTCAAAGAACACAAAGAACATATGACAATTTGTACATTAATTCAGTTTAAGTTGCATACTATTCTCATCACTTCAAGGTGTGTTAACTCCTGTGAGAGGTGAATCATTGAAAATTTAATGGATTTAGATCTCTTTACCAAAGCCATTATCTTTGGAGTAGCCAAATGTTTTGGTGTTTAAGACCATGGTACATTGATAACCATATGATTTTAGCAAATCATCAGCTATCAACAGATTTGATTTGTCTTTACCAAAAGCTGTACCCTTTTGGACTAGTTAGTTCTTCTATCTAATGGTGAACTAATTACCAATAATGGTTTTTCCACTTCCTTTACCACAAGCCATTTTCTTGTGGGCTAGCCAACTCTTCACATTAACCGATATATGAAGTTGATTACCATACAACTTATTAGTAAGTTGTCAACTAAAACGGATTTGATATACCTTTACCGAGCAGTTTGCTCATGGATTAGTCAATCCTTTTGTAACCATGGTGGATTGATTACCTAATGATGTTTCCATCTCAAAATCCATTTAATTCATTTAACCTTTGTTTCAAAAAATTTGTTACTTAGCAAAAGGTTTCTTCAAAAAATTACTTAATGGTTTTAAAGCAGAACAAAGATTGATGAAAGTATGCTTCAAAGACTTTGAATAAAGTAATCGATTTATCAAAAATTATTCAATAAAATTCATACCAGTTTACTCATCTTCTTCAAAGAATGGTAGTCCAGCTTGATAAATAGATTCATAACCATGCAAGCAGTTTCATTATCCTCTTCTACTTCCAATCCATGCTCTAGCCTTCTTCTCATGAGCTCAACTGTGAGAGGATATCTTCTGTTTACAAACATGTGTATCATTTTACCATCTCTAGCTCCAAAACATGAACTCCAGATTCTTCAAAGAATCTCCAAAGAAACAATTTCCCGCTTTCTTGATTTTTCCATATATCATCGTGCTTTCCTCTTCGATTCCCACATAGTTATAAGATCTCCAAGCAAAACAGCACCAATTCCTTCCGATGGAATATCTCCAAAATAAGCTTTTACCACATTATATAGATAGAATAAATCCACTTTATCTATAATATGTAACAAATCCCATAACCTATTGAAAACTTTGAAGCTTTCATCTTCCTTATGAAAAATCATATAATCTCCTTCTTTAGATTTGACAATATCAAAAGCACTAATCTGAGATCTGTTCATCTTCATGTCTCAGATCTTTTGAATAATCAACATCTACCACTCTGAGATAATTTCTTAATGCATCTTTAGACTCAGATCTCAATTCAACTCTTTCTTTCTTTGAAAACCGCTCATTCAGAATCTCGCTTTTTCTTTTTCTTTTAAGCTCTTCTTCCTTTCGCTTCAAATCCAAAAAGCTTCTTCTCTAAAATCCTTGATATCTGCAACACTCTTCTTATAAGCTTCTGTCTCAGCATCATAGAGTCTTTTCATGTCAACATAGTTAAACTTCTGCAATCCTTTATACCTCGACCTTTAAATATGCCATCATAGCATTTATGTCCTTAGCTAAATTAGGTCTTCTAGGCATATATCTAACAGGAGTAGGTGATTGTAATGGTTCATCACAAAGATCTAATTGCTCTTGCAACTTAGCCACTTCTCTACTTTGAGCTTCTTCAAATTGAAATGCTCTATCTTTAGCATTTAACTCTTCTTGAAGTTTTCTAGCAGCAGCTTCATTCCTAGCAACTTCAATTTCTCTAATTTCTGCCAAAGAAAGTTTCTTCTTCTTTACTTCTACTAAAACACCTTTCCCTTTATCCTTAGGATCAATTGCAGTTGAGAAGTTCTTTGTTGTTCATCTTCTTGCACGTCTCTAATAGTAACACCACCTCTAGGTTGTGATAATTCTTGAAAAATTGTAGCAATGAACTCATCATCACTTGCATAATGAATTGGTTTGAGAATAGCTTCCTCCTCTTCTTGTATAACAGTTGTAGGACCACTTCTTCTTCAAAATTCAAAACTCTTGGAGTTATCACTTTTTGTCTAAAAATACTTTGCTGTTGAAAAGCATTACCTTGTTGTTCAAGACCTTGAACTTGTTCAAGACTTTGTTGTTCAAGACCTTGAACTTGTTCCTCTTGTGCATCAGATCCTTGAATGGTCTTTCTTGTTCATCAAGATTTCGTGTTGTTTCTCCTTCTCAAAATCTTCTTTCAAATTATCTTTTTCTAAATTCCTCCCCAAGTTGACAGAAGATTGTTGATGAACCTGGTGGCGCTTGTTTTTCCTAGACGCTTTTGCCTTTTCTTGGATTTAACCCAGATTCGAAGTTCTTGAACCAATGGCCACACAAAAGTCTTTAGCCTTCAAACTCAGCTTTAATTTCTTTATCCTGCTTGGCTTGGACCTCTCAGTAGTCTTTTTCAACTTGACCAACTCTCTTGTCAAAACATAATTATCCAATGTGATTTCATCAGGAGGTATGGTATGTGAATCCTCCTTGAATAGGTGAAGGATCCTCCGTTGAGAAACAGAACGACCTTATGGAGATGGAGAAGGTAAACCGCAACATCTTCGAAGTTCAAGCATAGGAGAAGCAAGCATCTGTAGAGATGCAGTACCTTCTTTGATATAGCTCAGAAAGAAGCAGACTGCAAGTAGCATAAAGATCATCACCGCAGATCGCTCTAACAACCAACAACATCCATCATGGAAGTTGTTAAAGGAGTATTTGACCCTGAATAAAACACTCCTTTTGCCCTAAAAGTAAAAATCTTGGATTGTTGAACAATAACAGAAATAAAGTCTGTAGGTTTTGGCACATCAGAAAGTTGCTTGTTTAAAAAAACCTGTATAAACCTTGGGTACATCAGCCAAGTAGATCCATGTGAAATATGTGAGAGCATTCCATCCAGGATTAGCCTTGAGAAGTTAAAAACTCTATCTGTAGCTAACCCAACCATAGTGATGCTATATTTGAACCAAAAAACTTCCAATACGGACAAAATAATTGTTTTCTAAACGTTTGTTCATTCAAAGATCCTTCATAGCCAATATGTCGAAAAAGTATCCCATATCAACGCTTATCAAACCTTAAAGCCCCATCTCGTATCATTGAACAATAAATCTTCTCAATGGAAGTTTAATCTTAATAGTTTTTCCAGCAACTGTTGATCTAATATAATATTCGTCATTCTCCATGTTATCTCTAGCATTAGCCCAAAATTCCTGAATCCAAGGCTCAATAATATCCGGCTCCACTAAAAGAGCATAACTGATAGGCGAACCAAGAAGATAATCAATAATATCATGAAAGAGTATATTCACATCGGCCTTATCCAAATTAGCAACCATGTTATGCTTAGAAATAGTAGGACGATTCGCCATTGTTGATTATGTAAGCAAAAAGAATTGAACGCGAAGAATATGAATATGATGAGAGAAAGATGGAAAAGATGCTAATGTATCAATATGAGATGGAAAATCGGAAAGTAGGTATTTATAGGTGAGATTTGAAAATCACAGCCTTAAAAATAACATTGTTACCGTTAGCATTAAATTACCCCTCAAGATAACCGTTGAACAAGATTTTAATAAGACAAACAGTATTTCCACGCAAGCAGATTCTTTCCCAAGCAGACTTTCCAAGCAAGTGACTTTAACGAAAAACAGACTTTTCCAATTTCTCCAGATAACTAAGTACATAACTATCCTCCCTCAGCATTACAAGTGACTATACAAATACTAAACAGTCCTCCCCTTAAATGTAGCTTACTAACTAATATACTCCAAAACATCTACGAAACTCCTTGTCTCTCTCCATGCTAATGCAAACAACCACCATCAACAATAATATGATTTAAGCTCCTCTTCCGGGTTGCCTGCCTAATAGGATGAAAAGGTTGTTGTTTTGAGGAACCCAAGCCATTATGACTTGTGTTCCCTGTGGAGTGACATACTCACATTCTTTGAGTATATAATCTCCACTCGCTTTCTAAAGCATGATCCAAGATATCTTGTTATTCAAAACATGTGGATTTTCAACAAAGCCGGTTTTTCAAAACAACTTTCTTTTACAAGTTCATTTGCTTTTTCTTGTATCACAAAACATCGATTCACTTTTTGGTTGAAAGTACCGTCGTCTCCTCTCAAAGATTTCTTTCCTCTTGACCCATTCTTGCTTTTAACACTTGGTTTCTGTGATCTAAATCTCCTATGTGAATTGTAATACCTTCTAGGTTGATAGTGATATCTCCTAGGATTCCTATACCAAGTAGTGTGATCAGACCTTGTTTTGTCCGAGCAAGACTTTGAGAAAGTATGGGTCAGAGTTAACAAAGACTTTGGAAAGTAATGTGAGATACCAAAGGTTTTGAAAAAGGTTTCGCTGGTGTGGGTATCTATGATCCAAGTGAGAAATTTCGTGATTGTCCCTATTTGAATTATTCCAAACCGTTTGTGCTCTAGGTTTCGTTGGCACCCCGTTTGGAAATTTTCTAAGGTATTCTGAGTGATGTTCACAATCTTTAATTAGATGAGTAGAACTAAAACACACAAAACACGTTTCGACCCATAATGTCAAAGTGACATCTTTTATGTCTATGCCCAAAATTATTTTGCCTTCTTGGTGAGTGATTAAACCTGCTTTGACCAAAAATTATCCCAAAAGGTTTAGCAGAAGATGCTTTGAAAAGGTTTTGAAGAAGGTATCGCTGTGAGCAAGTACTTTGATTTAAAGGTACTGCTTGATTTTGAACATCGTTTCAAGTGATTCTTTGGGTTTTTCGGACTTAGATTGAGCAACTAGCTTTTTCCTAAACTCTAGACTGCCTACTCCAAAACGAAACATCGTGCCTAAGAGGTTGATGAATGCCAGTAGGATGTGGAACAGCATGATAATCATTAGCTTTCTTATATTCAGGAGGTGAGTCACTTATTGAACCATCATTACTAGATGTATCTACATAATTAATGAGTTCTTCATCACTAGTGGTTATATCCTCAAAATCACGTTCATCCTGATCACTAGATTGGTTTTCTTCTAATTTACTAAAATCCATTCCAAAACCTAATCCAGTTTTAAGGTAGGCTCTATGCTATTTTTGAACATAAGAAACATGTGACAAACCAGCTTCACCCCAACAAAGAAATTTAGCTAACAAATCATCTCTTTCCTTAGTTAATTTCTCCATTTCAGCAATTTTACAGTTTAATTTCCATTCACTAAATTTTAACTGGTAATCCTGTTGTTCATATTTTTCAGCCCAAGCTACTTCATTAGTTTCATGTGCTAAGATTTTGGCTTCCATAGATTCTAAGGTTATTTGATAACCCGCTACCTCGCACCTAGCCTTAACACTATTATCTCTTTCGTAAACATACGCATTAAGTACTTTTTGATAAAAATCATGACACTTAAACATACCTCGTGATAGAGTTGATGCGTACCTTCACGACATCTTTAGTATTTGTTGTAGTAGGGGTTCTTCTTAGTCGAGTTTCCACACAAGCTCTGATACCACTTGTGGATCGATATACTTTAATCAAACTATCTTAACTAGCTTGTTAAGGTTTAATAACCTCGGATAAATCCTAAGTTATTAACAAAGAAACACCGAAAGCAATCTTTATCAAGTAATGTAATTTATCAAAGCTAAGAAGAATAACTTTTTATTATAAACTCTAAATCCGCTTATTATGCAGATACTCTAATACAACTCTAAGATAATCAACTTCTCTAAAACACTAATTAACTTGTGAATTCAGAACTCTAAAACTCATGACGTACATCTAATGCCAATCTAGGAGTCCTTTTATAGGCTCAAGGATATCCTAGTCAATTTACAATTGATAACCTTGTACGACAAGTAATCTAAACATAGAATACAATACTTTCCATAAACTAATAACAGCTTCTTTGTTCTTGCAGTATTTTGACTTTTAGGTGCAAGATTTGACTTTGTTCTTAGCAAGACTTTGACTCTTTGACTTTTCCCAAGATTTCTCTGCAGCTTACAAGATTTTCATATCTTCAGTACTTTCATGTCTTCAGCACTTTCATATCCCAACAATGTCCCTCATGTTGATCCATATTTAAAGCAAATAGTCAGGACTCAACACTCTTGGTGCAACGCTATGATATCCTTCTGCTATCGCATCCTTTTATGGCCATTTCCATTTTTGTGTAAAATGCGTTTTATAATATTATTTATGTCTTAATTCTTAAACTTGCTCCCTTCCAAATCTGTATGTAAACTTTGCTTATCCTCCAGCTTCATGTTATTGCTCATAAAATTCAGATTGTGAATATCTTGTTTGCTCTTATATGTAGATTGGTATCAGAGCCACAGTTATAGAGAAACGGGTCTAATCGAGATTTAAACTATAACTACTTTTACAAACAAAAACATTTTATAGCCTTCCGTTCTCCGTGCCTTCCATCCTCCAGACGATTATGTGACTTTTAGTCATTTTATAATAACATGAACATACTAGATATTGATATATACACTCGACATATTTTCAATCATTTTAGCTAAATGATAGACTAAACATATCTGTGTATACCTATTCTAAGGCATTATGGCACAATCATATTTTCCCAATCTCCTAATCATGCATCTACTCATACATTTTAGGATTACGAAACTTCCTCCAAGACATTGTAACTGACTATAATGGTCTTTCCTACTTCCCCATATTGTGAGATACAATGGTCTCATTCATTTTCAAGACACGAGATACAAGTGGTCTCTATTACATTCTCGGACACTCAAATCCTACAAGGGTCTCTATTACATCTCTAAAACAGAATCCTACAAAGGGTCTCAATTACATCCCTACCACTGTAAATAAAGCAATTAACTCATTTATTCCTTAGACATTGTGAGTTACACAATGGTCTCTCCATCATTTCTCAAGACATTGTGAGTTACACAATGGTCTCAACTACTTCTCAGACATTGTGAGTTGCACAATGGTCTCAACTACTTCTCAGATATTGTAAGTTATACAATAGACTCTAGAAATTATCTTATAAAACCTTATATGATATTGTTTTACATGAAACCCGTCACAATCTATCAATTTCCCTAATGGAAATACAAGAAATAGGATTTCTAAAGGACTAAGTAACTCATCATCTACAAAAGTCAAGTTCAAAGAACTTTCTACATTCATCAAAATTCTCTTCTAAAACCTTCATTGTTAAAGGTCCGTGATGCTAGCCAAGTATGGACTATTTTAGAATTACTTAAGATTTTTCCACACGTGATCTACCCATATTATCTTCTATGCAATGGAATGTGAAAACATAGGTTACAAGTCTTTATGGCCGGGACTTGCAACTGAATGGTTTGATATCGCCTTTGCTTTGTGGATATTTTCTCAAAAGCTATGAACATATCACAAGTATACCTAATCTAGGTATTTGGAAAATTTATCGAACCTCGGCTAAATATAGCCTAATCACCTATATTTAACCTTGAGATAGTGGAACATAGTCTGACTAACTATGTTCGACTTAAATTTTTCAAACACCGAGAATAGTTATACAAGGGTTATATTCCTTAATTTCCTACTTAAACTCGATAAAACCACCAAAATTCATTAAAGATCTAGAGACACTATAGTGTCTTACCACTCGAGAAAATCTTAACATCTTATCTATACTACCTAATTTCATTCTTGAAATTTTCATACATGAGATAATCTGAACTACTATCTTGGGATAGTCATCAAATCTTCTCGCCATTTCTTAGAAGTACTAGCCTGATTAGGTTTCAAGGATATCATTCCATATATCCTTTAAAATTCACTTTTGATTTTAAAACAAACTTCACATCTCTACCTAAGAATAATGATAAGCGTATGCTACACTCTTCTAATCGTCAACATGTCACATCATTGACCAACCCCATTGAAATTCAGACAAAACTTCACTGTACCACGTTTCTTTCAAACACTTGTAGACAGAAACACTATAGCCTTCATCCCGAAACCACCTAAGACATTATCAACTTTGGAAATGGTTTGGATAACCGCTTGCCACTAGTAAGACTTTCCTACAACAATTATCACATTATTATAAACTATTTCACATCAACAATATCTTACACCATATTTCAAAAACGACAAGTTGAAATACATCACTAGTTATCTCATAAAACCACATTCATTCGTCAACATCGTTTCAACATCCAACACGGACTGAATCTCGGGACGAGATTCCATTTAAGGGGTGAGACTGTAACCACCGGTAAATTCCACCTCGTATTAAATTAATATAATATTCTAACGAAAAAATATTTATCCATTTTCTACGTCTAATAATTTTATTTATTTTTTTGGACTAAACGTTATCAGTATACCTGATCACAACAACTAACTAGTGTGACGTGACTCACATTCCCAACAAACGTGCTCTCCGACACCGACATGGCTTATGCTTATTTCAAATAAACTTTATTATACATCAAGTATAGAAATTTTCAACTTTTATTTATCACATTACGTTATTTCGTTAACGTACGATTATTTAATGTTCAAACAAAACGTTTGCCGTTTATAAGAGTTTTCACAAAACTTTTCAGGTTATTAAATTTACTATTAACTTCTATTTAATCACTTTAAACTTATTTTCGTTTAAATAATGTTTAAACACTGATAAACCATTTATTCATTTTAAATATTAAAATACAGTATAATGATAAGTTTTAATATTTTTATGAGCATTATATTTTTATGTTACCTTATTTTGATCTTCGTAACTTAAGGACCTAACGTTTGTAATTACCGGGATCAAATTATACTCAATATACCTCAAAAACTTAACTATTAAGTTAGCAAAATTTCCACAAGAGGCAAAAACCAATTTGATGTTTTCTTTCTATTCTAAACCGACACCAACACTTATAATATATGTTCTTTTCTCAATCATTCAAGATCACAAAAAGAAAGAAGATATAACTTTCTTCTTCCCTCTTCTCTCCTCCATACTACCATCGATCAACAGCATCCTCCACTCCTTCCACGCACGAGTCAAGATGGGCGGGTAGGTCGAGGAATCAAGGGTTCGGTGTGGGATTTGATCGTGGGTACGGGTCGTGCTCTACTCCAACCACCACTATCACCGCAACCAGCTTCTTCTTCTTGTGGGTATGTCGAAACCCACCAAAGCTTTTGCTTATATTTTTTCTTATTTTGATTCGAATGTAAAACTTGGATTTGTACAAAAAGATTATGTGATTGTAACATATTAAAAGTTGTTTTGTAATAACTAGTATCATTGTTAATCGTTTTGTGGTTTGATTTGTTGGTTTGACCTGAAGTGATTATTTATAATCACTCGATGTGCTTATTTCGTGCTTATTGCTATAACGTATTTGGTTATTTATCGATTAGTATAGCATATGATTGGTTCTTTTCTGATTTAGGGTCGTGTTGGATTGATAATTCGAACCTACTGGGTCTCGACTTGGGGTATATCTTTGCGTGTCTGATATAGATATAACTTAAGTTTTAGTTATAGCTTATTCATGAAGTCTTTTAGCTTATTTTGATACGTGTGGCTTATTTTGAAACTTGTTAAGTAGTTGTTAGTTTTTCAGGCGAGTGCTTGGTTTTGCATACTTTCGCCGTTTATTTTGCTTATTTTAGCCATAAAAAGGGTTGTTTGGTTTTGATTTCAAACGTACCAAAGTGTTTTGAAACTTGGTTTATTTTTGTGCTTGTCCGTGTTTGCTCGAGTCAGCCAAAGGTGTGTTTTTCTGCTGCAACGCAGCCACCCAATAGGGTTGTTTGTCCTGCGTAACACGAGCCCCCAACAGGGTGTTTTTCTCTGCCGCAATACAGCCCACAAAAGGCACACCTAGCTGTTGAATTTTCTCGCACATAAAGGGGCACGCTTATCGCTGATTTTTCTCGCATAAATAAGTGTATTTGAATGCTGATTTTTTTGCATAAACAAGTGTATTTGAATGCTGATTTTCTGCATAAATAAGTGTATTTGAATGCTGATTTTTCTGCATAAAAAGGTATATTGGACTGCTGATTTTTCAACATAAACAAGTGTATTATGTTGCTGAATTTTCTGCACATAAAGGGCACATTTTATTCTTTGCTGCCGAAGTTTCGCATAACAATGCACGTTCTTCTGAATTTACACTCTGCGCACAGGGGTGTTTGTTTTGCTTATTTCAGCCCCGAAAAGGGTTGCGTTTGATCAGTCTATGGGCTCGAGCCCACGAATCATATAAGGTTGCGTTTAGTCTAAAGCCTAAGGGGTGTTTGGTTTTAAGTTGGGCCAAAGCCCATGGTTAGTGTTTAAGTTTGATATATCATTTTCAGTACACCTATAAGTTATAAAAATATATTTTTCTTTCGAATTTGGGTAAC
The DNA here is from genome assembly GCA_910596185.1 of Chrysanthemum makinoi. Taxonomy (NCBI): domain Eukaryota; kingdom Viridiplantae; phylum Streptophyta; class Magnoliopsida; order Asterales; family Asteraceae; genus Chrysanthemum; species Chrysanthemum makinoi. Next base: position 265,046,451 of record OU343222.1, read on the forward strand.
GGATTAACATATATTTTTCATGTCGACTTATGAACTTAACTCAAAACTTGATTATGATTATTAATTGTGATTCGAGATTATTTATTTTGGAATCATATTGCATTTACAAATTGGACTAAGATTATCAACATGGGAATTTGTAATTTGAATTTTTGATAAACTAAACTATTCGATGATATAGTTAATCGGAATAACATTGGTTAAAACTTACTAAGACTCGACATTTGAACACGATTAGTCAAAACGGGAATCAAAACAAAAACTATATATCGACAACGTAAGATATATTTAGAAAACGAGATTTAATTAAGTTTACACAATTTTGAAGTTATATACATAAACGCGTTATAACTTAACCAATCTACCTATCTTTTACTTATTTGCTATTTGAACCTTACGTGTTTTATTTCCGTTCATACTTGTGCTATATGTTTTATACTTTAGTATGTGTTTACGAGTCTTGACATTCAAACCACCACTTGAAACTATGATACAAAACCTTTTTACAAACAATAATACGACATCCTTCGAAAACTCATATGTATTACTTTAATTTCCTGTGACATATTTATAAGATAAGTTATTATCTTCTAGGTCGTGCCGACCGTGTACGGTTGTGCTTTGCTACTTGATTCTATTTTGCGATACTTACGCCACTACATTCTGAGGTGAGTTCATAGCCCCACTGTCACACCCCCAAATTACCTGTTTTGCAGCGGAATGGAATTCCTGGGGATTGACTGTCATAGCATCACAATCACAGTTATATTGAACGACTTAAAGTGTCGTTTTGAAAATACCATTTGATTAAGTAAAATAATCAAAGTGTACAAAGAATAGGTCCCAGATGAAATTATCTTGTGCGGAAATAAGTTTGTTACAAGCCAAACGATGATTTAAAGTTTATAAAACCTAAGTGAGACGCGTCGTCTCCGCGAATCTATGATATGTCCACATGCATGCCATGAAGTGAATGCCTTAGATACCTGAGATAAAACATGCTAAAAGTGTCAACACAATGGTTGAGTGAGTTCATAGAGTTTGGTTAATAAGTAAAGCTTTTAAAGAGCGTTCATGCATCAAAGATTAAGTTTTTGGTCATAAAGAATAGTCCACAAAGCAAAGGCATTGTAAATCCACTCAGTTCCAAGTTCCGCCCATACAAAACTTGCAACCTGTGTGTTTACAACCCACTGCTAAAAATAGTACGTCAATTATGTATATGCGCATTAAGGTAGTTAAAAGTATAAATGTCACCACAAGGGTCTTCCAACAACTCGTGTTGGGATGTTCCTCCAACGACTCACGTTGGGCTGTATCCATAAAAATGGCCTTCCAACATATAGATTTTGGGATGTTCCTCCAACGACTCACGTTGGGCTGTATCCAAATAAATGGCCTTCCAACATATAAATATTGGGATGTTTGTTTAGGTCTAGTCACTACACGCACCAAATCTAAAGTATAAGTAATGTTGTTTGGCAAAAGAGTTTAAATGTTTTGATAAATAAGCATGTATCTCACCCCAAATAGTTTATAAGAATTTAAACGAGTAAAAGCGGGGTATGAACTCACAAGGAAAGTAATAGCATTGGTTATACTTCATCTCTGAAACCCAATGCGTGTGTTATCCAAGGAGACTTTCAAGTTTAGTATAACACAATCATAAAAATTATAAAAATACATTTCTTGAAAGATTTGAGTGAATAAATATTTATCGGGTTGAATTTAAGAAAATCATCGTAATTTATATAAACATAACAATTTATATACGAAATAAATTTAAAACATTGGGTAAACTCTTAATATTATTTTTATAATCTTAATATGAGTATAAAAATATGTCGGGATAATTTTTGGAAGTGTCGGATCAAATGTTCAAATAATGTTTACGCGATAGCGTTTATTTAATAAGAAAATAAACGTTTAATGTAAAATGCAAAAACCCATGCATAAATTGATATGAAATGATGAATATGGAGTTTGAGAAATGACCGGAAATTGAGAATTGTGACACCCACTTTCTATTACTTAATTGTTTTACAAACCCTTGGGGGGAGATACATGCTTTATTTTAAACCGAACACATTGCTTTCAAACTGTATACTTATCTGATTGTTTTATTAGCACTAAGTTTCCGCATTTGCCAAACTTATGTCCCTTAATCATGAATCATTAATCACTAGTGAGAGTGGGCGCGAATATTGTGAATAGATCTATTGGGATTGATCCCGTTGTGTTGGCCCGTTAAAGGCAAACAAACGCACTATATTTGAGTAACATTGGTAAAAACGGCAATTTTACCTGATAGGGCACGCACCGACATTTTCTCCAATTAATTTTGGAACACGTTAACGCCTTGATTGCATGATGCTTAGTCTAATAATAACTGTTTTGGTTTTCAAACCATTGGTGTGGATTTATAACCCACACTACAAACATTATGTGTTCAACTGATTTCCTAAACTCTATGAATTTCACTCAACCTTTGTGTTGACAGTTTTAAGCATGTATTTCAGGTCCATATTGTACGAGGCTGGCACGGAGAAGCACGGATACTCAAGAAGGCTATAAATTTTATTATCATTCGAAAACCCATTTAATCTATTTTGTAAACTCTGATATTTATATAAATCGAATGATAAATCTTTTAAAACGACTCGATTAGAGTACATTTTCTATTGTTATGACTGTTGTGCCATGAAGTAACACCCAGTTTGAATTCCGCTGCGTATCACGAAATTAGGGGTGTTACACATTGTAATCAGTTACAATGTCTTGGATAAAGTTTCGTAATCCTAAAATGCGCGAGTAGTTGTATGATTGGGAGATTGGGAAAATTTGATTGTGCCGTAATGCCTTAGAATAGGCATACGCAGGTATGCTTAGTACATTGTATATGATTGAAATTATGTCGAGTGTATATATCAATATACTAGTATGTTTGTATAGCTTAAAATGCCTAAAAGTCACATAATCGTCTAGAGGATTGAAGGCACGGAGAACGGAAGGCTATAAAATATTTTTGTTTGTAAAAGTAGTTATAGGTTAGGTCACAATTAGACCCGTTTCTATATAATTAAGGCTCTGATACTAATCTGTAACACCTCCAATTTCATGATACGCAACTGAATTCAAACTGGGTGTTACTTCATGGCACAACAGTCATAACAATAGAAAACGAACTCTAATGGAGTCATTTTAAAAGATTTATCATTCGATTTATATAAATATCAGAGTCTACAAAAATGAGGTCCCAGTAGTTTCACGGTTTAAAAAAATACATTAAATGGGTTTTCGAATGATAATAAAATTTATAGCCTTCTTGAGTATCCGTGCTTCCTAGTCAAGTCTCGTCACAATATGGACCTGAAATATATGCTTAAAACTGTCAACACAAAGGTTGAGTGAATCCATAGGTTTATTGTTAAAAGTTGAACACATAATGTTTGTGTGGGTTACGTTGTTATACACCCATAATGTTGAAAACAAAACTGTTATTATTTCACTAAGCATCATGCAATCAAGGCGTTAACTTGCTCCAAAATTAATTGGTGAAACTGTTGGTACGTGCCCTAATAGGAAAAATTGCCGTTTTTACCTAATGTTTCTCAAATATAGTGCGTTTGTTTGCCTACCCGGTCAACACAAACGGGATTTGTCAATCCCAATAGATCTATTCACAATATTCATGCTCACTCTCTCTAGTGATTAATGGTTCATGATTTAGGAACTTATGTTGGGCAAATGATGGTTATCTAGTGACAATATGACAATTAAATAAACATACAATTTGAAAGCAATGTGTTCGATTTAAATAAAGCATGTATCTCCCCCAAAGGTTTGTAAAACAATTAAGTAATAGAAAGTGGGGCTATGAACTCACCTCAGAGTAAATGATATCAAATGTATAATGATAATGATTGATATGCCGTGAGAACTTCTACGAGAAACCTAGAATAGGATGTTGCGACTTAGGTTTGTGTTAGGAATTGGAAATTCCGTAAGGAAGTGTCGGTTACCCCAATTATAGTCTAGCATATGTTAGCTCGTAGACATATCATTATTTACGTTATTTAGTAGTCTTTAGTTAGTTATTATCGGAAATTCCGACTTTTATCAAATTCCGACTTTTATCAAATATCCGACTTTTATCAAAGAAAGAACCGACACTTATCAAATAAAAGAGTCGGATATTTATCGATTATAGCCAAGGCTCTTATCAAATATCCGACTTTTATTTGAAGAAAGAACAAGACCTATAATGGTTTTATTCTCCTTTTGAGTCGGTTAAGATGGGTTAAACACAAATAAAATAAGTATGGATCCCACGTTTTGTTATGTATAAATCAAAAGGGGAACCAAAGTTATTTGATCTCAGTCATCTTGTGTGAATCACGAATCTTTCATGATTATGACCACAAGTGAACTTTCTTCACCAATCATTTTTTTTATCCGAACATCATGTAAAAGGGTAAATAACAATTATGCTATCACCAAGTTACTGGTTCGTGTGATTAAAGGAAAAAGACAATTAAATCTTACCGTTTGACTTAATCAGTTTTGTCTCAATATTCAAGCCATCCCTGTGGCGAACAAGACGATACTTTTATGATTGATGATGCTTGATTATTGTGATTAGTCGACTGTTTACAATAAGAAGTTTTTTTTCCGGTTCTTGGGTGAGTATGTATGGAGTGAGGCGGACATTAGTTTAGGGTTTGAGGTTTGTGTGAGAAAGTTTAGGTCAAGTATGAGAATGGTGTCTTTCATACTCCCCGAAAATTAGGGTTAAATCTAATTTTGATATCGGTTATCAAGGCTTAGACGGATAGGATTTGGGCTTTACTTGTGCATGGATCGGGCTTGTAGCTGTATTGGATACGAGTTGGGCTTTCATTGTTTGGACTGATTGATTGAATCTTGCGGTAACTGGACAGATATGGTAGGATAAAGTGGATTTATAAAATTTAGTTATCCGGATTTTTTTTCATGCAATATATATATATATATATACATATATATTAATAAAAATTTTGGATACTAATTTTATTATTCGGTTATGAGTGGCATTTTTGGGATTATAAAATTTCACGGAGGATATACTTATTCACGACTTGAACTAATATTTGAATAACATGGTTTCGAGGTTCATGACCGGTACTGTTGATTTGGTAGTGAAGTGACGGCTCAAACGGGTTTTACAAGTGGACACAGACTCGGACGTTAGGTTGTGATGATGGGTTTCTCAAGAATTGGATTATAATGAGATTTGATGATGAGATTTAATGATGATATTTGTTGTGGTATGAGGTTTGATACTTTGGTTTATACTATTTCACGATGGATACTATTTCACGGCATGAATTGATGATTGGACAAAGTTTACTACGGGGTTGTTTGGACGGTATTTCTTATTTGGATTTGAAGTGAGGCTTTTCCGGACACGTTTACTTATTTCATCTTCTTTCTTTCTACCCTTCCGCGAAGATGAATTGTTTGGGCATTTATTGAGTGTGATAAAGACTTGGCTATTTAGTTACGGTTGTGATTCTCTCTCGCTTAACCCACAACGTAGCCATCACTTCGGTGTCTCACGTAGTTGAGGATATGTCAAGAGGTTTTGTACATTGGGTACACCGTTTCTTTTTCACGAGGATTAGTAAAAGTTTAAGTAAAAAATCTAGGGAATTCTACTTCATGATCAAGTTTGGTATATCGGGTTGACTTCACCAAGTGGTCACAACAATAACCGACAGTATATGTGGATGATGTGTTTACCAAAGGGCTGAATGGTTGAGATGTGATCAGAAATTCCCATAGAATGTTCGATGCCACTGAATGCTAATGATACTTCACAGTCTAAGCAAAATCTTTCAATAATCTTCAACGTCAGTCATGACTTTTCAAGATGTTTGCTTTTGACAAGAAATTTTCGTGCAGAAGGTTGTACACGATAATGATGCTTCCGAAAGTTCGAAACCATCATGGGGGAGAAACGTATACTTTGATGTTTTACGGTCAACCTCAGGGGGAAGTAGTGTATACTACTCGACTTAGTATGGTTTGTGAAGTTGTCTACATATGGGTATAGAATTGTTGAAGATGTTGTTGATGTTGGATAATGAATCGTTGATGAACCGCTGCATTGTTAGGTTCCCAAATATGCAACACAAGTATCAATATAAGAGATAAGATGAAGAAGAGATCGGTTGAACAATATCCAAACACACACACACACACACACGTTAATATGAAAGGTTAGGCGTAAGGTATGAGTGAAAGAGTAAATTGAACAACCAACCCTCAATTTAGGGTTATTACAATGTATTTATAGGAGGGAAGCTAGGGCAACAATCCTAGTTCCCATCCTTTTCCTTATTGGACTAGGCCTAGGCTTATGGGCCTTCTACATAAGCCTAAGGCTAATAACTAACATAAAGGCCATATTAAGCTAACTATTACATATGAATCACTAACACTTGATTTAGGTTTAGGAGTGATTCCAACAATCTCCCCCTAAGTGTTGGTGATGAATGAGTATGAACGGTTAAGGTACTGATGTAATAGTAGCTTTGACGTCTTCTGACATTCTTCTTTCTTGTGAGAAAAAATGCCTTGATTTGAACAATCTCCCCAGTGTAGAGAAATTTTTTTCTTTAAACAGTTTTGCTTTGATGTCATCTTAATCTTTGTTCTTTGATCATTGTTCTTTGTGATGAGAGTGATAGTATGTTTTTGTTGTTTGCATCAAGTTACTTTCCTCAGTTCTGCCGCTGCTTTTCAGTGTCTCCACATCATTCTTCAACATGCTCACACGCTCTTTGACGTTGGATTTCAGTATTGATGAAGTTCTTTAAGTCTTTAACTTTGTAGATTCTTTGGTTTGACGAAGAATCATTCTGACTTTTGTGTTGCTTTTAGTTAGAACTTCCATTAGTGATGATGTTGGCATGAGCATGTGAAGAATCTGCACGATTGTTCCGCTCCAGAGCTTCCATAAGAAGAAAACATGAAAACGGTTAGTAATAAGCGGATACCGGCACTTACAAGTTCGAATTTCGAGAGAGTTAACAGCATAGTGTGAAAACGCAACTTTAATTCTTACAAACGCCGTTCCTGAACCGGAGTCCCACAAGTGAGATAACACGATGTACCGAAGTACATCTACGGTTCAGATGAGTCGCTGAGGTACACCGAAACATCACCTCATGACTGTAGACCGTTTGAGACACACTAAGCGTAATCCACGGGGAGTTACTGAAGTGACCTGCTGTCAGGGCTGTTTGATGTTAACCCTGGCATGAGTTTCCATTCAATCACTGAGGATCACAATTGTGAACTTCTCATAAATGTTCTCGACAGATTGCTAAAATCTGTGAAGGACTCGATAAAGTACCACTGAAGTTCTTATTGTTGAACAACAAGTGATAAAATGTCAAGTGAACCTAAGAGATCTTTTGATGAATCTCATGGCTCTAGACTCAATAGTGCGTTTTGGTTTTCCTGAGCGGAGACTAGGGAGAGGGTCTCCTTCTTCAATACAACCAATCTCTAAGAGAAAGCCGATAGTTTACGTAGGGTTCCCTGTGAGAATGAAACAAGCTTCTGTTGAGAGAAACTTGAGTGGCTAAGAAGGTTTAGTGCATGCGTCACTGGGTCCATGACGACTTTTAATCTTCAATACCGGTGTCATCAAGTGACAACCAGTAGCATATGAATTGAACCCGGTGTCTGCCCTAAGTTGAATAATCTGGAGGGCTATTTATTTTCACCCTTTTCTTTGCTTTTGTTTTTAATTCTTCAACTCCTTCTTTCTCCGATTCTCATTTTCTCCTATTTATAATCATACCTAAGGACTTCTAATTCTAACTATTGGTAGTGTCCTTGGGTAGATCCCTCCGGCTCTGGCGGATCATAGGACGGTTATTCCTAACCTTAATCTCCTTATAACTCCATTGCCATAAAACCATTTTCAAGAAAATCTCTCGTAGTGTTTGTGAATGAAAAACATTTTGTACCACTGTGAGAGTTTTATCTTTTAGCAGAAATACTCCCCTCCACACGTGCTTAATAGTTAAGACAGAAATCTGCACGCGATGAGAGAAGAGCGCTCACATTTGAATTGATCGACTCAAGATAGACAATTCCCCGCGAGACACGGTTACGTTGAATAGTTAAAGAGTTACATTGTTAGCTTTTAGGTGACAACTAGCTCTAATAACTATCTTGAAGGTGTGGACAAACCTCGAAAGGTTTTCAAACCCGTCAAAGATCATGTCTACCAAGAGTTTCTCGAATGGTACATTCTACTCGGACAAGTCCTTTGCGAGACACGTGTACATCACTAGCGAACTAGTTTCAAATTATTACCCGTTCCGGACAAATCTTTTCGAGTTACTAACAGTTAATATCTCATCAATTCGTTGGTTAAGTCTGTAGCCCAAAGATTCATTTGCATTTACACAACATATTTCTTATCACATAGTTTTTCTCCCCCTCAAAAATGGCATATAAGTGTTATTTTTGAAGGAATGTTGAGAATAAATATGACCATTTTGAGTTTTGTGGGAAGATAACCACTGAGAACAATTTGTGAACAAAGATTTTAGTCAAATACTCCCCCCTCAACGAGTGATATAAACGGTTGAGGTTTTGAACATCATAAGGGGAAGTACTTGTTCTTTTGAGCAAAACCTTGAAAAGTGAAAGGTTTGATAGGTTTTACTCAAAAGTAAGAAGCTTTCGCTCCTTTTATAGGATTGTGGCACTGAAGCGTACCACAGGGTCCTTTCTTGACAAGAACGGGTTGTACACTGTTATGTGTGCACAAGCCATTGACATATAAATCACACATCCAAAATATTATGAAATAGAAGCAGTTCAAGGGGTACCAGGAAGTCCATCAATGTTTCCAGGGAATGCGAACTGGCGTTGATAGCCGGCGAGAGCAATCCTGGGATGACCACCTACAAAGCTCTCCAGCGTTCTGAACGATCCTTCGATACAACCTTTCATCAATCATGGTGATGATTCTCTTCACATCCCGTCTTTCCATAGAATTCCATCGCTTTTTAGACCCAATTCCTTCATGAATATCCTTCAACCTATAAGCTAATCCGTCCCTAACCTTCTTTAATGTGTGATCCCCAAACTTGTGAAGATCTCTACACGCCATCAAGCAGTTGCTTAGTGTTTCACTGAGGTAAACCACTCCGAATGGTTGGCTGATGAGTGTATATTGTGAAAGCTGGTTGATGTCGGGAAGATCTAGCTGAGGTGGAGTGAAGTTGACACGGGTCGATATGATTCAACTGCGATATGGAGATCTTCTACACATTCTTTGATGACTATGCGTCTGATGAAGATAAGCAAGGACTTGATGAATTCACGTTGTACTTCAGTTGAAAATTGTCTCATGCGACCCTATACTTTGCTAGGTACATGTCTTCAATGTCGTTGAGAGACAAGTTCTCAAAGTCCACTTCAGAGAATGCATAATCTCTTTCGTCTTGCCTTTTGACCACAATATTATTGAGAAAAGTGTAGTCCCATTTGGACGAAAGATCAACATGTTTGATGGCAACGATACTCTTAGCACTGAACACTTCATGTTGAGACTTCTGAACCTGGCAGCTTCTGTAGTAGATTCTTCGGCGTTCGGGCCAATGGTGAATCCCATACAGTGCATCACGGTCATACTCTTCCACATTGTTGGAGAACATGTGGTTAGCTCTTTCCTCGATGGCTATACAGCTTAGTATATGGTGCCGGGAATGGAAGTGTTAATGATGTAGCGTATTTCCTTAAACCATCGCCACCGTGAAGAAGAAATTCCAAGTCTTTGTTGAAGAAATATCTGAATGGAATCCTAGGCGGATCTGGTTGGCCAATTATTGGCAGAGGTTTGGACCAGTCGGTGTAATATGGAGGATTGTCCCGTTTAGTGAAGTCGATGTTTGCTTTTGGGTTGAGCCAATCCATATTGTTAGACATGGCTCGTGCTAAATTATCAAGGTGATACTCGACTTCAATAGCACTTTCCGAGCTGTCTTTTAGCAGTTGAAATGCTTCATTCTTGATTCGCTTCAACTCGGATTTCGTCCTCTTTTTTACACGAAATTTTTCTTGCAGTAGTTTCGCATGCTCCAATGTACTACATTCTAGCGTCTTGACCTTCAGATGGGTAGGGAGTGGAATCAACAAGCTTAGAACCATTCAAATTCGAGTATCATCCTCGTCCACCATGATAAGACGTCGGTCATAGGCGCCTTTTCTTCGTTTTCTTTGGCCGGTTAAAGATTCGGTTTCTTAGTTGTGTCGGGAGATGGGTTGTTGTTGTGGCTCAGGGATTTCCTCATCGTCACCACCCGTATACTCAAAGTGATCACGGTTTTGAGTCTAGGGTGATGTCTCAGAATCTGAGGTTTTTCGTTGAAGAGCGAGGAGGAGATCTTCGTTGAGCTAGAGTTCTTGAGGTGGAGGCATTGAGTATTGAATGGAGGATGATTCACCAGACTTCTTCGTGCGTTTGGGTTCGTTATCCTTATCCTGATCTTTGTCTTCATCGTCTCTTGAACGTTTAGGCCTTACGACTTCTTCTCTTATCTGATCTGAGTTGGTATTCCAGCAATGCTTCAAACAATTTAGCTTCGTGGGAGGAAAACGTTGCAGAGCATTTCGACATTTGAGCTACTAGCCGGTTCACCAATTCATCATCTGAGAAGATTGTGAGTTCAACGGGATTGATGCTCAAATTCATTGGAGTTGATTTCATGGCTTGCTTGGCCGATGTAAAGATTTGGATAAAGTTTTTTGGTATACATCTCCTTTGTCAGTTTAGGAACGACCTCCATGAGGAACTTGTAGCAATCCTTGGATCATCTCGTCCATTCTCCCTTCAAGATCATCTTTCATGAGCTTCTGGACATACTCCCTTTCAACTTGCATCTTGTCATTCTCATCATGAAGATATTGTACTTGGTCAGCAAGGAAATTCAGTTTTCTATAGAGTATGTCTTTCTTTCTGACCTGCTAGACAGCTTTGACGATTTGAGTCTTAGCATGAGACTTCCAAGAGGCAGTTGGCTTCTTCACTGATCTGGATGTGGATCTAGTTGTTCTTTTTGATGGTGGTGGTGAAGAGTGAGAAGATGAATCTCATGATGATGAGATATGAGGAGACTCTGGGTCCTTTGGTGGCTCATAAGTTTCTTCCTTTGAACGTGCAAGACTATCTAGAAGAAACTTATCATACTCAATATCTTCTTCATTTCCAGACTTAGCTTTTCATCACTTTGGCTTTAGCTGCAGCTTCTCATCACTTTTTGCTTCTCTAACTTCTCGAGATTTTGGTTCTTCAATGTTATAATCAATAGAATCTTCCACGCGCTTTTTGTTGTTGCTCAAGGTGGTGGCACCAGATCCCTTATTGGGTTGATTAACATCGAGGATTTGGTGTAGGTTGAACTCCACCACTTGACCCTCCAGGGCCACCCATTTGATCTTTAGCAAATTCTTTTGCAACGTGTTGGAGTCTAAGGAATTTGAACTTCTTCACTGAATGGCGTCCGTTGCTCTTCTTCGAACTTTCTTCTTCTTGTTGCTCAATACTTAGAGCTTCCCTGCCGTGTTCATTTGGTGGACTAGGAGGTTTAGGTACCGTTGTAGTGTCATCTTTAGCATTTGAGTAGAAAATCTCTTCATCTGTCGATACCCTCTGAGTCCTCGTCTGTGCTTTCTTTGTGGTTCAGGCTTAGGTGCGGGAATAGGAACAACTTCCTTGGTGGGAACGTCCTCTTCGTGGAGGATTCCTCCCGGGAACTTCCTCGACTCTCGATTCTTGCAGCACTTCCTCACTTCCTCTTCGGTTTTGTTGAGGCGTACGAAGATTTTCATCAAGAAAACCAACTTTGTTCTCTTCCACAGCAACCAAGTATCTTTTATAAGGTAGAGCTTTTGAGTTCATCGAGAGAAGATGATCCGGCAACCAACACCTTGTTTCTTAGTTGTTGATTCGTTGAATCTGGCAGTTAGGGTAGGTTAGCACAACATGTCGTGATTGTCGAGGTCATTGATTCTCTTGGGGATATCCGGGTTATACCAAGTGCTCTCTGGATCAACAGTTTAGTGTATCTGATGTAAGGAATCTTTGAGCCATGCTTTTTGAGGAATGTCATCATGTCATCCCAAATCAGAGCTTCAACTTCGATGTACTTCATGTTGTAAGACCTTATATCTATCAACCTTATCACAAACCAATACCCACGTTTTGCTTAGAACACGTTAAACCAAACACAAACACGTATAAGAAGATGAAATAAAGAAAGGAAGATTAAGAGATGGTGACTTGAAGATATAAAATCCGTGTATGTTATGAGTATAAGATATGCAAACAATAAGTTGTATATTTCTTGAGAGAGAAAATACACACACACACACACACACTTTCAAGCACACCCCTCAAATGACCATTTGAGGGGTTTATATAATACAAGAGGCATAAAACCCTAAAGGCTTTAGCTTGGGCTTTCTATGGGCTTTTCGTGGACTTGGGTTTGGACGTGGATGCTTAAGCATATAAGGCTAGCATACCTAAAGTTTAACCATTTAGCTTAGCCCTCCACAACCATTGACTATTCTAGCACGATATCTAACACACTTTACAAAGTTCCTAAACGTGAATGACCATCACTTCTAATAAAAACTATTAAGGCTAACAATCTCCCCTAAGGGGTGGTCATTCAAATGATGCTCCACTTGATTTGGTCTTTACTTTCTTGAGCTTGAACTGCTGTAGATATAGAATAGTCTTGATTCTTTGTTCCTTCATGCTTTGTGATCAGATAATGTGATTGTTGCGCGTTGTCAACCGTTGGTTAGGTGTCTCCACGTCTTTCTCCACCATGCTCACACTTCTATTTGACTTATGATTACCAATGATGTAGTTCTCGAGTCTTTAAACTTTGAGTAGCCTTTGATTGTGATGAGAACTTTCATGTGGGTTGGTATGAGCATGTGGCGAGCGCACGATCCATCCGCTCAGGAGCTTCCATAAGAAGAAACATAAAAGCGGTTAGTAATAGCGATTCCGGCACTTACAAGTTTGAATTTCGAGTGTTACAGCATAGTGTGAAAACACGTCTCTAATTCTCACAGAGCCGTTCACGGTAGGGAGTCCCACAAGTGAGATAGCGATATACCGAAGTACATCTACAGTTAGGATGAGTCGTGAGGTACACCATCACTTTCACGACCCGTAGACCGTTTGAGAGACACACTAAGCGTAATCTACGGAGAATTACGAAGTGACCTCGCATCAGAGGCTAATGATGTTGTCCACTGGCAGAATTTCCATTCAATCGCGAGATCACAGATGTGAAACTTCTCATAAATGTTACGGCAGTGCTAAGACTGCGTAGGACTCTATTATATATCACTTGTGCCCTTATTGATGAACAACAAGCGATGTCATGTCATGTGTTCCTATGAGATCTATTGATGAATCTCGAGGCTCTAGACTCAATAGTGCATTTTGGTTTTCTGGCGGAACTAGGAGAGGGGTCTCCTTCTTCAATACCAACGATCTCTAAGAAGGTCATAGATTATGTAGGGTTCACAGTGAGAATGAAACAAATCCTTTTAAGAGGAATTGAGTGGCTAGAAGGTTAGGTGCGGTCGCGTCCACTGGGTCCATGACGTCTTTGTCTTCAATACCGGTGTCATCTAGTGACAACGATAGCAGATGAATTGAACCGGTTTTACGCCTAAAGGTTGATTATGGAGGGCTATTTCTTTTCACCCTTTTTCATTACTTTTCTTTTTAATTCTTCAACCCCTTCTTTCTCCTTTCTCACATTACTCCTTTTTCAATCATGCCTAAGGACTTCTAATACTAACTATGGGTATTGTCCTTGGGTAGATCCCTCGACTCTGGCGGATCATAGGACGAATATTCCTATCCTTAGTCACCTTATAACTCCATAGTGTCCTATTGTTGCCATAAAACCATTTTCTTGAAAATCTCTCGAGTGTTTTGATAGAAAAACATGTTTGGAATTTCCGAGTTTTATATTTTCGAAACACTCCCCTTCACATGTGCATAAGTTTTGGAGAATCTGCACATATAGGGTAGAGTTCGCACTTTTTGAATTGATCGGCTCATGATAGACAATTCCCACGAGACACGGTTACGTTGCCTAGTTAAAGAGTTCCATTGTCAGTTTTAGGTGACAACTAGCTCTAATAACTAACTTGAAGATGTAAACACTCCTTGAAAGGGAGGTTAGACCCATGAAGGTGCATATCTATCACAAGTTTCGAGATGGTACATTCGACTTTGATTCCGTCAATTCATTGGTTTTAGATGAGTCGAGCTCATTTTGAGATTCAAACAACGATCATTAAACATTTGATCACATTTTAATCCGTCTCCTCCCTCAAAAATAGCATATACGTGATATTTTTTATATCAACGGATTAAACAACATTTTAGAATCTTTTGGGGAGACAAACGGATTTGATTCGCATGAATATGAACATTTTGTTTATACTCCCCCTTTAATAAAGCATAATCAATTAAAGGGTTTTTAGAGGGAGTTATCTTAAGCACAAACTATATGAAAGATTTTGAAAATCTTTTTGAACAATCTTGAAAAGGTGCTCAAGATGATGATGATTTCTCACCATTTTTAAATGTAGTGCCTTTGACGTCACATTTTTTCGTGCGAGTTTTGATTTTGTAAATAATCAAAGTCATCATTTTAGTCGGGTTTTCGTCTTTGAAGTATCTGAAAGCCATTTTATGAAGAAATTTTGAGAAGCGACATGTTTTAGAAAACAATAAAGAACTCTCGCTCAAGCATCGTACATACGTATCATTGTTGAATGACATTTCTAGAAACGTAAGAATATCGATTATCACGAGAGCATGTGGTAGAAGAATATTTTTTGAATTTTTGATTTTATATTGTTTTTGTATTTTTGAAAATTTTCTATTTTTATTTTTTCTTTTGTTGGTTTATAAAGAAATGGAAAATCAAAGATAGAAGATAGAAGAATGAAGTAGAAGATTTTTACGAATGGAACCTCTTTATGTGAAGTGGGTTCCGAGATATTTGATTCACCGCAACCAAAGAAGAAGAGTTTTCACAAATATGGTGTTAGAAGTACAAGATTCCTCACGGTGAGGGTGATCACTATCAACGGTTGTAGTGGTTTTGACTTCCTTATCTTGATGAGTTTCACTATTATCGTATTGGGCAAGTATCAAAAATCTTTCCCTTGGGAATCCATCTAAGACCTATTGTCTTTGAAAACTTTTCCCGTGGTTCCACCTAAGGTAAGATCTAGGAGTTGTTTTCTTATCGGATGCGAACTCTTTTAGAAAAACTACGTCCTGAAGAGATCCACCGATTAGGTTTCCTTTTGATGTTCATCTTGTCACCGGGTTTGTTTCTATTTGGTGTCTTAGTGGATTGTGCCTGTACGAAATTATCTTTCTTGAGATATTGTAAGGCACATGCATCATGATTAGCTAAAAAGATACATTTTTACATGTAGTACAGACAAATTCAATATTCTTGTTTAAAACAGCAGCTTTAACTTTGTCACTACAGATCTTTGGAAGTTGATTCTTGTTGAAAAAGACTTAGAATTCTAGTGTTGTTTTCTAAGGGCATAGCATTTTCTTTTTGCTTACTCTTAGATGTAAGTCAATCCCTAGTCTTTTGTTGAGTGTTCCTAGGTAATGGTTTACTACTACTAGCTTGGTCTGAAATCTTGTTGAATTCATCACCTAGATGTTTCACCTAGAATTCCATCTTTTAAGTCCGTGCCTTTTTCCTAGCTTCTTCTAGATAGTGATTGTTGACCATGTTGTTAGAACCGAGCAGATTCTTTAAGCTGGATTTTGGTCACATTCGTGTAGTATTCCTAGAGATGCCGGTGTAAACACTTTTTCTTTTCTCAAAAGCGGTTTTAGCTTTGATAATTCTCTTTTTGATAGGCAAAAGTCTGTTGGAGTGGTTTTGACAATCATTTTTCTCATTGACTTTTGGAGGAGGCGAGAAATAGACATTTTTGGTTTGAAAACTAGTTTGGGAACATTTGTTTTCTCCTCAGTCAATGGTTTTGCAAACTTAGTATCCACTGACCTTTCCTTTTAGACTTTCCGTTGAACTCTCAAATCATTTTGCTCTTGCATGTCCTTGGCACGCTCATACATGATTTGTCATACTTGCATTCCTCGGTTTTGATCAAGCCGTTTAAAATAGGAACACGTTTTCTTTTCAAGTTTTTCAAGAGCTTTTTCATACTTTGAAATAATGCGAGGAGGTCTCAGCGGAGTCTTTCATGATCTTCAACAGTATGTTTGCAAAATAATGGACATAATATCGAGAGTCGAACATCTTCGAAGAGGGGTCATTTAAAGTTTCCAAAACTTTGATTGTTCAACAATCATTAGCTTGCTTTACGAGTTTATGGTCCTTGACAAAGTCGGTTGTTTCTTTCAAAGCGCTTGTTCAAATGAATTACCCTTTACGGCGATGTTATTCAGTGAGGGGCAATTTGAGTTTCAAAAAACTTCTTTTGTTCATTATCAAAACTATTAAACCAGATGTTTCTAATATTGGTTTTAGTTTTAACGGTCTCTTGAAGATCTGCAATTCTCGTTTTCACATTTTCCAAAATACTTCTTTTCACTTGTGTTAAAAAGGATTGTTTGAAGACATTTGTTCAATGTTCGAAAGATTTGGAGACAACAAGTTTAAACTGATTTTGAAGCGGTGACACTTTGTTTGAAACACTTGGTTTGGTGGAAAGCGTTGATTGAGAAACAAACGAAATACCATTAATTTGGTTCCATTTATTATAATCAATAGGTTTGATTTCGGATGTTTTGTTTCATTTTTGATCTACTCTCCTCAGATAGTTCCAACGTTTCAAGAGAATCATGCACAATTATAGGTTCATGCAATGGTTGTCCATTGTTCAACACATTCGTTCTTTTCGAGCTTTCTTGAGAAAACAAGGAGGTGAGTTACCAAGAGCCATTTTTTGCGAAGTATGAAAAATTGGATTTACTTGATTAGTAAGCATCTTGATTGTCTTAGCGGAATGACCCGTTGTAAGAAGTAAATTGTCCAATTTTTGATCGTTTCAGTTTTATCTAGAATCTCATCGAAGAGAATCTTCTCGTTTTGCAAATCAGTTATCAACTTCTTCTTCTCTTTTTCAAGATCGAGAATATGTTGCTTTTGTTTTGAAAGTTGGTCATTTAGTTTAGAAATTTCCTTGTTTAAAGATTTGATTTTCAAATTCGATTCATCAAGTGTGTCATACTTGAGTTGCAAATCTTTTTCTCTTAAAACAAAATCTCGATAACCAATTTCTAATTAGGCATTTTGTTTGTGAAATTCATAGGCTTTGGCGTCTTTCTTTGTAACTCTCAAGCTCAGCGGTCAATTTAGCATTCGCGGCCTTAACTTAGCGATTGACCGTTCTAACTTTCTCAACTTCAATGCCACATTGATTGATTAATGATTCAACATAAGCACGTGTTTCCTCATCGGTCTGGGTATTTTGTGCCACACAGGCCTCCTAGGATCCACACGGGTTTCCGAGTTAGTATTGCTTCGGATTGTCGGTATGTATCATAAGTAGGTCTTTGGCGTCCACGAGAATCTTTATTCATCGAGTAAACACATCAAATATGACATTGTTATAACATGGATCAATGATTGGTACCTCGAATCTGCATTGGCGTCATAGGCGGAGGTGGTGGGCTCAGGTGTTAATACTTAGCTTCTGAAGATTTCCATGAAGATGCAATTCGCATTGAGTTCCTCGAGGTCTTCCAATTCATCCACAATAGCGAAAAAATCATTTTCCTCAAACTTAAGCGTAACCCGCATCTAGCTTATCGCGCTAACAAAGCGACTTTTCGAAGAAAATCCCGATCTTCTTGTGCGGTTTAGGTGGGCGAGTTTCTTGCCATGTGACCCACTCCTTGACAGTTATAACACTTAATCGATTACCGATTCACATTTCCATGATTCCCAACGGGTACTTTCACCACCCATTCCTTACCCATGCTCTATTCCCAACATTTTGTCTCATCTGATTTCCAACATTCTGACCTTCAACCATTACCCCGATACTAACCGCCTGATTACCCATACGAAATCCAGAGCATATCCTGCCGATCCCAATAACTCCAACCATTTGTCCTTGATTACCCATATTCACACCCGGCTGTAATTTGCCTGTATGAGTGTTTGATGATATCCTTGGTTGTTGTTAGTAGGTGGAATAGCGCACTTTGATTACTGACCCAAGAGAGAAATTATTTGGGACATAGGTCTTCATGATCAGATTCTAGATCGTGATTCCTTGATCCTGGTATTGTGGATCTGGATAGAATTGTTGTTGTGGTTGTGGGATGTATTGCTGCAAGTTGTTGTTGTTGGAAGATGATGAAGCTTGTTGTTGTGTATTCACCGAAGGTTGAGTTTTTGCAACGAGTGCCAATGGATCATGATTCAATCTTTCTTTCCCTGACTTCATTCACTCACTTGGTTTGTTTTCGAAAATCGCTTAGTTGATCAAAGTACACCTGATGTAAGTCTTTTGTTTGGTTGACAATAGTGACATATCGTCCCCATTCTTTCTGGAAGATTGTTCAGAACTTGATGTTTTGAACGATAGTTCTCGGTGTCAGCTTGTTTCGATTAGCTCATTCATCAAAGTGCAAACCTTCCATAGTAGGATTCAATGGATTCTCCCGAGTAGATGTGAACTTTCCCATTCAGGGTTAGCAACTTGTTCTCCATGTCTTGATGACCAATTTCGTTCCATGACAAAGTCGCTCAACACGTTCCCACATATCGAAAGCAGTTTCACAACCGTCTACCGCAGCAAAGATGTCTATTGGTAAACCCAGTTGGATAATATGAATTGCCATGTCATCTGCTTCGACTTGTTTCGGATCCTCTGCAGTGTATTCAGATTCGTATTGAAGACGAGAAGATGGTGTGGTGGGAGGTGTTGCATCAGGATTTCCAGGTTCATTAACTTGTCGAGGCTTGAAGGGTCCATCCTGAATTGATTTAATCATGAGTTTGCCATTAGGTTTGGTCTTTATGTAACGGAGCATTCGACTTGTCCATTGAAGATAACCACCTTTTGCCAACATAGGAGGTCGGTTTTCGGCACCGGCTGCATGAATGTCTTGTTGAGTTGCCATTGATGAAGGTATGATCTGATAAAGTTGATGTAGGATCGATTCAACGATAAAGGAGTTGTGGTTGATGAAGATTAAACTCGGTTGAGGTGTTTCCGAAAGTCGTACTCGTAAACTCGGTTCTTAAAAATTTCGCCCAAAATTTGAAATTCACTATAAAAATCAATTCTAAGGTCGTATGAAAAATTTGAGTTATGACAATTTTGACGCTTCAAATTTGACCTCGAAAATTTGAATTTAGGCCCAAAATTTGAATTTTGACCAAAATTTTCTACGCTTAAACCAAAATTTGAATCTCAGCAAAAAATTGAACGCTTAGTCTCCTCAAAAATTTAAATTTTACTCAAGTTTTCCCGCCAAAAAACTCTTTTTTTGAAAAAAAGAAGAGCTTAGGCGTAGAAACACGGGATTACGAGTGTAGACGAGGCTTAGGCGCAGGATCCGTGCTTGCGCGAGGATCTTATGCGAGGAAGCTTATGCGTAGAAACCTTATGCGCGAGAAACCTTGCCGAGAAACCTTAAGCGTAGGAACCTTAAGCGTAGGAACCTTAGGCGTAGAAACCTTAGCGCGTTAGAAACCTTATGCGTAGAAACCTATCATTAGTATCTTACGCGTAACCTTAAGCTTATGCGTAGACCAAAAGTTACTCGTAAACCTTACGCGTAATTTTGAAGTTATGCGTAGAGTTACTCGTAAGCTTTTAGCTTATGCGTAAACTATGGTTAAGAACCAAAAATCCTTTACACAGTCACAGCGTAAGAGATATCCACAAGTCAAGTCATGTTCCACACACTTATCCAAGTGAGGGAAGCTAATCGAGTAAATGTGCATTATAGCACGAAGATTCTTCACCAAAAAGTTACGAGTAGAAAACTAGGGTTTCGACTTTTTGACTTCTACTCATAAGAAATTTCCAACGATTCAAATGATTTCTTTTACCCGATAGCCTTAAAACACTCGAATAACCCAAAAATATTGACCTTTTTCACCCAAAGTGCCTAGAAAAGTTACGAGTAGAAATGACCAAAACCCAAATACGAGCTTAAAAATGAAGAAAAACACGTAAAGCTACTAACTTTTGCAAAAACTGAAACTTTAGCACCAAATAAACCTTAAACCACAAGAATCTTGAATTTTAAAGTGCAAAAATTAAAGCTTTAAGCTTGACAAAAACGTATAACGAGAGCCTTTTACGCTGCAACCCTTCAAAACAAAAACACAAACACTCCTAAACCATTGTCGCTCGATACCAATTGTAAGACCTTATATCTATCAACCTTATCACAAACCAATACCCACGTTTTGCTTAGAACACGTTAAACCAAACACAAACACGTATAAGAAGATGAAATAAAGAAAGGAAGATTAAGAGATGGTGACTTGAAGATATAAAATCCGTGTATGTTATGAGTATAAGATATGCAAACAATAAGTTGTATATTTCTTGAGAGAGAAAATACACACACAAACACACACACACTTTCAATCACACCCCTCAAATGACCATTTGAGGGGTTTATATAGTACAAGAGGCATAAAACCCTAAAGGCTTTAGTTTGGCTCTATGGGCTTTTCGTGGACTTGGGTTTGGACGTGGGATGCTTAAGCTTATATAAGGCTAGCATACCCTAAAGTTTAACCATTTAGCTTAGCCCACCCACTAACCCATTGACTATTCTATCACGATATCTAACACACTTTACAAAGTTCCTAAACGTGAATGACCATCACTTCTAATAAAAACTATTAAGGCTAACACATGTTGATCAGAGCCCAAAAGATTTGCAGTTCCACGAGCTTGGGATGCTCATAGCTGCTGTCACGACCAGAAACCGATTTTGTGATGATGATATAAATGGTTCTCCAAGGCTGAGGAATGTTCTTTAGATCCACATGTGAATGCTTAATGATTACCCCGAAGCTTCACCCAATATCACTAAGAATTGCGAACGCTCTCTTCGCTTGGTGTAGCGAGAATTAGGTTGGTATGATGTCGGAATGAGGAGGAAAACCCTTAAATCACGGAGTGATGGTGAGTTGTTTGTGGTTGAGAGTTACAAATCACAACATTCGTCCTTTGATCATTTACATAGTATTCCGTAATTGCTGAATGTAGATGTCCGAATAGTGGCGAATGGTGAGCATGTTCCGATAGGGATGATTCTTCGAATATCCACCGCAATGAGACAAGAAGATTTCGAGCAGTGAGAGTTTCAAAGTCACACTAAGATTATTCTTTCCAATCTTCATTGGATAGCAATGCGGGAAGATATCAGCAATGGTGAGGACATTTGGTGCATCCACATTCATTTGAGCTTCCATGTCGTGATCAGAAACACATTTAGCCAAAAGAACCAACATATCGAAAGACATAATGTTAGTCAATAGAAGGTTTTATTGTCTACTTAATGAATGAGATATGTCAATGATTGTTACGAGTCAAAGTCACTTGTTTGTTCAATAGTCCAATGTCGAGTGAGAAAAGTTTCGTGAATTAGTTAACTTTAAGTTTTAAAGTTTATGTTATCACTTATTTTCCACAACATATTAAACGTTTAAGCTTATTAGTGACATTTATTGGTTTCGGGACGTTATGATTTATTTATTTACAAGTATGCGCGCGTAACAATTCATAATGAAGGTTTGATCAAGGCTTAGGCGTAGAAATGGTAGCTTATGCGTAAAGGAGTTATAATGCGTAGACACAAGCTTATCGTAGGAACCCGACTTACGCGTAAGAAATATTACGCATAGGAACACAGGGTAACCTTATGCGTAGGGCTTACGCTGCAGCGTATATAAAAACCTTACGCGTAAGGTTTACTCGTAAGAGTAGACCTTATGCGTAGAGAATTCATTGTTATATCCTTCACGGATACGCGTAGTCCCTTTGTAGAACCTTACGTAATGCTACGCGTAAGATTATTCTTATGCATAACCTTCTACGCGTAAGGTGATCCTTATGCGTAGATAGCTGATGACCTTGATTCTGAATTTTAGGTGTAGCAGACCTGAAATAAAATCATCATAGCATCAATATTAACACATACATCCATTCTATAACAGATCATGGCATGAAAACTCATCAAACAGTTTACGCGTAAGATTACTTACGCGTAGTCTTAAACCCTAGTTTCAAGAATTACGCGTAACAAATCTAGCCATAGATATTGCATTAAACTTATTCTGGTGGTTCTTAGATGTCATGTGAGTGTTATGACCAAGTTTTAACATCAAACTCTCAAAGAATCAAAAATACCCAAAAGGGAAGAACATAATCCCTAATTTCTAATTATCAAGCAATTAGTGTTTCTGGGTTAAATCTGGGCCTAGATATGATCAATTCAACTTGATAATAACCTCCTACAACAATCTTTTTCACCAAAAACGTTCATATTTGAAAACACCGAAAACGACTCATGAACCCTAATTTTGAAAAACAATCAATTCGTGTTTCTGGGTGGTTTTTTAGGATAAACATAGTATCATTGATGTTATTTAAACGTTTTGACACACTTATGTTAACCTCAAACACATAAACATGATCATGTGTTCTTACGCGTATGTGTATAACACAAAATCAACCATATTCGTAAATTTAACCGTTAGATTTGTTTGAAAATCAAAACCAATGTTTAAAAACGTGTTACAAACACAAAATCACTTACAGATTGAAGATCAAAACTTCGGATTTGTTGAACGATTATTATGTGAGGATGAGTTTGGTGTGTGTAATAAATGTGAAGTGAAAAGGTTAGGTGAGGAGTTTTATTAAAATAACTTTGAGCTTTTGACAATATTTAGCCCTCCACCTTTTCTATTTTTATCCAAAGCCTTTTAACTTCCATTTTGGTTACCAAACGAAAGATTTTAAGATAGAAACTTGACGACACTCCCCCTTGACTTAAGAAATAAAGAAAGGTTATAAATTTTAGTCCGAGGAGTGTCAGTGAACTAGAAATGTAACCACCATTTTAAAGAAACAACCTGGATTAGGTAACATGCAAGTACAGTGATATTTTGAAACAGTTAAGAATTTATTTTCTCCCCCTCAACACTTGATCGAAAAAATATTGAATTTTGAAAGATTTGAGTGTTGACGGAAGAGTTGTACTTGCCATGTTAAAAGAAATATAGATAGAAGAATATTTTTGTTTTTTTATCTGATTTTATATTTTTGTATTTTGTTTTTGAAAAATATTTACAAAAGAGATTTTGGTGTTTGACTGGTTCTTAAGAATGTTTTAAGAGTTCATCCAGTTCCTCTTGAGTCAAACACCGCATACCAATTCGGTGGACCAACTCATTAAACCTAGCAGGAGCTAAGGCTTTGGTGAGAAGATCTACCAATTGGTATTCTGTACCTACGAAGTATAAATCAACAGTACCCTGTTCCACGTGGTCCTTGATGAAATGATATCGAAGATCGATGTTCTTTGATTTCGAATGCTGAACTGAGTTGCACAA
>OU343222.1:265070261-265125688 GCA_910596185.1 Chrysanthemum makinoi
GATCGCAATAGCACTCTGATTGTCGTAGTACATCGGGATTCTATCAAATACGTAACCATAGTATTTAAGTTGTGTTCTCATCCAAATGACTTGAGCACAACATGCCGACATGGCTACATATTCTGCTTCGGTTGAGGACAGCGATGTACAATCCTGCTTCTTCGATTGCCATGACACCAGTTTATCACCAAGAAATTGTAGAGCTCCGAAGTACTTTTACGTGAATCTAAGCATCCCGCGTGGTCGGCGTCTAAAAAGCTATTAGTTCAAAACCATAATCCTTCGGATACCAGATCAACAAATTAATGGTTCCCTTGATGTATCGGAGGATTCTTTTAGCCTCTGAGAGGTGGGTTTCAGTTGGTTGCGACTGATAACGGAGCAAAGATAAGCAAAGAAAATATTAGGTCTGCTGGCTGTTAGATACATGAGAGACCCAATGATACTACGGTATTTGGTAGGGTCAACCAATTTCCCATGCAAATCAGCGTCCAGCTTCTTGGTATGTGACATAGGTGTGGCATAAGTATCACAAGTATTCATTCCAAATTTGTTTAGAATTTCAAGGGCATATTTGGACTGGCTCAAGAAAATACCACGGGGTGATTGATGAACTTGCAGTCCTAGAAAGAACGTAAGTTCACCCATCATGGACATTTCAAAATGTTTCTTCATTAATTTTGCAAAAGCGATTGAATACTTTTTATGAGTTGACCCAAAAATGATGTCATCCACATAAATTTGAACAATTAAAATATGTTCCCCGTGATATTGTATGAAAAGAGTTGGGTCGACCAAACCTTTGGTGAAATTATTGACAATGAGGAAAGATGATAGCTTATCATACCATGCCCGAGGAGCTTGTTTGAGACCATACAGAGCTTTGTTCAGTTTGTAGACATGGTTCGGCTAGGCGGGATCAACGAATCCTTCTGGCTGGCTGACATAAACTATTTCTTTCGGTTGACCATTCGAAAAGCGTTTTGACGTCCATCTGAAAGACCGTTATGTTCATATGAGCTGCGAACGCTAGAAATATTCGAACAGCCTCAAGACGAGCAACTGGAGCAAATGATTCTTCAAAGTCAATACCCTCTTCCTGTCTATAACCCTTAGCCACTAGACGTGACTTGTTTCGATGACATTCCCTTCACAAGATCCAATTTGTTCTTCCAAATCCATTTTAGACCAATGACGAGACCCGATGGTCTTTCAACCAACTCCCATACTTCAAGACGTTTGAATTGGTTGAGTTCTTCTTGCATGGATTCAATCCAGCTATCTTTTGTCATTGCATCCTTAATGTTTTTGGGTTCAGTTTGACAGACAGTGAGTGCATAAATGCAATGTTCACCGTCTGTGTGAAGATGTTGTCTCGTAACGACTGGTTGATTCGGGTTGCCAATAATATTTTCCAGAGGATGATCTTTTGTCCATCGACGTGTAGAGGGTTGATGTTGGTATACATTATGCAGATTCTGAGGATTCAAATGGCTTGTAGAACATCATCAGCTGGTTCTGCGTCGTTGGACGCAGTTTGTTCAACTGTTGTTGTAGAGTCAACTGGTGGTGCTTCTTCAACAGAAGTTGTTGTAGCAGTGTATCGGTATAGGAGTATTATCAGGTTGAGCAGCGGAAACAACGGATACACCTGGAGCACATTCATCAATATCGTCACTGAACAGAGGAGCAAATAGTCTTTCCATTTGTTGACGAGTAAGCGAGGCTTGTATCACTGATGATGGGGTTTGGGGGAAGTTTAAGCAGTTGTGACCGTGTTCCAAGCTGTTATACTCAGAAGCCATTTCAGTAAGTTCATCAAAATTAGCATGAATCGTTTCCATAACCTGCTTTGTCTTACGATTCCAGATCCGGTAACCTTTAGAATTCTCATAATATCCAATAAAGACTCCAATGTCAGCTTTGGCTTTGAGCTTTCCAAAGTCATCACGATCATTATTCGGATAGCAAAGTGATCCAAAGACATGAAAGTGTTTGAGATTCGGTTTACGATTGTGGAGAAGCTCAAATGGTGTTTTGTTGTGGCGTTTAGTAATCATTGAGCGGTTCTGAGTGTAGCATGCAGTTGAGACAACTTCAGCCCACAAGTAATCTGGAAGTTTAGCATTGATTAACATCGTTCTGGCAGCTTCCACTAACTTACGGTTTCGTCTTTTAACAACTCCGTTTTGTTCTGGTATGCGGCAATAGATGTTTGATGCTCAATTCCTACTTTCTCATAACATTCCCGAAGAGTTTGATTTACAAATTCAGTTCCTTTGTCTGTTCGAATTTGTCGGACGGTGTTCCGGAGTTGAATTTGAATTTTTGTGAGAAAGGTGATGATCATATGTGGAGCTTGGTCTTTACTTCGAAGAAAATAAACCCAAGTCCATCGTGAGTAGTCATCAACAATTACCAAGATGTAGCGTTTGCCATTAATCGTCTGCACGCGCATCGGACCACACAAATCCATGTGAAGAAGATGAAGCACATGATGAGAGTTGTGTTCCACCTTTCAATGAAAATGAGCACGAGTGCTTTTCCCTTGTTCACACGCTGAGCATAGGTGATCTTTAGAATACCAGAATCTCGGGAGACCTTCAACAAGTTTGTGTCGAGCAAGGTTGGTTATGGTTTGAAAGTTTAGATGTGAGAGACGACGGTGCCATAGCCAAGATTTTGTTGAGGTAGCCTTTGAGAGTAAACAAATGGGATATGAAGCAACCATGTCTTGCATTGAGATGGTGTAGAGACTAGAATTGCGAGAGCCAAACATGAGATCGTTTCCTTGTAGATCACGAATGAAACAAGTTTTCTCCCGAAATGCAACTTCCAAATCTCCATCACAGAATTGACCAACTGAAAAGAGATTGTGACCGAGGCCTTCCACATAATAAACCATGCTAATTTTGATGTTGCCATTAATGTAATCTCCGTAGCCCATGATAGCTGTGAAGTGATCATTCCCGAATCGACAAAGGCCAATGAACTTTGAAACAAAGTTTGATAACAGTTTAAGATTGCCTGTCATGTATCAGGAACATCCGCTATCAACAATCCAAAGGATGATCTGTATCACCTGCATTAGACAAAGACGACACAGATGGAATAGAAGTAGATGTGGAACCCGAAGTGTTAGAGGGTTCCAAAGCAGTTATAGTAGAAATACACACATCAATAACTTTAGGCATCCATTTAAATCCTAGTGTATTATGTATCCATTTCTGCCATCTCCAACTAGTCTTAGCTTTAGTCTTAGTGAATGCACTAGGTGGTACAATCTTCCTTGGAGGTGATACTGGGGCTACAGGGACATCAATTCGTTTCTTAGAATCTAAAGAAGGCGGTTTACCAAGCACAGACTTAGAAGCATTAGTGGGCCTAGAGGTATTCTGAATCTTAGGATTCCGTAAACGTGACAAGATAGCCTTAGCAACACATTTATCATGACAATCAAAACGCATACTTTTACGACATATAACACAAGCAGCATCAGACGGAATATCAAAAGTACTTAAAGGTTCAACATTAGTTACAACACTTTTTCCATTACATTTGCCAGACGCAATATCTAAAGTGGGTGCAACTGGAGTCTTATTCAAAGTCCTACGGTATTCTTCTACTTCAACATTCTTTGTTTGTCTTTTCTTAGGTCGCAACTTCCTATTCTTCCTTGTATTGCTCCTAGGCTTTGAAGTGCGGACGTTTGGAAAAGAGGCAACTAGTCCTGTGTCAGTAGAGGGAAGCACATTAGTAACTTGTGTTTTGTCAGTAGGTATTCTGGGGACATGATTGCTAAGTGTTACAGGTGCAACTCTCTTAATGATGCTAGGCTGAACTTGTTCATACTTTCCTAACATTTCCCTTAACTTAATGATAGTGTGCACCAAATCTTGATTTTCAAAACGAAGATTTCCAGCAAAATTCATGACTTCTTTAGTGTGCGCAAAATAATGATCAAGTTTGTTTGATGCTTCATCACGAGTCTTTTTGAGTAAATCAAATATGACACCATATTCCTTTTTAACTTTTGCAAGTTCTTGTTCATATTTTGAGATTTGACACTTAAAAGACACGTTTTGATCATCCAGTTGCTCAATTTTAGGATCAGAATGTTTTGCACGCAACTGGGCGATTTTGTGTTGAAAAGCAAGTTGTTGATCGTGAATATCTTTTTGACACCAATTAAGACGACGTATTGCATTTGAAAGCTCATTTGACAATCGTTTATTTTCAACTGTTAAAGACTTGATCTGATGCACCGTATCAGTATTCACAACAATATCAACAGAATCAACAGAATCAGCAGAGATATGATCAGATGCATATGGCAAAGAACGTAATAACACAACATTCTGGATATCAGCACAGATAACATCTTCCAAGAGTCGATCAACATCTTTTCTCAACAGTTTCTTTTTACGTTTAGTGTTTGAAATCGATGTTTCTGTTTTCTCGAAAACTGTTTTCATGAGACCAAATTCCTTGTGAAAATCCTTTCCCAATATAGTGCACAATTTTTCAAATTTTTGACATGGGGTAAAATTCTTTTCTGAAGAATATCTCTATGTTCTCGCGCCATTGGCGAGGTAAAATGTTGAACTTTTATTTCAGAATGAAATTCAATCTCACGTTCCAAAATTTTGAGGTCAGATATGAAAGTGTCAAAGTATTTGATAACGCGACAACCTTCGGCATTAGTTTTTACTTCACTAAGTGAAGGTAAAGGACCATTAACTTGTGCACCATTGTGTTGGGGACTAACATCAGAAACTGGTGTGACAATCAAAGGTGTGTTTGAAGTATCTTGTTGTGTGACAAAAGTTAGGGCTTTTGAATAGTTAAATGGTTTATTATAAACGACATTTTCCATTTTTGACCGACTCTCGTCATCTGCATCTAATTCCTCCATGTGATTATATTCCACAACAGTCATAATTGAATCATCAATTATATGTTTTGCACTGTAAACTTCAGGATTTGGTTTGAATGCTCTGTGTGAAAACTTAGGTTTGTAATCAGCAAGATTCGGTCCATATCCATTTGGATTTGGTTTGAAAGAAAACTTTTGAATCGTTGTGATTGATTCACCATGTTTATAAACAACAGTTTTAAACTCTTTGATTTTGTGTTTTAAGTCGACAATTTCCTCAGGATAGTCATCTATTCGTTTTGTTGAATGCTTTTTGTACTCAGAGAACTATTTTTGACAAGTTAACAACTCAGCCTTGGCTTTTTGAGTTTCCAAAGTAAGAGCGTTAATTTGTTGTTTATGTTCATGTTTCATTTGTTCTATTTGAGACAACAAAGCATTCTTCGAAGTGGCTAGATCACAAATCTGTCGTTCCAAAGATTTTTCATTTTGGTGTGATTTGGCAAAAGCGGCTTCAAAACCTTTTTCATGGTTTTCTTGAGTTTTGAAAAAGTTGAGTTGTCAAATTAAGCATTCATTATCCCTGGTTAACAGTGCATTTTTCTCTTTTAATTTCGTGTAAATTTCCAAACGAGAATGTTGGTCTTTAATTAAGGTCAAGAGCTCAGTTTCTCTGTTAGACAAAAGCTCATTTTGTTCAACGTAAGTCTCAACCTGATCATTATTTAGATCCTTAAATATAACCACAGAGTCAACTTGCGTGTCAATATTAACAATAAGGTCATTTTGATCATCAAATATAACTACGGGATCTATTTGATAATCATCGGAACGAGATGTGGAAGACTCATGTTGAACACTCTGATCCTTGTTAGCTAGAGAAAGTGGCGGAGATATCAGATCATTGATGATAATTGTTTGTTCAGTACCGAGACAAGCCGTCAGTGTCATACACTAGGCCTGTATCACTCATGTGTAGTGCTTGCATTTGTGCCATCAACATCACTGCTGCATTAGCCTGCAAGTCCTCCATATCATCATCGGAATCTGCATCTGCCATAAAGCTCTGTTCCTTGTTGGTAAGAGTTCCACCAGCTTCATCCTTAAGAGCCAAGAGCAAAGCCTCTTTGAAATAAGCACTGCCTCTTGTCCTTGGTTTAGGACATGCATTAGCCAGATGACCCTTCTCATTACAGTTATAGCAACGAAGACCATTAACCCCATTCTGAGCATTCCCTATTCAACCACTTGAGCCCTTTGCTGCTACGGAGCACCCATATTATTCCTACCCATAGCATTGAACCCTTGACCACCTCCCATCTGACGACCATAACCACGATTCTGAACTTCAATGCTATTGTTCACAACGCTTGATTTCTTGTATTGGATGAGGAACGAATGCGATTGTTGGATTTGTTTGTATAACGGCCAAATGCTTTAGCAATCATAACAAATCCTTGTTGCAATTCATCGAAGGCATTGGAATCCTCATCAGCTTCACTGTAAAGAGCTTGAGCAATGTTGTTGTTGTATGGAACCAATTGATTTTGTTGAGGTTGTAGCTGTGACGGATCAGAAGGTTTGATGGTTGCAGTTGTTTGAGGAGCGGGTTGAAGAGCTTGTTGAGGAGGAATATTTTTTTGAGCCCACAAAGCAAGTTTTTGATTGTCCGGAAGTGATGGTGAAACAGTTTGACCACGGAGAATCCTTTCTTTATCAACTTCTTTTTGGTGAGGCTTCAGATAGTCGTACAACAATCCGTAGGTAGCATGATGCATATCTTTAGCTTGACGGAGAAAAATAACATACTTCTCCCATTCCGGACCAAGACTACTTAGGAACTTTGTGTTGACAGCAATTCGTGGCATGATGATATTGTGTTTGTCCAAATCATTAATGATGTCTGAAAAGCGATGATGATAAGATTCTAATGACTCTCCTGGTTCAATCATGAAGTGTTCATAAGCCAAGTAGATTTTGGATTCCATGTCTTCCTGATTGAGTGTTGTGCCTTGTATAAGAAGATGAATCTGTTCCCACATTGCTTTGGCAGTCTTTTGAGCATCAACACTTCGAAGGATTGGATTGGGTAATTGATGAGTGTCTAAATACTCATCATTTTTGTACCATCTAGACTGCAAAAAAACATCTGAAAACACTTAGAAATGCATCAAAATGATGAAAATATCACAAATAAGTGTTTTATGTGTTTCAAATGCAAAAGTACCAAAATCAGATGAAAAACGTATTAAGTTTGCATATTTGGCAGTTTTAGTCCCCCAAGTTTCAAAAGTTGTCAAAAACAGTCCCTGGTAAATCAAAATAAAGCAAAAATATCATTTAAGATCCATGGGATTCAAAAGTTGTCAAAACAAACCCTTCAAAGTTTAAAATTTTCAAAATGACAACTTTAGTCCCTCAAGTTTGAAAAATTGTCATAAAAGGTCCTTGGATATTTAAAAAGTGAGAATTAGCTAATATTATCCTTGTACTATTAAATATTGGCAAGTTTGGTCCTTGTGATAAGTTTGGAAAAGTGGCAGGTTCAGCCCCTATACTTTGCAGAAATTACATGAATGGTCCTTGTATATAAGCTTAAACCAAATGGCCCCTTTGTGTATTTTTACCTCAACCAAAACAAAAGACCCCCTGTCATTATCCACTTGACCCCCCCATTTTTGAACCCCCACTTATTAATATCTCGGTAAAAAAAAAGTCAAAACCCGCCCAAACCATAAACACTGTACATCCTCTTCACCTTCACCTGTAAAACCAAAACCAGTGGTTTTCCCCACCTCTCCACCTCACCACCACCTGTCTACCACCTCTCCCAGCTGTCTACCCACTCCCCTTCCACCTCCACAAACACCAAGAAGCATTAAATGCTAAAAACCTGCTTTAAGACTTTTGGCGCCAAAATGACAAGTGTGTGGTTTTGATGAATTCGTATGATCCAATGGTTGCAACAAGGTGGGAAATAACCAGAGGTCGACAAGGAACTAAAGAGGATCATTATAAAGAAAGAACGAAGCAGAGGGAAGAACCAACTAGTGTAATTTTTAATTTCTTAAGTCGTTTTTATTATTTCAAACTTTCCAGTGTAATTTTAAGCTTCCAAGTACTTTGTTTAAGTAATTTCAAGTATATGTGAACCTTTTTCAGTTTCAATTTCAGTGTTCAAGTTTAAATTTCAGTTTGTGCAATTTTAAGTTCAAAATCTCATGTTAATCAAATGTTGTTGTTAGTTGTTATTAAGGACTGATAAGCCCACATAAGCTCCTAGATAGCTTATTTAAGCTATTAGAAACCTTAAAATCAGTTTTAGAAATCAAAAAGAAAAATTACCAAAAATACATAAAAAAATGATGGAAAATCAAAAATCCATGGTGAATGTTATCAAGAAACTAGAGCAAGGTTGATATTGGATTGCCTTGGTTTAGTGCTTCTTGGGAAGCTATAGGTTGTGTTTGTGTGCCTCAGTTCTCAGTTTTGAGCTTGGAAGCCACTTGTAAGCCTATTGCTCAATTTTTGCTTTTCACTGTTAAAGTTACTTATAAGCTTCAATCTTTGTGTTTCTATGTTTCTTAATGGTAGTTAAGTAGAATTAACAATAAAAACCAGTTGCTTGTTT
Source organism: Chrysanthemum makinoi (assembly GCA_910596185.1). Taxonomy (NCBI): domain Eukaryota; kingdom Viridiplantae; phylum Streptophyta; class Magnoliopsida; order Asterales; family Asteraceae; genus Chrysanthemum; species Chrysanthemum makinoi. The sequence continues at coordinate 265,078,769 of OU343222.1, forward strand.
TCCTTAATTTGTAGTTACTATAAATTTTATTTTAACAGTTATTATAAGCATAAGTGTCAAGTCTCAGTTATATGTTGTTATTGTTGTTATTTAATGTTTCTTCAGTCTAATTAAATGATAATATAAGGTATGTAATCAGTTTCATGGTCTTAATCTGTGTTTTGCTTTGAAAATCACCAAAACAGTCTAGTAAAGGCTTGTTTGGATTTGCCTTGTTATCTGTAGTAGAGGCTATTTGTGTTGTTGTTTATTGTTGTTACCTGTCATACTTGGTACTAATAACTCAAAGACACAATAAAAATCAGTGCTTGTTAGTATAAAAGTCAAAATTTCCTTTGATCTCACTTAAGTTGATCACTGTTAGGATTAAGAGTCTAAAACTCATCATAGTTGTTTATAAGTTGGTCACCTAGCTTAATTTTATCATAACTTTGTTTAATATAACATAATTAATAAGTAGGATTAATCAAAAGTTCATATTAGTCAAACCTCTAGTGTAATTTAAAAAGTCAAACTTTTCAGTTTTGCAGTTTTTGAATAAAATAGGTAATTTTATATAGGACATAATATTAAGCTTCAAGATCTGAGCTTTTGGAATATTAAAATATAACTGCTCATCTTAATCTTAGTAATTTTTATAATCTTCAATTAGCTTTTTAAACTGCTTATTTTCTAGCCTACTTTAGACCCTTTCTCAAAAACCTCCCCTGTGCACAGATTTACTAGCTTATTTCACAAGCTCACACAGAGCTTATTAGTGAGGTCTAGCTTGTGCACTTTAGCTTTTTGAGAAGCTTACCTAACTGTCTCAAGGTTCCAGTGTTTAGTTTTCAATTTCTAGCTTATTTGATAAGCCTACTAGTGGCTTATTGTTTTGTCCATTTTATCTTGTACACTGAGTAATCAGTGTTTACAAGCTTTTGCATAAGCTCATCATAAGCTCACTAGTGGATCCCACAGTGAGAGCTTTAGCTTTTTAGATAGCTCAGTTGGTTAACTTGTTAGTCCCAGTCTTTGTTTTCATTTCCAAGTTTATTTAAGTGCTTAAATTTAAGCTTGTAAGTGCCTAGAGATCCAAAGAGTGTCCTGTGCATCAATCAAATCTTGTGCTTATTTGGATATTGATCAGTACTTATTTTTAAGTCATTTTGCTTTTTCAGTTGTTAATTTAGCTTATAATCAGTTTCCTAGCTTATTTCCAGTTTACTTGTGCTTATTTATTAGCTTATAAGCCATTTGGCTAATACTTGTGCTTATTTGCATTTCTAGTTTAACTGTTAAGTGATTATAAGCTCAAACTGAGCTTATTAGTGATTTTTAGAAAAAGTTATAGTTTTAAAATTTGCTTAATATCAGTAGCTTAATCAGTTTCAAAAAGAAAAATCCAAAAATAAAATATTTTGCAAAAACGGAGTTGCTGGGATTCGAACACTGGCCACCCAGCTCACCACACACACACGTTACCAGTTGCCCTTGGGTCTTTGACTGGTTTAACTTTGCAACGTTTAATACTTAACCCCTTTTTGTTAATTTAGCTTATTCGTATACATTAGCTTATTTACAGCTTATTAAATCAAGCTTTTACAACTTTTGCATTTTTCCTAGCCTTGTATTGTTATTAAGTATTTTATAAAAAAGTTTCATATTTTTCTTAATAGTTTTAGTATTTTTAAACATTTAATTAGTTTAAAATAGTATTTAATTCATAATAAAAAATATAAAAGTCAAAAAAATATAAATCTTTTTTCTAAAATTTTCTTTTGTTATATAGTAAGTAAGAAAATTGTTTTTACACTCGTAGGACTTTTATTTCACAAATTTTACGTTTTTACTTGCGCACTCGCGTAATTTTTACATATAACGCACGTTTTCATTCTAGGTCACGTTTTTAGATAATTTAGGTTTACGCTTCAATTAAAATAGTTTATTTAAGTTATTTTGTTTTATAAATCAAGAAAAACATCATTTTAAAAATAGTGATAGCGTTTATTTAATATAATTTAGCTTTTTAATTTTCTTTAATTTGCATTTAAGCCCCTGTAATTTACAAAACTTTCTCTTTAGGTGTAATTATCATTCACAATCCTTACTGATCACTATCCTTAGTGATTATTCGACATCTGAAAGTGTTAAACACCATTAATCCTCCGTGGGACTTAACGACCTGTGGAAACACTATACTCTCCAGATCTTTATTGCATTGGTTTTAGACTGTTTGAATTTTATTACGGTTGACCATTCACAAGTGGTTAGCTTGTGTGATAAAACCTGACTGTTTGGACCCGATCAAATTTTGGCGCCGCTGCCGGGGAGGCTTTAGCGTGTTCTAAACATTATCAGACCCGTACTTGCACATATACCACCTTTTGTAAACAGTTTTTTTTAAGATATCAAAAAGTCATTAACACTTTTCCTAAAGTGTTAACAACACCAAAAAAAAATATAAAACAACAAAACAATCGTAACGTTTTCTTTCTTGTATTTCCTTTAAGGTGATTCTTAAAGAGATACGATTTGGTTAAACGAGACGATATCAAAAATATTTTCCAAAAGTTTTTAAACCCTCAGCACAAATCCATACCTACGTCTTTTCTGTGGTACTTAATAAATACATAAAAATCAACCACCGCAAATCAAGGCAGTACACCTACCAACTGGGGGTGTGACCATTAATAAGTTCCTGAACAAAAGATTTAAAACTTGCCTGTATGTCCTTGTGATTTGGTGTACCTTTTTCAAAGAAGCCATTTCATTTGTGATTATTGGTTAAGTTCACTTGTCGTTTTGCCTCGCATTTGTTTTGAAAATTGATTTTTAAACTTAGTGCATGCGCACTAGTTCTTCTAGCTCCACAAGTCCACTTTCAGAGCTTGCAAATATTCCACGTAGGCGTAGAGGACGTTCTGCTCCTTCAGCCGTGACTGAGGAACGTCTAACACCACCACCCCCTGTCGGTATGGCAGAAGACAAACCGATGAATGAGCTTCTCCAAGCACCCATCGAGGGTTACAGAGATGCCATTATTGTCCCAGCCATCGTGGCTGATACCTTTGAGCTCAAAATTGGGTTACTTAATCTTGTAACCCAAAGCCAATTCTATGGTTTTGAGCGGGATGATCCTCATGCACATATTCGATGGTTTAACAAGATTGCATCTACCATCAAATACAAGAATGTCCCACATGAAGCAATTAAGCTTCTTCTGTTCCCATTCTCTCTAGAGGGACAAGCCCGGAATTGGCTTGAGAAACAACCCCCTCGTTCCATTGAGACATGGGAGGATCTAAACTAAGTTTGTTAACGAATTCTATCCTCCATCCCGAACTACAAGTCTTAAGAATGAGATAATGAAATTTTCTCAAAGATTTGATGAATCATTCGGGGAGGCATGGGATCGTTACAAAGAGTTGCTCTGCAAGTGTCCACATCATGGTTTTACCGAGTTAATGCAAATGGATACTTTCTACAATGGTCTGAACCAAACTAACCAAGACTCTTTGAATGCCTCCGCGGGAGGTAATTTCCTGAGCAAGACCACAAAAGAAGCCTTGCAAATCATTGAAAACAAATCCCAGGTCCGCCCTTTCCGAACTAAGACATATCAGACTCAGTCTAATGCAGGACCTTCTACTTCATCTCACGTGAGTACATCTAGCACCGATGCTAAGATTGACAAACTCACGGATATTGTTCAGCTTTGGTTCTTGCTAACCAAAAGAAAGTCACTTTCACACAGACACCATCACATGGTGAAGTGAAGAAAGTCGAGGTCTGTGTTACTTGTGGTGGCCCTCATGCATACTACAACTGTATTGCCACCGATGGTAGTCCATTTGAAGCCAATGCTATAGCCGGTACTTCACATCAAGGAGGTAATCAATACCGTCCTCAAAATGAACCAAACTACCGTGCTAATACTTATCGGGGACCACCCGGTTTTAACCAGAATCCTAACATGCAAAACCGAATCGAGAACCAACCTAGAATAAGCCAAGGTTATCAAAACCAAGGTAATTTCTATCCCGGACCTAATCAAGGTTCCCAACATCAAGGAAACCTTAATCAAAACAATTTCAATCGAGGGAATCAATTTCATGGAAATGTGAATCCTAACCAAGGAAATTTTCAAAATCAAGGCCCTAATCCGAACAATAGAGGCCAGAATTTTCCTAATCAAACTCAAGCCATTGTTCCAACTGGACCATCATCTGATGAGCTATTGAAGCAATTCATGAAATCCCAAGATGAAATGAACAGGTTGTTGGTTAGCCAGATTTCGACATTAAGAAATCTTTAAATGATCAACCCTCGGGCTCAGGAAAACTTCCGAGCAACACGATCGCTAACCCGAGGGCGATGCAAAGGCGATCACAACCAGAAGTGGTAAGACGCACAATGGACCTTCGACTCCAATGCCTTCTCCACCAGGAGCAATGAGTCAAGTTACCAAGGATACTACGGACAAGGTGCATTTCTCAAGCCCACGGTATCGCACACGCCCCACCTTCGGTAGTCCAGCTTTAAGTCCGGAACCTGAAATTCCGAAGACTAATTCGAGCCAAATGACTTCCGTCCAGGCTCAAAAGTCTAGTCAGCTTCCTTACCCATCAAGATTGCATGAAGAGAAGCTCAAAGACAAAACCAAAGAGCAAATGGAAAAAATTTTCCAAATTTTCAATGAACAGCACTTTGATATAAGCTTCGTTGATGCTCTCGTTCTAATGCCCAAATTTGCATCCACGCTTAAGGCTTACTGAGCAATAAAGATAAGTTATCTGAAATGGCTAAAACCCCTCTCAATGAGCAATGCTCTGCGGTCCTTCTCAAGAAGCTTCCTAAAAAGCTTGAAGACCCCGGCAGATTTTTAATCCCGTGTGATTTCTTGGGGATGGTTCAATGCTCCGCCTTGGCCGATCTTGGCACAAGCATTAACCTCATGCCACTCTCAGTATGGAAGAAATTGTCTCTTCCTAAACTTACATCTACTTGTATGACACTCGAGCTAGCGGACTGTACCATAACTCATCCACTTGGGATAGCCGAGGATGTCGTGGTAAAAGTAGGAAAGTTTCACTTTCCTACTGACTTTGTTGTAGTAGACTTTGATGCAGATCCTAGAGTTCCCCTCATCTTAGGGAGAGCTTTCTTGAGAACAAGCCGTGCTCTAATCGATGTGTATGCTGAAGAGTTGACTATACGGGTTGACAACGAAGAACTCACGTTTAATATCAACCAGAACTCCAAACCTCTATCCAAACATAGTGTTGCCACAATTGATAAAAAATTTGAAAAAATCAATGCAACACTCTCAAATTTCACGGTTAAGAGGAGTCACAAAAAACATGCCGAGCTAAAAGATTTGAAAATCAACCCTGGTTCAAACAAATGGTTTGAAAGTTGTACCAAGGAAGTCAAGAGTGTTCTTGATGATGATGATCTAGAATCGGAGACTTTATCGGAAGTAGTGGAAATTGCTAGTTCTAGTAGCACACCACTTGTCCCACCTCCGGAATCAGTTTATCGTATCGAGTTCGTTAACTCTGTGGATGAAACCAAACTATCTTTAGTTTCATCTGGATTGGATGATGATGTTTGTGATCCAATGGGAGACATTCTTTCCATTGAAGAATTGCTCAAAAATGATCCATCATCTCCTAGTCTTATTATTTCCGACTCTTCCATCCCTTCTCTCACTCCGAATGAGGAAGATGACAACTTTTGGAATGAAGTTGATGCCTTTCTTAGTGATGAGTCGATTCCAACAGGAATTGATAATACTTACTTTGATTCGGAGGGGAACATCCTTTTTCTGGAAAATCTGTTGACTGAAGAACCGTTTCCAACCCTCCCTACCGGAAATTCTGTTGACAATCACCATACAAGCTTCAAATTTAAGCTTAAAAATGTCAAAAATGGTGATTTGCTTCTATCTGATGAAGAATGGACCTGCATTTTGATGCACATATTTATTCCATTCTTCACAAATGGTGTGGTTGCTCTTTCCCTTTTCTCTTTTGGGAATGAGGACACCATCTTTGACCCCGGTATCATCCTTTATAGTTTCTACTATTAACAAATACCGCGGTTGTATCTCGTCGGTGTAAAACTTTATGATGTTCATATGTTTATTAAAACTGTGAACGAAAGTCCGATCGAGATTGGTTTTCCACGTTACTTTCCCCATGAACCAATGAATGCGGGGATCGAGTCAAGCTAGTGACTCGGGAATCAAAAACAGTAGCACACCATATGGGTTTTCACCCATATTTCTGACTTCTTTCTACTTTCTACCACCCTAGTGTGGGGGAGTTGCCCCCCGCTGTTATATATAAAGTTTCATATAAAAAAAAATGTGTATATATAAAAAATAAAATAATGGCCGTAGTATTTCCCTTTTATGTTCTATGTTTCAGCATAACAGCCGGTACTTTGAATATTGAGGGCAATATTCATTTCTAGTGTGGGGGGGAATTCTCACGAATTTTATCACGTAATTATACCACCTAATTCCCCCATTTTTGGCAAAAAAAATTTTTTTGGAGTAAGTGTTTTTCACTTACTCAGCAAATGGTAATCAGTCCGCCATGTTTAACACACATAAGGATTGGCTAATCCAGGAGCAAACGGCTCTTGGTAAAGATATATCAAATCCGTTTATGGCTTGCAATTTGCCCAAAATTTTATGGTCTTCAGCTCACCATATCTTTAATTAATGAAAAGTTGACTAGCCCGCAAGTTTATGCTTGTGGTAAAGGCAGTTGAAAAACCATAATTGGTAATCGACTCACCAAAGATAATATTGATAATTTATCTAAGAGTTGGCTAGTCCAGAAGCAAACGGCTTCTGGTAAAGACAAATCAAAACCGTTGAAAGCTGGTGGTTTGCTCAAAATCATTTGGTTATCATTGTACCAAGGTTCTTACTTGAACTAAAACAACTAGCTACTCCAGAAGTAATGGCTTTTGGTAAAGAGATTCAAATCCATTAAGTTTTCTTAAAATATTGCTAGGGACTAGCAATATCTTAGTGTGGGGGATTGATGAGTGGCTAAATACTCATCATTTTTGTACCATCTAGACTGCAAAAAACATCTGAAAACACTCAGAAATGCATCAAAATGATGAAAATATCACAAATAAGTGTTTTATGTGTTTCAAATGCAAAAGTACCAAAATCAGATGAAAACGTATTAAGTTTGCATATTTGGCAGTTTTAGTCCCCCAAGTTTCAAAAGTTGTCAAAAACAGTCCCTGGTAAATCAAAATAAAGCAAAAATATCATTTAAGGTCCATGGGATTCAAAAGTTGTCAAAAAATATCATTTTAGTCCCCCAAGGAATTCTCACGAATTTTATCACGTAATTATACCACCTAATTCCCCCATTTTTTGCAAAAAAAAATTTTTTGGAGTAAGTGTTTTTCACTTACTCAGCAAATGGTAATCAGTCCGCCATGTCTAACACACATAAGGATTGGCTAATCCAGGAGCAAACGGCTCTTGGTAAAGATATATCAAATCCGTTTATGGCTTGCAATTTGCCCAAAATTGTATGGTGTTCAGCTCACCATATCTTTAATTAATGAAAAGTTGACTAGCCCGCAAGTTTATGGCTTGTGGTAAAGGCAATTGAAAAACCATAATTGGTAATCGACTCACCAAATATAATATTGATAATTTATCTAAGAGTTGGCTAGTCAAGAAGCAAACGGCTTCTGGTAAAGACAAATCAAAACCGTTGAAAGCTGGTGGTTTGCTCAAAATCATTTGGTTATCATTGTACCAAGGTTCTTACTTGAACTAAAACAACTGGCTACTCCAGAAGTAATGGCTTTTGGTAAAGAGATTCAAATCCATTAAGTTTTCTTAAAAGATTGCTAGGGACTAGCAATATCTTAGTGTGGGGGATTGATGAGTGTCTAAATACTCATCATTTTTGTACCATCTAGACTGCAAAAAACATCTGAAAACACTCATAAATGCATCAAAATGATGAAAATATCACAAATAAGTGTTTTATGTGTTTCAAATGCAAAAGTACCAAAATCAGATGAAAAACGTATTAAGTTTGCATATTTGGCAGTTTTAGTCCCCCAAGTTTCAAAAGTTGTCAAAAACAGTCCCTGGTAAATCAAAATAAAGCAAAAATATCATTTAAGGTCCATGGGATTCAAAAGTTGTCAAAACAAACCCTTCAAAGTTTAAAATTTTCAAAATGACAACTTTAGTCCCTCAAGTTTGAAAAATTGTCATAAAAGGTCCTTGGATATTTAAAAAGTGAAAATTAGCTAATATTATCCTTGTACTATTAAAGATTGGCAAGTTTGGTCCTTGTGATAAGTTTGGAAAAGTGGCAGGTTCAGCCCTTATACTTTGCAGAAATTACATGAATGGTCCTTGTATATAAGCTTAAACCAAATGGCCCCTTTGTGTATTTTTACCTCAACCAAAACAAAAGACCCCCTGTCATTATCCACTTGACCCCCCCATTTTTGAACCCCCACTTATTAATATCTCGGTAAAAAAAAAGTCAAAACCCGCCCAAACCATAAACACTGTACATCCTCTTCACCTTCACCTGTAAAACCAAAACCAGTGGTTTTCCCCACCTCTCCACCTCACCACCACCTGTCTACCACCTCTCCCAGCTGTCTACCCACTCCCCTTCCACCTCCACAAACACCAAGAAGCATTAAATGCTAAAAACCTGCTTTAAGACTTTTGGCGCCAAAATGACAAGTGTGTGGTTTTGATGAATTCGTATGATCCAATGGTTGCAAAAGGGTGGGAAATAACTAGAGGTCGACAAGGAACTCAAGAGGATCATTATAAAGAAAGAACGAAGCAGAGGGAAGAACCAACTAGTGTAATTTTTAATTTCTTAAGTCGTTTTTATTATTTCAAACTTTCCAGTGTAATTTTAAGCTTCCAAGTACTTTGTTTAAGTAATTTCAAGTATATGTGAACCTTTTTCAGTTTCAATTTCAGTGTTCAAGTTTAAATTTCAGTTTGTGCAATTTTAAGTTCAAAATCTCATGTTAATCAAATGTTGTTGTTAGTTGTTATTAAGGACTGATAAGCCCACATAAGCTCCTAGATAGCTTATTTAAGCTATTAGAAACCTTAAAATCAGTTTTAGAAATCAAAAAGAAAAATTACCAAAAATACATAAAAAATGATGGAAAATCAAAAATCCATGGTGAATGTTATCAAGAAACTGGAGCAAGGTTGATATTGGATTGCCTTGGTTTAGTGCTTCTTGGGAAGCTATAGGTTGTGTTTGTGTGCCTCAGTTCTCAGTTTTGAGCTTGGAAGCCACTTGTAAGCCTATTGCTCAATTTTAGCTTTTCACTGTTAAAGTTACTTATAAGCTTCAATCTTTGTGTTTCTATGTTTCTTAATGGTAGTTAAGTAGAATTAACAATAAAAACCAGTTGCTTGTTTTCCTTAATTTGTAGTTACTATAAATTTTATTTTAACAGTTATTATAAGCATAAGTGTCAAGTCTCAGTTATATGTTGTTATTGTTGTTATTTAATGTTTCTTCAGTCTAATTAAATGATAATATAAGGTATTTAATCAGTTTCATGGTCTTAATCTGTGTTTTGCTTTGAAAATCACCAAAACAGTCTAGTAAAGGCTTGTTTGGATTTGCCTTGTTATCTGTAGTAGAGGCTATTTGTGTTGTTGTTTATTGTTGTTACCTGTCATACTTGGTACTAATAACTCAAAGACACAATAAAAATCAGTGCTTGTTAGTATAAAAGTCAAAATTTCCTTTGATCTCACTTAAGTTGATCACTGTTAGGATTAAGAGTCTAAAACTCATCATAGTTGTTTATAAGTTGGTCACCTAGCTTAATTTTAACATAACTTAGGTTAATATAACATAATTAATAAGTAGGATTAATCAAAAGTTCATATTAGTCAAACCTCTAGTGTAATTTAAAAAGTCAAACTTTTCAGTTTTGTAGTTTTTGAATAAAATAGGTAATTTTATATAGGACATAATATTAAGCTTCAAGATCTGAGCTTTTGGAATATTAAAATATAACTGCTCATCTTAATCTTAGTAATTTTTATAATCTTCAATTAGCTTTTTAAACTGCTTATTTTCTAGCCTACTTTAGACCCTTTCTCAAAAACCTCCCCTGTGCACAGATTTACTAGCTTATTTCACAAGCTCACACAGAGCTTATTAGTGAGGTCTAGCTTGTGCACTTTAGCTTTTTGAGAAGCTTACCTAACTGTCTCAAGGTTCCAGTGTTTAGTTTTCAATTTCTAGCTTATTTGATAAGCCTGCTAGTGGCTTATTGTTTTGTCCATTTTATCTTGTACACTGAGTAATCAGTGTTTACAAGCTTTTGCATAAGCTCATCATAAGCTCACTAGTGGATCCCACAGTGAGAGCTTTAGCTTTTTAGATAGCTCAGTTGGTTAACTTGTTAGTCCCAGTCTTTGTTTTCATTTCCAAGTTTATTTAAGTGCTTAAATTTAAGCTTGTAAGTGCCTAGAGATCCAAAGAGTGTCCTGTGCATCAATCAAATCTTGTGCTTATTTGGATATTGATCAGTGCTTATTTTTAAGTCATTTTGCTTTTTCAGTTGTTAATTTAGCTTATAATCAGTTTCCTAGCTTATTTCCAGTTTACTTGTGCTTATTTATTAGCTTATAAGCCATTTGGCTAATACTTGTGCTTATTTCCATTTCTAGTTTAACTGTTAAATGATTATAAGCTCAAACTGAGCTTATTAGTGATTTTTAGAAAAAGTTATAGTTTTAAAATTTGCTTAATATCAGTAGCTTAATCAGTTTCAAAAAGAAAAATCCAAAAATAAAATATTTTGCAAAAACGGAGTTGCTGGGATTCGAACACTGGCCACCCAGCTCACCACACACACACGTTACCAGTTGCCCTTGGGTCTTTGACTGGTTTAACTTTGCAACGTTTAATACTTAACCCCTTTTTGTCAAATTAGCTTATTCGTATACATTAGCTTATTTACAGCTTATTAAATCAAGCTTTTACAACTTTTGCATTTTTCCTAGCCTTGTATTGTTATTAAGTATTTTATAAAAAAGTTTCAGATTTTTCTTAATAGTTTTCGTATTTTTAAACATTTAATTAGTTTAAAATAGTATTTAATTCATAATAAAAAATATAAAAGTCAAAAAAATATAAATCTTTTTTTCTAAAATTTTCTTTTGTTATATAGTAAGTAAGAAAATTGTTTTTACACTCGTAGGACTTTTATTTCACAAATTTTACGTTTTTACTTGCGCACTCGTGTAATTTTTACATATAACGCACGTTTTCATTCTAGGTCACGTTTTTAGATAATTTAGGTTTACGCTTCAATTAAAATAGTTTATTTAAGTTATTTTGTTTTATAAATCAAGAAAAACATCATTTTAAAAATAGTGATAGCGTTTATTTAATATAATTTAGCATTTTAATTTTCTTTAATTTGCATTTAAGCCCCTGTAATTTACAAAACTTTCTCTTTAGGTGTAATTATCATTCACAATCCTTACTGATCACTATCCTTAGTGATTATTCGACATCTGAAAGTGTTAAACACCATTAATCCTCCGTGGGACTTAACGACCTGTGGAAACACTATACTCTCCAGATCTTTATTGCATTGGTTTTAGACTGTTTGAATTTTATTACGGTTGACCATTCACAAGTGGTTAGCTTGTGTGATAAAACCTGATTGTTTGGACCCGATCAGTAATCCTAAAAGGATGTATTGCATTGCAAGTTCGTCGGCTTCAAAGTGTAGAATTTGATCACCCGTGAGTTCTGCAACAGTTGCAATGTTGGTGACATCATCTCTTGGTGGAACAGCATTAGGATCTCCAGGTGTAACGACAGTAGGCATCTGAAATGGACCTTCCATAATGACCTTCTTTAAAAACTTTCCATGTGGCTTCTTTAGATCACAAAACCTGAAGAACCGAATCACCCATTGATCATAATTACCGGGAGTGAGCATTGGAGGTCTAGCAAGTGAGCCAGCTTCATGAATTGATTGTTGGCTACTCAAGGCTTCACACATCTTGCCAAACCATGCTGGTTCCTTCATAGTATTCCTGGATGGATGTTGATTGTAGAAGTTTGTGTAAGGTTGTACTTTAAGACTAGGTGGTGGTTGAATTATATGAGGTTGTGGAACTGCTGCAAGTATTGGAGTATGTTGGGGACTTAGTTGTTGTTGTTGTTGTTGATTATAAGTGTAAGGAAAATAGTTAGAGTATGGTGGTTGTGACATGTTGAAAACTTGTGTTGGTAAAATGGATCTTTGTAGTCGAATGAACCTTTGTTGATGAAGTATTCTTAGGCATAGAAATCACAATAGCCAAGTAGCACTTATGCGTAAAAACACCAAAGTTACGCGTAACAGCAAGAGTTACGCGTAGGTTTAGCTTACGCGTAAGTAAGAGAATAAACACTAAAATTATGCGTAAACAGTAAGTTAGGTGTAGAAAACTTAGGCGTAGGATTACCTTATGCGTAACACTAGGCTTAGGCGTAAGATGAATCTTATGCGTAGGATATTCTACGCGTAAGCTTAAGCTTATGTGTAAGTTTAGGGTTTTTAGCCCAAGTGATCTTTTACACTATCACAGTGCAAAAGATATCCCAAGTCGACGTGTTTTCAGGCTTATCCAAGCAAGAAACCACGGAGTAAACCACGAAACTGAAGATCAAACCAAGGAGCAAGTTACGCGTAAGTTTAGGGTTTTACTTACGCGTAGGTTTTAGCCAAAAATGATTTCTTCCAATCGATGTTTCCAAACCAGATTTTAGTGATGAAATAGCTTCAATATCACCAAAATAACACAAAAGTGTGAAATTTGATGATCCAAAGCTCAAAAACAGTTATGCGTAAAACGAAACCCTCGTTTAAAACCAAGTTCAAAAGCAAAGATCTACGCGTAAAGTTTGAAACTTTATGCCAAAACATTGAAAGTACAAGAATCTTGGAATAAAAAGTGTAAAAAATACGTTTTTAAGCTAACCAAAGTTCAAACCACGAAGCGTATGTTCTACGCGTAGGACCAAAAAACCCACTTCAAGAACAATAATGATTCACCCAACTATTTGGCGATTGATACCACTGTTAGGTTCCAAAATATGCAACACAAGTATCAATAGAAGAGATAAGATGAAGAAGAGATCGGTTGAACAATATCCAAACACACACACACACACGTTAATATGAAAGGTTAGGCGTAAGGTATGAGTGAAAGAGTAAATTGAATAACCAACCCTCAAGTGAGGGTTATAACAATGTATTTATAGGAGGGAAGCTAGGGCAACACTCCTAGTTCCCATCCTTTTCCTTATTGGACTAGGCCTAGGCTTATGGGCCTTCTACATAAGCCTAAGGCTAATAACTAACATAAAGGCCATATTAAGCTAACTATTACATATGAATCACTAACACTTGATTTAGGTTTAGGAGTGATTCCAACATGCATGTTCCCCTAAAACAGATATTCACCGAAACCAAAGTTTTCAGAACACGTTCAAACTAAAATTGTCTACGGTTTAGTCTTGATTTTGTAAAATCCCACGAAAGAAGCTATTTCTCAGTTTAAATCATAGATTTGTAAAATCCCGTGACAATGGAAACATCATGGTAATTGTTAAGTGCATTTCCTGATCTATCTTACGGTTTATTCTTGGTTTTGTAAAATCCCGCGAAAGAAACTATTTCTCGGTTTAAACCATAGAATTGTAAAATCCCGTGATGATGGAACTATCCTGGAGAAAGGAAAGTGTATTTCGGGATCTTATTTTATGCTGGTGCCATGGTTTCTACTTCGAAGAAGGGATAAAAGGGTGTACTTCATGAATTGGATGTGTTTTTGGATATTCGTCATGGCAGTTTGGTTATTACATGGTTTTACGGGGTTATGTGCTTCTAACCATGGTCGGGATGAAAACAATTATCATAGTTCACTTAAAACGTCAAAGGAGGCTAGATTTGAGCTTTTAACTAGAAGATGTGACAACGGGGTTAATTCATTATTATTTATTTGAGGTTGAAGTGAAATATCACGGGCGAGTGTACTTAGTATCTGAAGGTATCGGGGATGGTTGGATGAAGATTCTTCAAGATCCTTGTTCGAGGTTATTATCAAAAACGAAGACTTGGAAATCTAGTTATTGTTGGGTGACGTTTTCCTTTTCTTTTACCACTTGGGGGAATTGGGCTCTTACCAACACAAAATAACTATCACTCTAAGGAGTTACATTGTAGTGCTCAGTGTCACATTCAATTGTGGATTTTCAAGAGGTGATGTACGTCTTATACTTGATGGTTGGTTGGATGAAGGGTATAGAGTACTTAGAGATTCAATGGAGGATGAACTCTCGGCACCGCTCTTTGTTACATATATGCAAGTTTAAGTCACGTGTTCGAGTTTTACTTCAGGGTCAAATTCATCATATTGGGTTTTCTCCATCAGCTGTCACTACAAAGAGCTAATTGAATGATAATGGGGTTGATTACAAGTTTGCCAAGAGTAGATGAAAAGAGAGAGATTATGATGTTTGAACACAACAGTTCAAGCCTCATTCTCTAAATAAAATAAAAGTGTACGCTTCAGTGACTTTATCTTATGAAAAAGAGAAATCTTCTCAATTATGACCATTCTCATCAACATGCTTCATGCTTTTTCAACACGCTTTCAGTTATCAAGTGAACCAGACTACTGACGATTGTTCTCTTATTCCACTTGCTCGATTATAATGATGATGGAGACATCATTTGCTACCTTTGAGGGGGAGAAGTGTGAATAGACTACATTTGGATGATTTTTACTTGTTTAATCAAGAATGGCATCTCCGTATGCAATTCTTGAGGGGGAGAAGAAGTATGATAATTCTACATGTTGAATTTATATCTGAGAATATATGGTCAAACAGCTCCAAACTCATGTAAGAACCGAGCTTCTTCTTATCGGGACATCTTTACATGGAGTTTCTTTTGAGAGTCGTTGGTTAACATCTTCACACGGGCTGATTTGATTAATGACAAAGTGCTTCCAGTTGCGGGGGTGATTTCCTTATTTAACATCTTTCTGTTCTTGTTTGATTGGGAGGGATTTGAGTTAAGGGGATTTGCAATTTGTAAGTTAACGGGAATGCATTTGGTGAGTTGAAGATGTTGACTTTCTATTCCCCAAAAGGACAATCTAGAAGAAGGTCGAGTCTACAGTCTGTTCTACATTTTCTGCTACATGTTAGAAGACTAAAGATGAGTTGCATTTCACGATCTAAAGACTTCTTCTTAATCCGGGCATTTATCAAACAGATTGTCGGTTTAGGGGAGAGCACTAATTGAGGGAGGGTGAAATGTCTGACTTAATCCCTAATTAGACTTGCTCACACTGTACTTCAGCAAGTTGATTCTCACAAAGACTTCAAGCGATCTTGTCAAAAGATTTCTAGTACATGAGCTTACAATGGGTTGCTGATTCTGAAGTGTCAAAACCAGCAAGGGGGAAGGAGACACACATCTAAAAGAACAACGAGTACACTTAATGAACTTAATTCTTCTAAGTGATTGAAGATATCCCGAGAAGACAAATGTCATGACCACAGAGAAACTCAGTGTTTGACTCGTGGCTTCTAGTGTTCTAATTCCAACTATGTGGGGGAAGAGATGGAAGATTTAGTTTCTGGGGATAAAAGAGGTACACAAGTATGACATATTCAGGGGAGATAAATGTGTAACATGAGGGAGGTGTTATCAGTTATTCTCTATTTGGGAATGTGTGTACTTCGGGTTCTTGAGCTTTATACACGATCATCAGGGAAGAAAAATGTGAACATTGAGGTGGTGTTTTCATTCCCCTCATGACGTGTATTCGGGAGAGTTCTTGAGCATTATACAAAGAGACTGACTACATCAATTCAACTACTTGAGGGAATTGTTCTCTTGACATCTTTTGGAACGGATCATTTCAAACTTCAGTGGAAAAGGAATTTGAGAAGAGTTATTTAAGTGTGGGATGAAACGTTGCTGTTCTTCTATTGGATGATATAACCCCGAACGATGAATCACGATGATTATTCTTAAAACGAGCAGCAAGTTCGATGATAATGGTGTGCTTCTTTGTGCACATGGCTAAGGGAAGCTTGAATGAAAGCTTTGAATCTGCTCAGCTAAAGGATTTTTAGTTTGGGGGGAAGCTACCAAAGTGTCACTTTCAGATGGTTCAATTTCTTTCTTCAGTACAAGAGCCTTGGAAGCGTTGGTGGTGAATGTTTAAGGGATGATGACTTCTATCTTCTACAACGGGGCTGCTCGATATCCTTATCTCGGTACTCGTATCATCATATTCTTAAACTATATCATCTACTCTATCTTTGTATATATTTATCTAAAACCAAATACAAAAATATAAAACCAACAAAAATAAAATTATAAAAATATAAAACCAACAAAAATCCATAAAAATCAGAAAATTTAAAAAACACCAAAAATATGTTTTCTCAAGACATGTCTTCTGGTATCGATAACATCTATGGTCTTAGAAATGTCATTCAACAATGGCACGGGACCATAGATGAAGTTCGAGCAGAAGGTGTAAACATTCTTTTCTAAAACATGTCTCAAAATATGGCTTGCAGTTACTTCTGACTGTAACCCGTGCTTAAACAATGGTTTGCTATTATTTCAGATAGCAACCCGCTCTTCAAGAAAGGAAAGTGCTGCGCTAAAACAATTTTCAAATATTCGTGCACTTATTCTAAAACTAAATGAGGAAACTATGTCGAAGGACTGCTGTTCCTACTCAAATATTTTTCCTTCTAAAATTCTTCAAAAAAATATTTGTTTTAAGTAAATGGTGGTAAATTAAGTTGCTTGAAAATCAATCAGAATTTGAATATTCATAAATTTGCAAAACCCAATCAATGACTTCAGCATGGTTAAAACTTTTCATAAAATGAGTCATTGATTGAAGGGGAGAATGTTTTTCAAATTATATCATCTATCGGGCTTATCTAATTATCCTACGTGCTTAACTAAAAAGGATTTTTGCCTATGTCGAAGGACTAGGAATCTAGAATATGATCATTAGAATTAGATGATTAATGTTTGATAAACACATAATTCCCATGCCTTTTATGATCTGATTGATATGTTGAATTGACTTTTATTAGTCGATTGCTGTTTAGGTGTTGTCGACCACCATATATCTATTTGTGTTGACTAACGTATGCAGATAAGATGGATTATAAGAATGTTCCCGATCCGAATCCCACAAATGAAGATGATTGGATGCCGAATGGAAAGGGTAACTATCTCTTGGGTCGACAACGAAGAAACAGAGCTTAATTAGATCTCTCTATGGATAGTTGGCACGCTAGATGCAACTTCGGAGGTCTCACTGCATCAGCAGAAGGCTTTTCTTCAACCACTTAACATATCTTTGTGCAGGAAAAAGTAGTGGATGATACCATTTTTCTTAAAACAATATTTCAAGATTGTTGTTTTTGAAAATGGAAAATATTTGTTTGAAAATAAATTGAACTAAATTTTAGAAATCACCGGACTTCATTTTATCAAATCTAAAGACACTCAATCAACGACTACGGTCATCGATTGAGGGGGGAGTGATTTAAAATAAAATATTTTCAAACGACATTTCTTCATAAAAGTCCGTTTTGTACAATATAATGTGGTGATCTAAAGATTTAATGTTATTTCATGGTATGATTTTCTTTAATACTCAAATATCTTTCAAAATTAAATCATGCCACGTCTTTCCCTAAAATTTTTCGAAATGATTTAAATCATTTGGGATCACAAATCTCAAATGGTTTGATATTTTTGATCGTGGGAGAGATCGTAATTTAAATCTCAAATCGGTTTTAAAAGGGTGATTGTTTCAAAAGCACTCCTTCCTTCATGTGCCAAACGACTTCACATAATGCCCGTGATTGAGGAGGAGCATTTAACCAAAAACCAGAAGAGTATTTAAACAAGGCCACATATTCTCCCATGTTTTCCAAACCTTATTAAATCACTTGGGATCCAAAATCTTAAAGTGTTTGATATGTTTGATCGGGGGAGAATTTATGATTTAATATGAAATTTGATAAAAGATGATCGTTTTGATTCAATGTGCAAGTTCTCTCTAATATGTGCCAAACTCTTTCGTATATCGATGCACATATTGAGGGGGAGCGAAAGGTTTCTATTGGCAATCGTGAAAAGTACTTCAATAACATCTTGCCTCTGTGTGATAAAATAGTTTCAAATATCCTACGCACATATTGAGGGGGAGAATTTACTAAAGAAATTCAAATGGCTTTTTCTATGGAAATTGTGATCAAGAATATATTTCAAAGAACTCTTGCCTCCATGTGCTAAACAATTTCAATATCATATGCACATGTTGAGGGGGAGCATTTCTAAATGATCAAAACAATTAAGCTACAAAATGCTTTGATTTTATATCACAAGTACCTTGATTGATTTTCCAAATGATTTTTCAATTGGTTTCAAGAAGGAAAGAACAATACCAAAAGGCCGACCAATTTACTTTATGCATGGTGTTATAAGGATGGTTAGGTTAGGTATTTGTTCCCACGATCCAGCTAGAGCTGGAGGGATCTACCCAGGGACAATCCACTAGATAGTGTAGAGTCCTTAGGTATGATGAAAAAAAAGAGAAAAATGAGAAATGGGAAGAGTGCCGACTGAGATTGAGCTAGAGCTGGAATAAACCCAACAAGGTTCTAGTTATGAAGTCTCGGTAAGCACTGAAGGGGTTGAAGAATGAAAAAGAACTGAATGTGAAAAGGGTGAAAAGAAATAGCCTTCCATTAATTAAACCTTAGGGCAGAAACCGGGTTCAATACATATGCTACTGGTGTCTACTAAGGTAACACTGGTATTGAAGACAAGACGTCATGGACCCAGTGACGCACTGCACCTAACTTCCCAAACTACTCAAGTTCCTCTTAAAAGTACTTGTTTCATTCTCACGGGGAACCTACATAATCTATCGACTTTCTCTTAGAGATTGTTGATATTGAAGAAGGAGACCCTCTCCCTAGTCTCCGACATAGGAACCAAATGTGCACAATTGAGTCTAGAGCCAAGAGATCATCCACAAAATCTCATTAGGACACAATATTAATGAAGACTTGTTGTTTCTCTCAATGTGGAAAGTAAGTATATATATTGAGAGTCCTACGCATTATCCTTATGGTATTGCCAGAACATCCGAGTGATATGTAAAATATTCAAAATGAAGATGGAAATCCTTCTAGAGCCAACATTAAACAAGCTCTTGGTGGGTGACATGTGAGATCTCTCCAAAAGATCAAGCTTGTGACAACTAGATAGAAACAATGGGTCGATTCATTCTTTAATCAACCTTGGTCCAGGAAATGAATTGACGAATACTTTTGGAAAAACAGTTCGATGTGCAAATCTTCTTTTCTCTAGCACATCGAATGTGTATTCATATTTCAAACACAAAAAGTATATCTGATTGGAAAAATACTTTTGGAAAAACCGTTCGATGTGCAAATCTCTTCTTTTCTCTAGCACATCGAATGTGTATTCTTTTTCAAATACAAAAAGTATTTTTGATTGAAAATTGATCTTTAATTTTGAAAATGATTTAGAAAATTTTGGGGAAAGACGTGGCAAGATTTAATTTTGAAAAATGATAGATAAGGAACAGAATTTCGATGATAAAGATTGTTAGTGTCAGGTATGATAGTTTTAAGAGATCTTTAAGTAAAATAAAACAATTTCACAATCAAACAAGAACATAAAATTTTTCATTTTGTAAGATCTTTGAGTTTTAAAGAAAATCATACCATGACATAGCATTAAATCTTTAGATCACCACTTTATTACGTACAAACCAGAATTTTATGAAGAAATATCGTTTGAAAATGTTTTATTGTAAATCACTCTCCCCCTCAATCGATGACCGTATTCGATGATTGAGTGACTTAAGTTTTGATAAAATGATGTTCGGTGATTTTCAAAATTAAGTCCAATTTATTTTCAAAACCAATATTTTTCCATTTTTCAAAACAATATTATTTAACAATTGTTTAAAAAATGATATCATCACTATTATCCCTGCACAAAGATACATTAGGTGGTTAAGCTGCTTTTGTTGTTGTTGTTGCTGAAGGCTGGAAGAAAATCGTCTGCTGAAGCAGTGAGACCTCTGAAGTTGCATCTATCGTGCCAACAATCTATGGAGATCTAATTAAGCTCCGTTTCTTCATTTTCGACCTAAGAAATAGTTACCCTTTCCTTTCGGCATCCAATCATCTTCTTATGTGGGATCCGGATCGGGAACATTCTTTTAAACCATGTTATCTGCATACGTTAGTGAACACAGATAGACATATATGGTGGTCGACAACACCCAAACAACAATCGACTAATAAAAGTCAATTCAACATATCAATCAGTTCATATAAAGCATGGGAATAATGTGTTTATCAAACTCTAATCATCTAATCATAACAATCATATCCTAGGCACCTAGTCCTTCAACGTAGGTTAACATGTTTTACATTTAACAATATAGGATAATTAGATAAGCTCGTTAGATGATATAGATTTGAAAACATTCTCCCCCTCAATCAATGACTAATTTTCTGAAAATTTTTAAAAGCGCTGAAGTCATTGATTGAGTTTTGAAAATTTACGAAAACTCTGAATCTGATTGATTTACAAGCAACTCATTAACCACCATTTTTGGAAACCAAATATTTTTCTGAAGAATTTTAGAAGGAAAAATATTTGAGTAGGAACAGCAGTCTTTTTGATGACATGCTTTCCTTGTTTTTGTTTTAGGATAAGTGCACGAAATTTTTGAAAATTGGTTTAGCGCAGCACTTTCCTTCTTTGAAGAGCGGGTTGCTATCAGATATAATAGCAAGCCATGGTTTAAGCATGGCTTACAGTCTGAAGTAACTGCAAGCCATAAATTTAGACATGTTTTGAAAAAGAATATTTACACCTCCTGCTCGAACTTCATCTATGATCCCATGCCATTATTGAATGAGATTTCTAGGACCGTAGATGTTATCGATACCAGAAGACATGTCTTGAGAAAACATATTTTTGGTGTTTTTCAAATTTTCTGATTTTTATGGGTTTTTGTTGATTTTATATTTTTCTATTTTTATTGTTGGTTTTATATTTTTCTATTTTTCTTTTTGATAAATATTTACAGTTAGAATGGATGATATAGCTTAAGAAGATGATGATACGAGTACCGAGATAAGGATATCGAGCAGCACGTCGTAAAAGATAGAATTCGTCATCTCTTAAACTTCCACCACCAAAGCTTCCGAGGCTCTAGAATAGAAGATAGAACATGAGCCTTTGAGAAAGAGAGACTTTGGTAGCTTCCCCCAAACCGAAAATCCATTAGATGAGCAGATTCGAAGCTCTATTTCAAGCTTGCCTTAGCCAGGTGCACAGACAAGCACACCATTATCATAAATCCCGCTGCCCCTTTTAAGAACGATAGTCGAGATTTGTAACACCCCAAAATAATGGTTTGCAGTGGGAGTAAGTGTTACCAGGGTGCTACTCGATTGGTACCACAACACAATGTATAGAACAACAGTTAACTTGAGAAATCGTATTTCGTAAAGATTTATGTTTACATCTTTCAAAATATATATTATAGAATGTAGGCCTATAAAAGAATTAAAGTGGTCCCCAAGTTATATCAGAGTCTTCTATAACCATGCCATGCCAATGCCCAAGCGCCTCCAAAGTTTAGCTATCGCCTGCAATCCTGAAAAATGCATGCTAAAAGTGTCAACAGAAAGGTTGGTGAGTTCACAGGTTTTTAAATACACAAGTAGTTTCCAAAACAGGAAAATCAATTGGTTGTCAAAATTCTATATGCAGCGTGTTCATGGCATAAAAGTTCCACTACTTAAGCCGATTTAGCCGAAAATTGCCCCTACGTGCAACATGCTCTAACCCAGCATGAGAAGTGATACTATGCACTCCGGTTAGTCGAGTGAGGGGATGGCTCTACCCCTAAATAGCGCTATCCATAGTTATCAATGGCTCGTCCCGTACAGTGGGAATGAGTTAATAAGTAGTATAGTACCAGGGGACTTTTACACTTGTTCTCAGGCGCTAAACATAAACATACATACCCGTTTGCACAGTATAGCAGAGTGTAGCTCAGTAGATTGAATCAGTTCAGTAAATCCATAATTTCATGAATGCACAACCAATTTACTTTTAAGTAATCATAGCATGCTTTTCACCCCAAAACAAGTAAAACAGTAAAATGGGGCTGTGAAACTCACCTTAGTCCGAAGAAATACATGAATCACAACTAACACGACTGGCATCGAGAAATGTAACACAGTAGTATCACGAGGTAGCAATGTACGACGATACAAGAGTACCGACACAAAGGTACGTCATTGACACAACCTAATAGTATATGGTTTATCTCAGAATGCGTTTCGTAAATTAGATAAGTTTTCAAAAGATAAGTGTTTTAGTTTTCGTGGAATACACGTAATAAGAATTTAAGGGTTTATTGTCGAAATTCGTAAGAAAACCTTAGCATTATCATTCGTGTGGTGGTTTGAAGATCTAGATTCGAAACACATATCAAGTATAAAATATATGGTACACGTATGAAAGGAAATAAACATGTAAGGATCAAATAGCAATTAAGTGAGATATAAATAAATTAGTTAAATCTAACTAATAACTAGTCCTTAGAAGTTTAACTTATATTTATTGGTTATTGATTTTATAGTTCGATAATAATCCAAATAATATTAATTTATTACGTTTAATATGTCCAAGTCCGATAAGTATTCAATAATCAGTCAAAGTAAGCCCAATAAGTTTGCCCAATATCATATACGTATGTATATATTTAGTCCATTATATATTTATCATGTCCAAATATAAGCCAGTTATAAGTTAAATGTCCAAACAATGTCAATTTGTCCAATATCATAGTATAATCACATGTCTTAAGTTTGTCACAAGTCTAAAATGTCTAAAAGATGTCCATTAAGTTCAAGTGTCCGATATCTTAAGTCCGACATCTTAAGTTTCGATGTGTTCAATATATATATATATAGAGTTAGGATCAAATAAGAAGATTACTTAAAATAAGAAGTAATAAGAAGAACTATAACCGCAAATCCGAGATGCACCGACCTAAATTAGATGCATCACTATAATCTTAGATGCATTATAACGCACTATAATATGTTTTCTAGCTTCTAATCAGATGCATATACGTATATTAGATGCATTTCATGATTTCTCTTCTTTTTTGTTCCTCTGCACATGCTGAAATCATGAAAATCAATTTACACCATTTATACATCAAATTAACTTTCGAAACTCAAGATGTTGCATCTATGTGAATAGAAATGCATCTAATGCAAGTCGTTGCATCTCAAATGTGTAGTTTTGGTCACTTCTCACCACTTTTTATTTTAATTTACTTCTCACTGGATCCCTACTCTATATATATATATATATATATATATATATATATATATATATATATATATATATATATTCTAATGTTTTATCCGATAGATAAATAGGAATCCAACATTTTTCCAAGTTCGTTATGTCCAATAATTTAAATATGTAAAGTCCATCGTAATTTTAATATATATCTAAACAATATTTATTTGATATAAGTCCAATGTCAAGTCTAATATATGTCTAATAATGTCAACTAGATGTCCAATGTCCGTCATATTTTAAGTCCGATAGTTCAATGTGTAATTAGTCCGATAATCGTTAATAGTACAAGCTCGTTATAACATCCAGGTTTAGTTCAATATTAGATACAATGTTCGGGATAATAAATTTTAACCGGTCCAATATAGTTATAACAAACCCACCAATTGATTCATACCCAAACTTATAAGACTTTTATATTCACATGTATAAGCAGCTTATCGAAAAAAGCATATACGAGTTTAAAAATACTAAATAAGCTATAAGCTCATAAAAATAAACTGAATGGAATAAACAAAAACCGCAAATCAAATAATTTAAACCAAACGCCCGTGTGGCTGTTCTTTTGTGAGTCAAACCAAATCAAACATAGCTTATCGTGACTGAAACCAATGCCAACACCGTTCGGGGCGCGGTTGGACCGAGACCAATGATCGACAACCAACAAAAAAAATGATTATAATTAGTAAAATAGTTGTACAACAATTAGCAACTCCAAATCCAATCAGACCCATCACAGGTCTTGACCCCAACACCAAGTGGGTTCTAAATTCGACTTGAATAGAAACATTCAAACACAACTTCGGGTGTGTGAACCAAATCGAAACCAACACACCCTTGTGTGGTTCTCTATGGTGGGTCGAATAAAAGAAATCCAGCGCACCCTTTTTATTGAGCTGGTGGATGTACCGAGAACAGCGAACAAACAAAACTCCTTTTGAGAGTTCGGGCTGCAGAAAACAAACACTCATAATGGTTCCTTTGCTGGTCGAAACAAAAAGCCATTAGGGGCTGCGGTTAGGTGGCTAAACCCACAAGCCGAACACCACTATGTGGTGTGGCTGTCGTGTGGCTGTGGTGTGCACTCGAGATGCAACAAGCCCGAGACTGTCAAACAAACTGCACCCTCTTGGGTAATGTCAACTCGAGAATAAACAAACATCAACGACACCCCCTTTGGGTTGCCGTGAACCTAGCCAAACAAGCAAAGCCAAACTACCCGGTTTGGACAACAATAACAAAACGCCCCTGCTGGGCTGCTGCTAACCAAGTACAGCCGTGGTTCTGTTGTTGAACCGAGACAAACACACCCCTTATGGGTCGTTGTCGCTATGACTAAAATCAAAATCAAACCAAAACAAACACCACTTTAATGATTAGCACCACACGAATCTTATTTATAAACATGTTTTAATCCACGAAAACTTTATAATATGTTTAGTGGTCAAATTTAAATCAAAAGTAACAGAAGATGATGTATACAGTTGACATACCACATAACAATTAGAGGAGGTGGACGAGGTGGTGAAGATGGTGGTGGGAGTGGTTATCTTGAACCAAAACAAACTCTTGAACCCCAACGCAAACCAATCGTCACAATCTATGCCTATTCAAGCCACTATTTTTAAACCATTGAACCTGATGATGATGATGGAGGCCGGAGTTGATGCCGGTGGCGTGGCTGGAAGGCGGTGGAGAGGCAGTGGGAGAAGAGGGATAGTAGACATGTTTATCTGATCCTATCTACAATTATAAAAAGGAGAGAGAGAGAGAGGCGGTTATGTAGAAGGATAAGGGAGGGATTTTATTAATTTATTATCCCCGTGTATCTCGTGTCCCTTTGAGTTCAAGTGTAAATGGGGTACCACGGTTTAGTAAATGTAAAATATATATTTCTCGAAACGTTTTTTTTTAAAACAAATAAATAAGAAAAATAACATTATTGACTTTTAAAAAATATAATTATCAAATTTTAAACCATTACTAAAGCGATGTCGTTCTAAGAGACAACTTTACGTTAAATAGACAGACGTGAACGAAAAGGTTCAAAGAGTAATAATTTTAAAGTAAAGTGAATTATTTAACTTACAAACTTATAGGTTAACTACCAGTTACAGCATTGTCTTTTACGTTATGATGAAAGTCAAATAGTCAACAGTCAAAAGGTAAGATAGTCATTTTATTGTATGAAAATTTATGTCACATTAGTTAGTTGTTGTGATCGGGTAAACTGATAACGTTTAATGTTAAGAAAATAGACGTAGAAAAATGGATATATATTCTTTCATTAAAATATTATATTAATTTAATACAACGTGAAATTTACCGGTGGTTACAGTCTCAACCCCTTATGGGAACTTTGTCCCGAAGTTCAGTGAGTGTCATCTGCTGACGGTGTGTTTGAGTTCATTTTCACGTTCCTATGTGAATTCAGGAGCCCTTCTCGAGTTACCATCAAACCTTGGCAATAGAAATGTGACTTGCCTAAGTTGTTTGATTTGTCAGCAGGTTCTCCGATAGGGTTCAGGCGTTCATCAATTTGGATCTCTTCCAGAGAGATAATGAGTGCCTCATTCGTATAATGCTTCTTCTAACCGTATAACCGAATGACGTCGTATATACTGGTAAACTCGGGTAGTAGCTCGAATTTGTAAGCTATCGATCCAATTCAAATGAAGATTTTGAAAATTCTTGATGTTGAGATGTCTGGGAGAAATGTGATTGTTTATGTTGAATTATGATCTCACGCTCCCAAGTGAAATCAGGAATTCTCTTAAGGTTTTATCATTGTGCAAAATTTTTGATTAATATCAAGCTTCAAGTTGGTATATCCTAAGGAATAATATAAAATATAGATAATTGGAGGATTAAGGAACTTCAGAGTAATGTTGATGGGTCAGTTGATGGCACTGCAGGCGTCAATGTTGTACCAAAGGTTAAAAGATGCTCTTACAAAGATCTCATGAGCGGCAAGGTTGGAAATTTCAAAATTATGAAAGGAGTGGTTGGTTTGAAAGAGCAGCGTCCTCAGTGTGTTGAAGACTACAAAGTCAAATAATGCCATAGGCATACTTCAGGGTGATGCTTGATCAGGATGAAATGTTGTTGCACAATCTATTAGTATTGAGAATGCTTACAAAATGGCTTGGACCAAGTTGAAGAAGTCATTGATCAAGAAGTATTGCCCTCGGAATGAGGTGCAAGGAATGAAGGTGATTTTGGAATCTTGTTGTCAGAGATATTAATATCACGACTTATATCCATTATTTTTTTTAAAGTTGGCAGTATTGTGAGTTGTAAGTTACACAAGTATCTTTATCTGAGATGGATAGTTGGGTAAGACGTTCGTGACCTCGAAAGGATTATATTTTAGTAAGATAGCCTTTCACACGTGATGTTATAAGACAGTTTCGCAAAAGTCAATGTTTTAATGTTTCTTAGCACAAGAAGGTTTGATAAGGTTTGACCAGAAATTCCTAATTCATAAGAACAAGTATCTTCGGAAAAATGTCGTCACAAGTTTTATCGTTGAGCCAAATGAAACTCTTAAAGCATGGTCCTTGAAGGCGAAGCGTCATAGAAGGAGATGTAGTTAAGTATGTATGAATCCATAAGTTTTAGATGCCTAAGGTTAGGGTACAGTTGTTAATGTTAAGCTCGTTGGTAGTTTATCCTTTAACGAATAACATGGTGTCACCGTCCTCTCGGATTTGATCGCTATAAAAACAAAGAGTCTCAACTTGTTAAAATTTCAGGAGAGAACTTAAATAAATGTAGAGAAAGTTGCTGAACTTCAGCTTTTGTGATGAAAACTTGTTAAATAAAGTTCTTAAATAACCACATGGACTCGGTTCCAAGTTGAAGGTTTACATGTCTATTATATGAGTTCAAATGTTATTTCTTAAATTCAAATAATTTCAACACCTCAGCTTTTGTAGATAAAGAATCAGTTTGTTTCTTAGCATTTCCCATTAATATGTTTATTATTTATTGTTTCAAAACAAGGTATTTGATTTACTTCAAATGTTTGGTTCAGTTACAAAAGGAGGTATCGGTTATCCTTTAAAGCTTTTCAAGGGATTAAATAGCTTATAACATAACTGCAGTATAATTTATAAAACCGACTGGAAAACCATTTGTTGAGCAATGAGGAAGATATTTTATTAATTGCAATTTAGTGGTAAATCATAGCTTTTGATTTAGTATCGAAGTAACAACTCGGTAAGGTAATTAATTTTAAATTTTTAATTATTTATTATTATTATTTTTTTTATAGCTTATAGGATAATAGAAAACGATTTATTGTTTATAGAATAGTAGTGAAATCGTAATTAAATTTTGTAAGGTTTTGATAAGACAACAATTCAGGTTATAACATAACTAGTAAAATGATTTGTAAATAATTCATAGAGTAGATAAGAAAACAAATTATTAATTGCCCAATAGTAGGAATATTTGTAGTTCATTTTGTTATTTAATGGTAAAGCTTGTTCATAAGGTTGTGGTAGATGTGTAGGGTAATTGTAACTTAGTTTATAAAATGTTAGCAAAAGTGTTTGATGTTTAATGAAATGGAAGCACAGTAGTGAATCGGTTTGTTACAATATAGAAGTCCGTGAAGTGATTTTGTGCAAACAGTTTGTAGGATAATTTGAGAAAAACTCATTGTTTATAACATACTGGTAAGGTCAAAAATTTTGATTCAGTGATGAAGTAGTATAGCATTTGGTGGATTGACCGCAAAATGGTTGACAAGATGATTGATCACAGTTTCTGCGTTAGAAAACGACACAATTTACTATTTATGAGGGGGAGTAGTTGAGCAACTGTTGACATTCTCTAGGGATAAGTAGAGATCATGTATATGTTCCCATAAATAGTATCTCGAGTTACAAGTTAACTCGTGGTATGTTTCTAGATTGTTAATAGTTAAGTAGTCCGCTCGTTATTTATGTTCAACGAGGGTTTCCCTTCGTAGATGTCGTGATGTGTCGTTCCTAGGACGGCAAGGATGTATTTTGACTCATCAATTAAGTACGAGTTTTGGGATAAAGGAGACACTATTGCACCAGTGAGTGATGAGGCAACCTCAATTTCAACGTCTGAGAAAATGTTAATGGGACGGGATAGAGATGACATGGTGTTGAAACGACTCCGTAATAGTGATTTAATATATCATAAGTAATATTTCTGTTGGGTATAGAATCTATGTTGAAGGGAGAGGTTAGAAGTTCAAGGTACAACTCTGGATGAGAGAGTTAATTATTAATAGTAGTCAGTCGATCGGCTCAGTACTTAACGAAGAAGGGTACAACGTTCGAGTTTCAAATCATAGTGTCAAAAGAAATCCGACTACAAGTCGAGATCAAGTCAAGCTCCAAATACAAGTAAGCGTCAATAGTTCCCAATGGTTACGATAGAGGATCACACACCGATTAAGTGTAAGATACTTATTGATAAGATAGCATCGATAAAACAACCCCATCAGGATATTATTGATAAAACAACATAGAAGGATGATATGGATAAAACGGCATCAATAAAACGGCGTAGATAGAATGACATCAATAGGAATACATCAATGGAGCATGGGGCACAACACCAATAGTACGTGAGGTACTATATCAATAAAGAGTAAGCTATAACCTTAGTCAAGTATTGTTGATGAAATAACGTCAATAGAACATTATCGGTTCAGAAAGATTAACAACATCGAGTGGATAAGGTTGATTGAATAATATCGAGTGAACGGCATCGATTTAGAAATATAAACAACAATCGCTCCAAGACAAGGCTCGGGGTAGGGGGTCCGTAACAAAACCACAATCAAGGCAAGGCTAAAATAAAGTGGCAAATCCAAATCCGCAACGAGACCCAAAATCTCAATACCAAATAATCCAAGTCAAACATAGTCATGATTAATTCCAAAACACTCCAATAAGTTCAATGAACTTATTACGATATCAAACGTGTCGAAATACGCAACTTGAATTCAAATGGTGACCACCCGGGTCTAACTCGACCCAACGTAAAGCATGATTAGACGTTTTCATTAATTCCAAAAGTGATTCATAGTCGTAATATAACCAGGCGGTGGTGAAAGGCATTTCATAAAAGAGCAAAAATATTGCGATGAACGAGTATTGTGATGCCAGTGTGTTGTGTGTAGGGGTAAACTTTTATCATGTCCATGGTCGTATACATTTACAAAATCATTTCGTTTTCTCCAAAACCAAAATAACCATCCCTAGCATTGCAAAGTTCGTCTCAGGGTTGGACATAGGTGATCTGTCTATGCCCTTCTCCCTGATGAATATAGGTGATCAATCTATATTCACATGAACTTTTGAATACTTGGCCCAGTTACACTAGCAATAAGTTCTTTACTTTTAGAAGTTGTTACGAAAGAGTAAAACGAGCATTTCATTATATTTTAAGGCTCGCTCATAGTCACTAACCTCAACTATCATTGCATCAAATTCCTTTTCCATTCCTTTAATATCTGAATCCATCCCCTTTTTAAGACTTTCAAAATGATCTTTTAGTTTTTTAAAGAAAGGCATGACCTTAGTTAAATAGCATTCTTTTGTTTGCTCAAAACCCCTTTCCCCTTCAGTTATCCCAGTGGGTGTGATCCTTTTCCTACAAGTTTTCTCAAAATCGACAAATAGTTGAAAAATAACATATTGACTGATTAAGGTCTTGCTCTTAGTGGCAATAGTTCTAGGAACTAAATGCCTTGGTGTATTTGGAGGATACAATGCCGCTGCAGCATTTTCCTAAGGGGTGGGTTTGTTTCAACAAGATTTTCAGCTTTTTGCTTATCTAAGTCCTTTTCCAGAAAACTTGTTCGTGTGTTAACAAAGTTTGAGACTTAAATTTGTTTAAGGAAATCCAATTTTCCTTTTTGTAATCATGGGGTTTGACTATTATGTTATTCTTTTTGCACTCAGGATCTTTAAGCTTCTTATCTATTTTCTCCCTAGATGTATCATCTAATTTTCTATCTTCCTCAGTGCACTCAATGCAACTAGGTGTCTGTCTATGTTTAAGAATCTCATTGCCATCATAGATTACATTTTGAGCCGCCTTTGCTAACTTACCGTACTCAGGGTTGGGTTTATCAATAATGGGAACACTATGCTTATCACTTAAAACTCTATGCTTAGTGACCATGCGAGCAGTCTGAATGGTATTCCCTTGTACGTACAACTTATTTTCAAGCTTTTTCTTCAAAGTTTTTAGATTGGAAAAATCATTCAAAAGTTTTGATTCCTTAGCATGAAATTCCTGTTTAAGCACTTTAACATTTTCTTGAAGTTCTTGTTTTTGCTTAGCAGTTTTAGAAATCTTTTCTTGTAAGGAGTTTAACTCTTGTTTTAAAACTTCTTCTCTAAAATTACTTTTTCTAATAATTGTACGCATTTGGTTATCCAACTCCTGCTCACGAGTAGTTAACTCAAACTTAGCACGTTGTTCATAAATGGCAACTCGTTCTTTATAGGCATTAAGTTCAGAGATAACAGAATCATCAGGGCACATGCGTGTATTCATCAAAACATAGTCATCATTGACTTGCAAGATGCATCACTTGGTAAAACCTCACTTTCACTTTGTTTCACATATTGATCATATGGGACAACATTGATATTACCCATATTTTCAATATCTGACTCAATAGTTTTAGTTGATTGTACTTTGTCATGCATCTTTTGCACATCAGCATCATCGTATAGTTTTAATACCTCAGAAATGATTTTGTCTTTGGATGGACCAGCTTGTGGTGATGAAGAGACTTTAGGAGGGACCATTGGAGAAATGCTAGCCATGAAAATGGTTTGTGCAGTAGATTCATCATCAACATTAGAGTCGTATGCATCACAATCAGCGACTTGGAAGGCATTCGATGATTGTGGCCTATCTCCGAATTGGTGATCATCCACATGCATCATATGTCTTCGCATTTCCTCAGAAGAAATAGCAACTCCTTTTCATCCAAAGCTGCACCATTATCCTGAGCTTGCACAAGCAACATCTTATCCCAGAAGTACTCTGCATTCTGAGGGCATTTTGGCGATGTGCAGTTCCTTGCAATATGTTCCTCACCACCATAGTTGTAACACTTGATCGGCTTTGCTTGTCCCTGATTTCCATTCCTTCCCCTATTCTGATTTGCCACATATCCTCTACCAACTCCACCTCTTCCTTGTTCATACTGCCTTTCTTGAACTGGTTGTACCATAACCTTCCCATCTCTGACAGTGGCTTGATTGTGTAGATTAGATGCTGTTCGGAGGTTGTTGTTGGTGTGTGGGAGAGTGTTAATGTTTTGACTAACCATGAGAGACAGTTGGTTGATGAAGTTTTCCATGAGTGTGTTAGAGTCTGGAGCTTATATGATGGATCGGGAATGAGCTTGTAATTACCATTACCAGTGGGTATGACTTGTGAAGCTTTGGTTGTAATCCCATCATTGGTGTAAAATGTTGTTGAATCATTTGATGAACTTGTTTCTCCATGTTTTGATTTGAACTGATTAAGAATCATTTTTTCAAACATGGCATGTCTCTCATTCTGAAGCAGGAAGGCATATAGTTGTTCATAGTTGGCGTTCTTCAAACCTTTGGTTAGCTTCACAGAGGTGACAAACCTGTGCCATTCGGGATTCATGTTGTTCACAAATTTTGAGTTCAACTGAATGTTTAGCATGGTCATTTTGATATTCCTCATATCATTAACAAGCTTGTGGAATCTCACGTAATACTCATAGACACTCTCATCTGGTTTCATCTTGAAATGCTTAAATTCATCATAGAGTTGTGATTCTCTGTCTTCAATAGTTAATTGCAACCGAGAAAGAAGCATCTTAACATTATCCCACACTGCCTTGGCTTCAGTGTTGTGATTGATAAGCTTGTAGATATCTTTTGGAAGACCTTGAATTATGATGTTAGAAGCCCTGATATCAGCATCGAATCTCTTTTTCTCCTTATCATTGAGCTCATCATATGTCTTTGGTCAGTCTATTCCATAGATCATTGTTCCATCTGCAGGTGTATCAATTAAGTCTCTTGTAGTCTCAATCTGATAAGGTCCTTCATCAATAGACTTGAGAATGTTGACCCCATTTTCCTTTCCAAGACAGTAATTGATTCTTTGAGCCCATGAGTCGTAGTCAGTTCTGTCAAGCATAGGTGGACGAGTATCTGAACCAGCTGCTTGAACATCCTCAGCAACAGTGGAGATGATAGTAGGTACGTTGGTAGAGATGTTAACAGATTACACGAGATTTTAAAACTCTATGATTAAACCGGGAAATAGATTCTTTCACGGGATTTTACTGAATCAAGAGAAAACCGTATTACAAACAATAATTCAACCAAGTCGCTAAGAAACCTTGAGCCAAGTCGCTAAGCACCAAGTTGCTAAGTAATTAGAAGACAAGTCACTAAGTTCCAAATCGCTACGAATTTTGACAGCAAGTCGCTATGCACCAAGTCGCTAAGACATCAAGTCGCTAAATAGCAACTCGCTAATGTCCAAATCGCTAACACCAAGTCGCTAAGAAACTTAAAGAACAAGTCGCTATTAAAATTGAAAGAGAGTCGCTACCTTACCAAGTCTCTACCCGTAGTGGAGAATCCACTAAGTGTACTGTTTGTCGGCTTGTCTCAAAAGACAAGTCGCTAGGACTAACTCGCCACTAAACAACACTACAACTCGCTACCTTTTACTGAAGCAAGTCGCTAAGTAGAACTTTACTCCGAGAGCCAAGTCGCTACCAAGAGAAACTTCAAAAACACGCTTTTCAATCCAAAACAAGCTCAACCACAGTGATTCATGCTTACCAAATCAAAACCCAAGCACATACAATGATCCTAAACACAAAAGTACACCCAAAATTCAAACTTTAACGCTAGAAATGATCCAAATGATGCAAAAACCACTACACTTTTTCAAACTCAAAAACCATCTAAAACCCACTAGAAATCCAAGGATATGAAAGAGATGATCTAACTATGGCTCTTGATACCATTTGTAACATATTGGATTTCACATACACATCAAATCACTACCATATTAGGCGTACAAGATGATTTCTAGAGAGAGAAAGAGTTAGAGGTTTGAGAACTTTAGTGAGAGAAAGAAAAATCTTATTATGAGCTCTAACTCTCTACCTTGGGAGGTAGAGAGTATTTATAGTCTTACAATAAAACGCCACCTGACAGGGTGTGGATCAGGCATACATTGGGTAAAGACCCGTCCGTCCTCTACGGTGTTACATAACTAAATACTACTTAACATCAAATAACTACGATTACGAGCTTTCTAACGATTACATATACTTGAGGTGACCGACACTTTAACTACTGGATTTTCCAAATCCTAACACTTGGTCAACACAAAGATCAGACTTATCTGCTCAAGATACGCAACATAAACTCTTTAACATGCGTCGTATCAACCTGAAGATTTCACCACTTAATTCCAAGATTAAAAGATACATACACCATATGAAGATTGAAGATCCACCATATCTTAAGGAAGTGTACGAATATTCCAAAATAAAATAATCTTGGACCTCACGCGAAGTTACCTAGATATGGCGTATCAAGTAAACTAATACGCCGTATCGACTCCGTTTCCAGAAAGTATAAATATTGGATTGACATCCTCATAAATAGAAGATACCTAATACCGAGGACAGAGATCGAAGACCAGAGAAAGAGGAGGACGACAAGACCACACTATACAAAACTAAAAGAAGAATTCAGAGGCATAAGTAGGTTCTGATAGTGTTAGGAATTAGAAATTCCAGGTATTAAAGAGTCGGTCACCTCATTAATATGTAATCGTTAGAAAGCTCGTAGTCATAGTACTTTTATGTTAAGTAGTATTTAGTTTAGTAACACCGTGGAGGACGGACGGGTCTTTATCCACTGTATGCCTGATCCACAGCCCGTTGTGTGGCGTTTTATTGTAAGACTATAAATACTCTCTACCTTCCAAGGTAGAGAGTTGGAGCTCATAATAATAATTTTTCTTTCTCTCACTAAGTTCCCTAAACCTCTAACTTTCTCTCTCTAGAACTCACCATTATACGCCCACTTTGTGTTATGGTTTGATGTGTATGTGAAATCCAATATCCAACAATTGGTATCAAGAGCCATGGTTAGATCATATCTTGCACATCTTTGGATTTCTAGTGGTTTTAGGTGGTTTTTGAGTTTGAAAAAGTTTAGTGGTTTGTGCATCATTTGGTTGATTTCTTGTGTTAAAGCTTGGATTTTGTTAGTACTTTTATGTTTAGAATCATCACAAGTGTTTAGGTTTTCATTTGGTAAGCTTGAATCATCTTGGTTGGGTTGTTTTGGATTGAAAAGTGATGTTTATGTGGTTTTTCTTGCTAGCTTACTTGATATACCTGGATCTCTTTCTTCTCAGAGACTTGCTTCACAATTTTGTAGCGAGTTACAGCTTTGGAGCTAGCGACTTAGACCTAGCGATTAACAGTACAAGTAGTGGACTCTCCACTACGGGTAGCTACTTGGTGGTAGCGACTTGGTCTGTAGCGAATTGCTATTTAGCTTACTTTGAAGTTTTAGCGACTTGAGTAGCGAATTGCTGCCAAAATTTTGCTAGCTTAATTGAGGGTTAGCGAAGTTACTACTTAGCTTACTTGCATTTGTCTAGCGACTTGGGACTTTAGCTACTTGGGGGTGTAGCGAATTAGGTGTTAGCGACTTGGTGCATTATCTTCTAGCGAATTGGGTGATTGTTTACGGTTTTCTCTTGATTTAGTAAAATCCCGTGAAAGAATCTATTTCCTTGTTTAATCATAGAGTTATAAAATCCCGTATAATCTGTTAACATGTCTACCAACGCTCCTACTATCATCTCCATCGTGCCGAGGATGTTCAAGCAAATGGTTCGTGATACTCGCCCACCCATGCTTGACATAACTGACTACGATTCTTGGGCTCAACGAATCAAATTGTACTGCCTTGGAAAGGAAAATGGTGTCAACATTCTCAAATCCATTGATGAAGGACCGTGTCGAGTTGAGACGACTAGAGATGTACTTGATACTGCTGAAGATGGAACTCGGATTTACGGAATGGACAGACCAAAGATGTATGATGAGCTTGATGATAAGGAGAAAAAGAGATTCGATGTCGATATCGTGGCTTCTAACATTGTACTTCAAGGTCTTCCTAAAGACATCTACAAGCTGATCAATCACAACACCGCAAAGGCAAGATGGGATAATGTCAAGATGCTTCTCTCGCACGTAATTAACTATGGAAGAAAGATAATCACAACTCTATGACGAATTTGAACACTTCAAGATGAAACCAGATGAGAGTGTCTATGAGTACTATGTGAGATTTCATAAGTTGGTGAATGACATGAGGAACATCGGAATGACTATGCCTAACATTCAAATTAACTCAAAATTTGTGAACAACATGAATCCCTAATGGCACAAGTTTGTCACCTCTGTGAAGCTCACTAAAGGATTGAAGAATACAAACTATGAGCAACTCTATGCCTTCCTCCTTCGGAATGAGAGACATGCTATGTTTGAAAATTGGTTCTTAATCGCAAAACCAACCAGGAGAGACAAGCTTTTCTAATGACTCAACCGCTTTCTATTCAAACATCGGCATCACAACCAAAGCCTCACAAGTCATACCCATGGGAAATGGTAATCACAAACTAATTCCTGATCCCATGTTCAAACAAGCCGGCTGATGCACACGTGGGTAATTTCATTAATCAACTAGCTCTTCCGACAAAACATGAATTCTCTCCCACAAACCAATAACAACCTCAAAAGATCTAACCCACACAATCAAGCTACAAGTAAAGATGGGAGGATCGTGGTGCAACCAGCCTGTGAAAAGACAATATGATCCGGGAAGAGGTGGAGCTGGTAAAAGTTATGTTGTTAATCATAATCGAGGAAGGAATGGTAATCAAGGTCAAGCTAAGCTGATCAAATGTTATAATTGTGGTGGTGAGGGACACATTTCAAGGAACTGCACATCTCCAAAGCGCCCACGAATGCCGATTACTTCAGAGATACGATGCTACTTGTGCAAGCTCAGGATAATGGTGCTACTTTGGATGAAGAGGAATTGTTGTTTCTTGCCGAGGGCAATGCCAAGACCTATGATGCAGATGTGGATGAGCACCTATTCAGAGATAGGTCATAATCATCGAATGCCTTTCAAGTCGCTGATTGTGATGCATACGATTCTGATGTGGATGATGGACCCACACAATCTTTATGGCTAGCATTTCTCCAATGGTTTCTCCCAAGGTCTCCTCTTCAACACAGACTGGCCCATCCAAAGACACACTCATCTCAGAGGTACTAAAACTATACGATGATGCCGATGTGCATAAGATGCATGACAAAGTACTATCAACTGAAACTTTTGTATCAAATAGTGAAAATATGGGTAATATCAATGTTGTCCCATATGATCAATATGTGAAACAAAGTGAAAGTGAAGTTGTACCAAGTGATGCATCTCCCGCAGTCAACAATGACTATATTTTTGATGAATACACACTGTGCCCCCGATGATTCTGTAATATCTGAATTAAATGCCTATAAAGAACGTGTTGCTATTTATGAACAACGTGCTAAATTTGAGTTGACCACTCGTGAGCAGAAAATGGATGACCAAGTGCGCATAATTATTAGAAAAAGTTATTTTCGAGAAGAAGTATTAAAACAAGAGTTAAATTCCTTGCAAGAAAACTTTCTAAAACAGCTAAGCAAAACAAGAACTTCAAGAAAATGTGAAAATGCTTAAGCAAGAATTTAATGCAAAGGAATCAAAACTCTTGAAAGATTTTTCTAATCAGAAAACTTTGAAAAACAAACTTGAAAACAAGTTGTACATACAAGGGAACACCGTTCAGACTGCTCACATGATCACTAAGCATAGGGTCCTAAGCGATAAGCATAGCATTCCCCTTGTTGAGGAACCAAATCCAGAGGTCATTAAAAGGGCTAGAAATGCTCATAAGGTTCTTTATGATGGCAATGAAATCCTAAACCTAGACAGTAAACCTAGTTGCGCTGAGTGCACCGAGGAAGATAAGAAATCAGATGAAGTCACTAGGTAAAAGATGAACAAGAAATTAGATGATCCTAAATGTAGAGAGAAGAAAATAAAGATCACACCCCATGATTACAAGAAGGAAAACTGAATTTCCTTGAACATGTTTAAACCTCGACATTGTTGACTCTAACAAATTTTCGAAAATGGATTTAGATAAGCGAAAGTCAAAATATTGTTGAAACAAACCCTCCTCTTGGAAAATGCCTAGAGCGACTGTGTATCCTCCTAATACACCAATGCATCTTGTTCCTAGAACAATTGCCACTAAAAGCAAGACCTTAATTAGCTAATATGTTATACTTCAACTATTTGTTGATTTTGAGAAAACTTGCAAGAAAATGATCACACCCACTGGTATTACGGAAGGAGAAAGAGGTTTTGAGCAAATGAAAGAATGTTATTTAACTGAGGTCATGCCTTTCTTTAAACTTCTAAAAGATCACTTTGAGAGTCTTAAAAGGGGATAGAAACTGATAATAAGGGAATGGAAAAGGAATTTGATGCAATGATGGTTGAAGTTAGTGACTATGAGCGAGCACTAAAATATAATGAGATTGAGAGGAAGAACTTGCATACACTAAATGAGAACCTCGATTTCTGAATGTATTACTCAGATGTGTTTTTCATTGCTACAAATTGTTCCATTAATGCTTCCAAATTTCATGAATTATCGGTTGCACCGAAAGTCTCCCATGATCGTGTCATTGAGCTTGAAAAACTAATTCTGAACTAAACGAGAAAATTGAACTGGATGATCACGACAATTTGGTTAAACATTTTTCTAAACCGGAAGTTGAGCATTTTAATTTACAACTAAAATATCAACATCTTAAAGAAAATGTCAAAACTTCAAATATCAAGACATCCTCGGATGCTCCAGAGTTTGATGCAGTTTTTCAAATTAACAAACGGATGAATGATTCAAGCTCAAGGCAACACGATCGTAAAGTTGAAAGCCCAAATCTCTCAATTAAAGGGTCAAAAGAACAATATGACAGCTCCCA
This sequence comes from Chrysanthemum makinoi, assembly GCA_910596185.1. Taxonomy (NCBI): domain Eukaryota; kingdom Viridiplantae; phylum Streptophyta; class Magnoliopsida; order Asterales; family Asteraceae; genus Chrysanthemum; species Chrysanthemum makinoi. Next base: position 265,117,455 of record OU343222.1, read on the forward strand.
AATGCCTCCTCCTTTAGATTCTCAGAATTCTCAAACTTTTCATCTTCAAAACTTAGTTGATGCCTTACAAAAGGAAAACAAGAGTTTTCTAGAAGAAAATGAAAAAGTTAAACCACATTTTAAAGAGTTATATGATTCAATAAAAGTCACCCGTGACCAAAACAACTAAAAAATAACGTCTTTACAAAAGGAAATTGAGAATCTGAGAAGTCAGGAAATGGGAAACTGCCACTTGTTTTCAATAAGAATGTTGTCTCAAAGTCACCCTTAGACAGCAAATACACTCGGACGCTTAAATATATTCCTCCTCATCTTAGGAATAATGAACATGCTTTTCATGAATACTGGGCTCACCTTAAGGATAGTCTAGAATGTCTTCGTGAGATTGTCGAAGAGGATTTCATTAACAAACCTCTTGATAGTGAAATTAGGTTTGCTTGCCTCCGGGCCAAACGATCTCAAGAGTTGCTAGAATGTGTAATTGCAACATGTCCCAAATCCTTAACCTTAGGTGCAAAAGGCAAAGCCGTGATGCCTTGTTCTATGCCTAGTTCCAAGCAGGAAATCCGCTCTATGCCCAGTCTTAAAAAAGGAAGCACTAATGTGCCTTCAAGTAGTTCAGATTCCGTGATATGTTAGTACTAAGAAAGTGAACGCAGCTGTGCCTGCAAAAAGCTCAAATCACGCCTTTAAGAAAGTATACACTAATGTGCCTTCTAGTACTTCAGATCCTGCACATCAAGTTCGTGAATGCAAAACTAGATCAACCAACTAATGTTTCCATTCCCTCTACAGAGTAATCAAGACTTTAAAGCAAGGTGTCAAAGTCTCAAGGTAATACAAGGAATGATAGGACCTTGCAAGCTAAGAATGTGCATTGGAAGAGAGTAGAAGACCAATCTAGGAACTTTAAGCTTGAGTTGAATAAAACGAATCGTGTTGATTCTAGTATTAGCCTTAGGCGCATCAGAATTAATTCAATTCTCGATACTATTTGCATACCTTGTAATGATGTCTCGCTTGAATTCGCTAATCATGAATGTGGTGTGAATGCTTTGTCTAATGCTATCAAATGCCCAGCTAAAATTGTTAATGCTAATAATCGTGCAAATAAGGCAAAAAGGCAAAAACGAAAGATTGTTAGAAAACAATGGAAACCCACAGGAAGAAATTTTATAAAGATAGGTTATTATTGGATACCTTTTGGCCATAAGAATAATCGCTTTTACTCTCAAACTACTAAGATTATGCCCACTAGAAAATGGATGCCTATTGGTAGAACTATTCCCTAAGAAGTGAACATACTTTGAATAGGTCAAATACGCATACCCAAAGATTGCATCTATTCCCAATGATTCCATTGCTTCTACTTCGATATGGATGTTTCGCTTCGATGTGGTGTTCCAATTACTATTGCTAACCAAGTGGAACCCATTCTTGCATGGGGATCCCAATTATCCAGTTATCCATTCTTGTCTGTGCGGTTCAACCGCAGATCATTCAAATCGCTCGCGGGTACCTGACTCAGTCGCTCCAAGCATATGACCGAGACCTCGCGCTCATGAACTTCGCGAGCAAATTCATCGACAGCTTAGATTCGTAATGATCATTTCGGAGCAATTAAGGGTTATGGTGATTATGTTGTTGGTGATAGTGTTATCTCTAGAGTATACTATGTGGAAGGTCTTGGTCATAACTGCTCTCCGCTTGGTCACCTGCGGACTCGATCTAGAAGTAGCTGTCAGAAAACATACTTGTTTTGTTAGAGAACTTGATGGTAAGGAACTTTTAAGAGGAACTCGTGGTTCAAATCTTTACACCATCTCTATAGAAGATATGATGAAGTCTTCTCCAATTTGCTTGCCGTCAAAGGCTTCAAAAACAAAGTCATGGTTATGGCATCGACGTCTCAATCACTTGAACTTCGCCACCATCAATGATCTCTCCAGAAAGGACTTAGTTGTAGGTTTACCTCTACTAAAGTATGAAAAGGATCATCTTTGTTCAAAGATGTCAATTGGGAAAAAGCAAGAAGTATGCCCATAAATCCCAAACCTACTAACTCGCCACGTAAGTTCTTCATACAAGTCATATGGATTTATGTGGACCAATGAGAGTGCATAATATCTTTGGGAAGAAATATGTGTTAGTTATAGTTGATGATTACTCTAGATTCACCCGGGTCAAGTTCTTAAGGACAAAGGATGAAACTCCTGATATCATCATCAAACTCATCAAACAAATAAGCAGTTCGACTTAACAAAACCGCCGAATTATCCGACAGCACAATGGAACTGAAGTTTGTTAACAAACAACTTAGTGAATTTTATGAAAGCATTGAATCACCATCAAAGAAGTGTTCCTAACTCCTCAAATGTAACGGTGTAGTTGAAAGGCTAAATCAACTCTTGTAGAAGCCGCTAGAACAATGCTGATTTACTCAAAAGTTCCAATGTTTCTCTGGCTGAAGCTATTGCCACTGCATGCTACACACAAAATCGCTCCTCGATTCACACCGCTCATGGAAAGACACCATATGAACTTGTCCACAACAGAAAACCTAATCTCTTCCCCTTCGTGTGTTTGGAGCTTTGTGCTATCCAACTAATGATGGTCAAGACTTAGGCAAACTTAGAGCTAAAGCAGACATTGAGTATTTGTAGGGTATGCACCAAACAAAAAGGGATACCGAATCTACAACAAAAGAACCCAAAACATCATGGAAACAATTCACATTACGCTTGATGAGTCGACCGTCAAACGGCTCCCAACAATTCAGCCTGACCCGCGACTTCAAATCACCAATTGGTTCATCCCTTGTTCCAAACTCTTCTCAAGAAACTCCATATGTACCTCCATCCGAAGATGATTTAAGGAAATTGTTTGATCCTATGTTTGATGAACTTTATGATCCAAGTACTAATGAGGTGTTGATCCCTACAATGAGGCCGCTCATATTCCACTGAATGAAGTCAATCCTCGCCTCAATATCTTTAAGTCAAGAGTGCCTTCATGATCCTTCCGCCTCATCAACAAATCATCATTCTTCAAATGTACATCATGGAACTGTTTCTCGCATCAATGATGAAGTTAATCCCTTTGCTACTCCTGAAGATGCTCCATTTGAAAACATATTTGCTCCTCAATCTTCATCGTAACCATCCTCTTCAGTGAGACATCGACTCGCTACTTCAGCCCCTCAACAACTACCACATGAACACCTCAGAAAATGGACTCACGATCATCCATTAGACAACATCATTGAAATCCTCTCGCCCAAGATCCACATGGAAACAACTTGCAACCGATGCCTTATGGTGCTTCTTCAACTCCGCACTCTCTAAGATCGAACCAAAAGATGTTAAAACCGCCATGAATGAAGAAATAGTGGTTCAATGCTATGCAAGATGAAATTCATGAGTTCGACCGACTAGATGTATGGGAATTAGTACCGCTCCAGATTGTGCTATGATTATTGCTCTAAAATGGATCTTCAAAGTGAAACTTGATGAGCATGGTGATGTGTTGAAGAACAAGGCTCGATTAGTTGCTAAAGGATACCGCCAAGAGGAGGGTATAGACTTTGAAGAATCTTTGCTCCTGTTGCTCGAATCGAGGCAATTAGAATCTTTTTGGCTAATGCCGCAAGTAAGAACATGGTAGTCTATCAAATGGATGTAAAGACGGCATTCCTGAACGGAGATCTTAAAGAAGTCGCTTCACGCCAACCTCAAGGATTTGTAAATCAAGAGCATCCTACTCACGTTTATCGCTTGAAGAAGGCCCTTTATGGTTTAAAGCAAGCTCCAAGGGCATGGTATGATACGCTGTCAAAGTTTCTTCTATCAACCGGATTTAGCAAAGGAGCAGTTGATCCAACATTGTTCACCAGAAGTCGTGCAAACATTTAACTCATGTTCAAATTTATGTTGATGATATTATTTTTGCCTCGACCGACCCAATGGAATGTGATCGTTTTTCTAATGAAATGAGTTCAAAATTTCAAATGTCAATGATGGGACAAATGTCATTTTTCTTGGGATTACAAATTTCACAAAGTCCCTGAGGCATTTTCATAAATCAATCTAAATATGCAACTGAGATCTTAAAGAAATTTGGATTTGATTCAAGTGACCTCGCTGACACTCCCATGATTGATCGAACCAAACTAGATGAGGACCACTCAGGATCATGATTGACCAAACAAAATATCGTAGTATGATTGGATCCCTGATGTACCTCACAGCTAGTAGACCGCATATCTTGTTCGGCCGCTTGCATGTGTGCTAGATACCGTGCTAAGCCTACTAAAAGCACCTTGAAGCGTTAAACGTCTTTCGGTATTCCAAGGAACCATCAATATGGGACTTTGGTAACCGGCGACACCGTATGTCACTAATGCCTATGCATGCATGATCATGCAGATGTCAAGATACTCGCCAAGTACGCCCGAGGTGCTCAGCTTTTGGGTGATAAGCTTGTGAGCCGGTCTTCAAAGAAGCAAATGAGTACTTCTATTTCCTCTACAGAGGCTGAATACATAGCCATGTCATCTTGTTGTGCTCAAGTCTTATGGATGAGATCTCAATTATCCGACTATGGCTTTGAATTCAACAAAATCCTCTGCATCACGGATAATAAAAGTGCTATTGCTCTCTCATGCAACAACGCTCAACACTCAAGAGCAAAGCATATCGACATTCGACATCATTTCATCAGGAACAAGTGGAAAAGGTGTGGTGGAACTCTATTTTGTGAGATCTCAATATCGCTTAGCGTATCTTCACCAAAGCTCTTCCAAGAGAACGCTTTGAGTTTATTCTTCCACGCCATGGCTTGAAAAGTCTTCAACCGAACACTCAAACGCCTTCGTGAGGAAGACGAGGAGTAAAAGTCTATCTTCATCTATCTCTTGTATATATCTATTCAAAAATCAAAATACAAAATTATAAAACCTTCAAAACCATAAAAATCAAAAATTCAAAAATCTTCAAAAATATTGTCATTTTGTCATGCTTTTTCTGCGTTTGATAATATCTACGGTCTTTTTGCTGTCATTCAAAGAATGACACGGGACTTTAGATGTTGTTCGAATGTTAAAAAATAAATAAATAAATAAATAAATAAATAAATAAATCAAAAAATCAAAAAATATTTTTGGGAGAAAGAGAAACAATGGTTTATTGTCATTTCGTGCAAGAACCCGCTTTTCAAGGAAAGAACAGAGCCATACTTTATCATGTTTTCAAAATTCCATGCTCGATTCTTAAACATTTATCTGCCGAAAACTAATCGCTTTGAAAAATAACTCAGCCTCTATTTTTGATAATCATCTGACTTATTTGTCAAAATATCAATCTCTCAATCAACAACCTATGTCATTGATTGAGGGGAGAATGATTTCAATTAAATTAAAAGGTTATTTGGCATTCAATTGTTTTCAAAAGATATTCATGCATGTTTTATCAATGGAGTTTAAAGTCTTAAAATTTGATCATTATCGCTAAAACGCTTTCATAATCAAGTCACAATTCTCCTTAAAGCTTTCAAAATCAATTTAAATCTATAAGAGATCACAAATCTCAAATGATTTGATAATTGTGATCGGGGAGAATGTGTGATTTAAATTGATTTAAACCGATAATTCGGTAAATGGTTTTATAAGGATGTACAAGCTCTCCTTCCCACATGTGACAAACGATTTCAAATTTTCCATGCACATGTTGAGGGGAGCATCTATCTTAAACCTATGATTTGAAACGTGATAACTTATCTCATAGTGTTCCTCTAGTATGTGCAAAACTCTTTTCAAATCTCGAGGCACATATTGAGGGGAGCAAAATCATGAAAACCTCATCCTTCCCCAAAATGCTTTATCTACTTGATTCGATTAGGAAAGTGATGTTGATATTTTTTAAAATGGTAATCAAAGAAGTTAATTTTTCTCTGCCTCCGCGGTGGAAAACTATTTCAAATACTTGATTCACATGTTGAGGGGGTGTTCTTCTTCTAAAAATATCAAAAAATTCAGTGTACAAAATGCTTTGATTAAATATCATAAGTATCCTGATTGATTTTCAAATGGTTCCCTATGGCGTATGAACAATACCAAAAAGTCCGACCAACTTTACATTATGTATGGTGATATAAGGACGATAAGGTTAGGTATGTGTTCCCATGATCCGCAGAATCGGAGGGATCTACCTGTGGACTATCCACTAGTTAGTGTAGAGTTCTTAGGTATGATGATAAAAGGAGAAAATGAGATATGGGAAGAGTGCGGACTAAGACCGAGCTAGTAATCGAATAAACCCAACAAGGTTCTAGCTATGAAGTCTGGTAAGCAATCAAGGGTTGAAGAATGAAAAGGAATTGAATGAGAAAAGGGTGAAAACAAATAGCCCTCCATTTATTCAACCTTAGGCGTAAATCGGGTTCAATTCAAATGCTACAGATGGTAACATCAGTATTGAAGACAAGACGCCATGGACCCAAAGGACGACCGCACTTCAACTTTTCAAACCACTCAAGTTCCTCTTAAAAGGACTTGTTTCATTCTCACGGGAACCGACATTATCTATCAACTTTCTCTTAGAGATTGTTGATATTGAAGGAGGAGACCCTCTCCTAGTCTCCTATATAGGAATCCAAATATGCACAAATTGAGTCTAGAGCCACGAGATCATCAATAAATCTCATTAGGACACTTTCAATGAAGACTCTCGCTTTCACACAATGTGGAAAGAGAGATTATATCTTGAGTCCTACGATTATCCTTGTGGTATTGCCGTAACATCCGAAAGTGATATGCAAACATACTCACAATGAAGATGGAAAGCCTTCTGAATCCAACATCTAACAAGCTCCTGGTAGGTGGCATGTGAGATCTATTATACAGATCAACCATGTGACAACCGGACGTAAACAATGGGGCTTATCTATTCATCTTGAATCAATCCCGTTCAGTTATGGATTGACGAATACCTTTGAAAAACCAGTCTTTGTGCTTTAAAACTCTTTTCATTAGCACGCCGACCGTGTACTAATTTTTCAAATCAAAAGGTGTTTTATGATTGATAATTGATTTTCATTAAAACCTTCGTATATTGCAAAACAATTTCTATTGAGCAATACACAATTGTTTTTCAAATCTCTTTTCATCAATCGCTGACTGAATTCGCCGGTTCACTCAATTCGTTGTCTTCTTTGAGACGCTCCGTTTGAGAACAAATTTAGAGCAACGCTAAACCTCGCCAAGGAAATTCTTCGAATTATACCGATCACGCAAAGATACTTGTATCGATCAACGGGAACCGCGGGCCGTAGTAATCTCAATTCATCGAAGTGATCAAAGACACTTTCGCGCTTTATTGCTAATCGCCTTATGCGTACACCCGACGCTTGCAAAATGATCGTAATGAGCGTCAATCCATAGCCGCATGCTCACACAACACATTCATATCAAAAGAAATCATGATTGGTGCATCAATGACTCTCGATATTTCACTCCATGCTTCGCTACGCCGCCAATATCATGAATCAACGAATGCTTCCGCTACTCTGATGAGAAGATATCATGATCCGGAATGTGAGCATGTCGGTCCGAAAGTCACAACATCACATAATACCAACACCACAATGGATGTATCGAGATTTTCTATTAGCCGATGATCTCAAAATCGGCTCAACATTATTATCACGCGGATCAAGAAAGACCTCCACTTGGATCAACCAAACATGCAATGAGTGGAATCAATGACTACGAGCTTTGGAGCAAAGTACTACATCAAGAATGCAAGATCAATTGTTAATGTAATATCCGATTGTATTCAATGTCATTTTAGTATATGTTTGAGGTGACCTCCCTTAGGGGAGATTGTTAGGAATTAGAAATTCCAGGTATTAAAGAGTCGGTCACCTCAAGTATATGTAATCGAGAAAGCTCGTAGTCATAGTACTTTTATGTTAAGTAGTATTTAGTTTAGTAACACCGCGGAGGACTGGACGGTCTTTACCCACCAGATGCCCGATCCACGCCCCCTCCGCTGTGTGGCTTATGCTATCAGATGATAAATACTCTCTACCTTCCAAGGTAGAGAGTTGGAGCTCATAATAATAATTTTTCATTCTCTCACTAAGTTCCCTAAACCTCTAACTTTCTCTCTCTAGAACTCACCATTATACTCCACTTTGTGTTATGGTTTGATGTGTATGTGAAATCCAATATCCAAATG
>OU343222.1:265125788-265261003 GCA_910596185.1 Chrysanthemum makinoi
AAATAGGACTGAAATTTTACGGTCAATTTCTCCCGATAATGCTTGTAATTTATGTCATTTATATGGAGTTACGCTTTTTGCCAGATTTTCCACTTTTCAGGTAATTACGAGCATTGGAGATAAGAGACGCGGAATTGGAGAAATATCAAAGATTTATCATAGTATGCTGACTTTTGAAGAAGTACTGCGTAACTCATCTCTCACATTACGCCGTAACTAAAGCGGATCAGCAAACCATCTCATTAGTTCAAGGTTAAGGCGTAACCTCCCAAAGGCTACGACGGAAAGATAATAGGTCAAAAGAGGTTCCACGCGCTGATAAACTAAGCCGTACAACTCTTCCACCAACTACAGCGTAAACCAAGTATATGAAGACCCTACAGCGTAACCATAATAAGGTTAGCCTAACTAGCATATCTAGTGCAAAATACGAAGGAATTGATGGTTACGGGGTAACTCTTATATTAGTTACGCCGTAACCCAGATCTGGCCTATAAATACCCCACGAATTCGAGCATTTCTAATCATCCCATTCCGCACACAACAACCAGAGAAAATGGGAAAAAGCCAAAGGCAGGTCTAGAGGAGCATACGGAGCTGTCTCCAAGGGAGAAATCACTCCCCTACGATAAGCATTAGCATTTTATCTTTTCTTTACTTTCGATTCATGTATTTCGTAACTTTGAATAGTGATTTAATTTGTATGGTTAATATGAGCGGCTAAGCACCTCTTAGTGCTGGCCTAGTTATGATTCCTTAATTGTTTTTTTTGCATTTACATTACTTCCGCATAATTATTTCTAAGTGTATGCATGCATAGTTTATTGGTAGCTACCCTTCTTTCGGTAGTTTTGAATGGCGGTAGAGGCCAATTGCCTAGGAGATATGACCAACTGACCCTAGGTGAGCGAACTGAGACAGGAAGGGTAAGATAGACGACCCTTTCTACTTACGCGATTTGACCAACTGGTCACCTACCGTTTGGATGAACTTAAGAATTAGGGGGTGAGTGTTTAAGTTGCTAATGCCCGGGCATTCACTATTATAAATCTAGCATGTAGTGTATTAGGAATTAGTAATTCCATGTGAAAGTGTCTGTCACCCCAATTATGGTCTAGCATATGTTAGCTCGTAGACTTGTCGTTGTTTACGTTATTTAGTAGTTAATTAATTAGTCAGTAGCGTAGAATAGTTTAGAGTAACACCATGGAGGAAGGATGGGTCTTTACCCACTGTATACTTGATCCACAGGCCGTCAGGAGGTCGTTTAGTTTGTAACTATAAATACCCCTTTCATCCATGGAAGGGGTGGTGCTTTTTCATTAATTTAACCTTACATTTGTTTTTATTTCTCTCTCTAGAAAACACCCTCTCCTCTCTTCATCTCTCTAAAATGGCTTTCTTGTTTAATCACCTACCTAGACCACCCGAATCATCTAAACAACATAAATATAAGATCCTACAAATGGCATCAGAGCCTAGGTTGTGTTTATTATTATTTTTTTTTTGATGACTCGTATGGTTTTGTATGCGATTTGTTTGATTTGTGTATGCGGTTTGTCCGGTTCTAGTATGTGGTTTGTTTAAAGTTGCGTGATGATGAATGTTGTGTGGTTGTTGTTATGATATTGTTGATGAATCTGTTTGCTAATGCAGATTTAATGTTGTTGTGATGTTGTTGTCAAATGGTTTTGTTGGTACTGAATGTTGATGTTATGTGGTCAATCGCTCTTAACTGATTTTTTTTAATAAGATCTTATAAGTCTTGGTTCTTAACAGTTTTGGATTAAACTATGGTGTCAAAAAGTTTTGCTTTAATTAGTCTCGGTTGTCTTGTGGATCTGTTTGGCTAAATTCTTCGCTGCAGTTTTTGTAACACCCCCAAATCTCGGTACAGCGGAAGACTTAATCAAGTTTTCTGGGCGTTACTATTTGGCTTGGTATCGCACATAAGTATAGTAAAAGATAATCATTTAACCATTCAAAACCAATCCTATATTTAATTATTCAAAACATTTAATCCAAGAGTATAAATATTAGGCCTAAAACATAGTTTAATAAAATAGGTCCCCATAGTTTATCAGAGTCAGAAATGATCCTTGAACCCCGCCTTCTTGCCAAGCTTCCACCGATCAAGTAATCCAAACATCTCTCAAATACATGAGAAATCATGCTAAAAGGTCAGCTTACGCTGGTGAGTTCATAGGTTTAAGTTCAACAAAATCATAGTGGACCTGTAAGAGTTGATTTGCTATGCAAGACCTAAGATAGATAAATACCGTTTCACATACTGATCCTACCTGGATCTCCAATCATATCCCGCATCCGGGATTTGGGTCCCGCGACTCTAGTCCAGCACTGCGTGGCAAAATCTAGAACAATTGCCAACACCGACTAGGTCGAGGTATAAGTCTATTAGTTATGCAGGTTAAACTAGACTAAGGCAACAACTACCGCACATCTATCTAAATCACGGGCATATAAGTAAATCCAAATAGTTTTAACGGTCCAAAACAGTAGCATGATTCTCACCCCAAAATAGTTCAAAACGTAGATAAAACTGGGGCTATGAAACTCACATCAAGCAATCAACGCACAAATAAACACTAGCAGAAGATAACGGTATCACGACACAACAACTATCGACTCGGCACAACCTATTAATGTAGACCAACTTTAATATATGTATTCCTCAAAATCAACGTTATCTACCCCAATATATTCCATTTCTTTATTTCTAAAAACGTCTCGTTTCACCATTCAATCCTAGTGTTTGGTATTCTCATGTGGGTGTATCCACTCAATATGATGCTATGAATGTACTCAACAACCAATATATAACTCAATGCGACACAATGCGACCTCTAAACGATAAGCTCCATAGTTCAATAAGTTTCGGAATAAATAGTAGACCTTATCGAGTTCGTCAACTCGATAAACTCATTTATTTACTCGTGTCGCTTTTTATCCCATAAATCAATCGTATCCTAAAGATTCATAAGGATAAGTCACCCATTAATAAGGTTACCCAACGTACCTGGCGGGCTGTTATTAGATTCGTCAACCTAATAAGTCCGCTATCCACGTGGATCAACACTATTAATGCTAGGTTATCCGTAACCCATGCACACAACGTAAGTAAATAAATAGTTAACTAATATTAAATGTCCACAATCGACATTTATTGATAATCGTGTACTCGAAACCTTAATTACTTATTTATTACAAAACATTTCCAATTTAGTCGTTATCTTCGTTTAAAAATAGTAAATAACAAGATAAGACTTGTTATCGACATTTTTGGTACAAAAGCCCATTTCTTATTTCTATTTCATAGTTTATTAGCATTTTCATGTTTATAGATATATTTTGTCAAATTCCAATATCAACCTCATATCGTTATTCGTTTCGAGTCCACAAGCACGAGTCATAACTTCTCAGCTTTTAATCAATCAATAGTCCAAATTATACTAAAGTCCATGTTACGGCTTTGTCGGAGTCAACTATTGACTAAAAAGTCAAAGTAACGCCGACGTAGCTCAAAGTCAACAATATATATATCAAGTCCAAATTTAAAAGTCATAATATCGCAATTTAATCCCAAACCAACTCAAAACAATCTCGCCAACCAATCAATCAACCAAATATAATCGAAAACCAATTACGAACCTAATGGTCATGACACGGTCGCGGTAAGGACCACGTGAACCAAACAAGCTCTAGAAGCTTTTCGCTCCACGCGTATCCACGCTCAACTGCATCAACCAACAAGCTACCAAATCGACCCGACCCGGACCCATGGCCCAAGTGGGTCACGTACACCAACCATGAGCCACGTACGTGGCCTTGGTGTTCGTACGCCCCATATCTCACAACTAAACACAACCAAATCAATTCCACAACATCCAAATCCAATCATTCAAGCTCCAAACACTAACCAAACACAAAACCCATAACCTATTCTAACCAAAAATATGAAACTTGACCTAAAATGCATACACCCATCAAATTGATACACCACACATTTACCAAACACTAATTACTTGTTTATTTCGACACTAATTAGACTTAATTTCATGTTCCACCCAAAAGCCCCAAATTTCATCATAGGGTCGAAACCCTAGATTTCAATTTGTGTCTTATTATTGCCCAAACAAGCTCTAATCTTGTTCCATTTGCCTTATTTAAACACCAATTGCAAAACCCACTTGAAACCCTAAAAGTACGAATCTTGATTCTAAGATTTGAAGGTGTTATTGAAGTCCAAATGGAGCGTGTAATATATGGTTGGAAAGAGGAGAAAGAGAGCTTCAAGATGGTGGTGGTGGTGTATGGTGACGCACTGGTGGTGGGCCGTGGTGGCCGGAATATGGCCGGCGGCCAAAATGGTGGTGGCTAGGGTTTTTAAAGAGAGAAAAGAGAGAGAGAAAGGTGTTGTGTGTGTGTGTTTTTAGTGAGAGAAAGTAATGGGTGAAATGATGAGGTGTGAGGCCTTATATACTTAGACCAAGGACTCAAAAATAAATAAAAATGGGGGAGGGGTGGCTGGCCATGGGTATAGTTGGGGTGGGGTCGGAGTTGTAATTTTTCGTAACTATCCCGTTTACCCATTCCCGAGCTCACATATTGTCCCCCGAGTGTCTCACAACGCTTATTCAACTTTCTAACATCGTTATTTACGTTTTTCCATGAGTTTTGACTATCTATTTGTCAATTTTCGAGTTACGGTCTAAAAGTTACAATAATTCTTGTTTTAGGCTTTTCTAGTGCCGAATCGAATAGTGCCTACCAAATAGAGTTAAAACTCATACAATAACTCATTTAATAATGAAATAAATCATAAAAACCAATAGACGATATAAAATCAAGTCATGGTTTATAAAAATAGTGATAAAGGCAAAAGCTTGGTTTAGTTTAACGTAATGCGGTTACCTAAAATAGACTCCCTAAATTTCCAGTTGTCACAGCTTGAAACTGTTAAAAACGTTCTTAGAAGAGACATGTGGTCATGCTCTTCGAAGAGATTTGTGTAACTTTTATCCAGATTCAATGAACCTATAGAGGTTTGTTGACTTTTTAAAAAAGTCAAAAGTGATTTGTGTCATATTGCTTTTGAGCGACATGTCCATATTTTGTCCAGATTCATTGAACAGGCAGCGATTTGTCTAAATTTTTTTGAAAGCGATTTGATAACAGTAAACGTAAGCGGTTTGTCACTTCATTTAAAGCGACTTGTGTCTAAAAGGGGTTTGTCATGAAATGGTTTAAAGAGTGACTTGTCCTTATTTTCTGGAAGCGATTTATTAATGTTGAATCAAAAGCGATTTGTGTCAAAATGAAGCGGTTTTTCAAAAACAGATTACGGTTTAACATTTAATCAAGAAGCGTTTTGTTTGATAAAGGGCAAGCGATTTGATGAATTGATTCATTCATTTTGTTCCTAATCTAGTATACTGCTTAGAGTAAACTATCGACATTCATGCACTTCATCTATATCAACCAACAAACATCAATCATTTTCAGAAGTTTATAAGAATCAAGCATCAAGAATCATGAATCATCACAAAAATCACACAAATCTAAGATCATCATACAGATTCATATATGATACTATATCTACATTCATCATACAACAATATCAAACATCGATTATAACATCAACCCAAATCAACATCTTGTCATTCACAATCTCAATATCATGATAAAATGAAAATGAGGTAAGCAACTCATATTCGGTTCAAAGCAATCAAAAGGATCTCAGCTTGGTTCATAATTCGTGTGGTTCATCACAATCTAGTGACCTTAAAGATTTTACTCACACTAATTGAACTTACATCATTGATCTATCTTGGAAATATACAAATGTTATCATGAAGAAACAAAGCCATTCAACTTCATCTCTCCTTTCATTCGAGTCTTTGATACAAGAAAAGATATGTAATCCCAATCAAATATTTTCAAAACAAATATTTTCAAAACACTCGTGAGATCTCAGCTTGAGTCTATTCGTGGCATTCATGATGCATCAAGATTTTATCTTAACTCACGAAGGACTTAATCATCATAGATCGGGTTTCATATCTATATCCGAATGAATAAGATAATCAAATAACATGTATGTTATGTGATTTTTCTTGATTCGTTTTACAGCCCAAAGCACAAATTAAATTCCCTTAGATTTGTTCTAGTATAAAGATGCAACATGAATATGTTACCTCCTCGTTTGATAATATTATACGACCCATGAAATGATTTTAACAACTTATGTTAACTCCTTTTTCATGAGGTCTATTTGTAACATAATCATAATCAAATCTTACCTTCTCGATACCATGTCTAACACCATCCCTGTGGCTACGACGATGTGCCTCCAAGCCATCCCTGTGGCGAGGTGATCCTTTTTCAGATTCGTAAGTGTTGATGCGTGGTTGCGCAAAACGAATTAGAAGATGGGGAAGGACAAGATTTTTGTAAGAAATTAGTGATGGGTGAGAGGAATTAGGATGATAGGATTCTTATGATGCCTGAGGATTTTTTTTTTCCAGTTGTATGAGTGTAAAACATAGGGGGGCGGATACTTTGTGTTTGGGTTTCAAGGGTGAGATAAATTAGGGTTTGAATGGGAGCTGGTAAGTGATAGTTAAATACCCGAAGATTAGGGCAATGTCTGGCTTTGGATCGGATTTATCACATTCGTATGGGCTTTTGAAATTGGTTCGTGGGCCTCAGTTATTGATTCGTATAAATTTAAGTGCTTATATGCTTCAGTTATTGTATGGGTTGTATGGATTTATCAGTTATTGGTTCATGTACTGATTTTCTAATCGATTATTCATGGTAGTGATAATATGTATGATATCGTATGGGCCATGGCTGGATGATAGATGATTGGACTATGCATCATGTGATACATTGCAGCATTGTTGGAGTTATAAGGGTGAATTAAATGCGAGTTTTGACGACATTAGGATTGATACATTTTGATAATATCAAGTTTTGCACATGAGGTCTTTTAAGATATAAGTGTGTAGTGAATGTGTTAAATTTCAATTGGACCATGTATGGACTTGGATATTGGATTTAGGGCTGAACATATTATACCACTCGATTTTATTGGGCTTCAATAATTAATCCCCTAATCTGGTTTGGACTGCATTGGTTTATCACTAATAGAATTGGACGGGGTGCATTGTGATTGAATCCGAAATTAATTAAGACATGGGCTAAAATGTGTTAGTTTAATTTACTAAAGATACAAATGTCTTAATAAAATTTTAGGATCAAGAGTGGTATTTTGATATCAATCTCATGTGGAAACACTATTTAAGGACATGTTGTGATTAGAGTTGGATCGGATTTAATCTTCACTTGGGCTTGAACGGATTTATTGTTATTTGTTCAAATGGGCTAACGATGATGATGGAGCAGAATCTTTGATGAACCGCTACATGTTCCCCTAAAACAGATACTCACTGAAACCAAAGTTCTCATATCACATTCAAGTTGACATTGTTTACGGATTTGTCTTGATTTTGTAAAATCCCGCGAAAAAATCTATTTCTTGGTTTAAATCATAGACTTGTAAAATCCCATGACAATGGAAACATCCTGGTAATTGTAAAGTGCATTTCCGGATCTATCTTATGGTTTATTCTTGGTTTTGTAAAATCCCGCGAAAGAAACTATTTCTCGGTTTAAACCATAGAGTTGTAAAATCCCGTAATGATGGAACCATCCTGGAGAAAGGAAAGAGTATTTCGGGATCTTATTTGATGCTGGTGCTACGGTTTCTGTTTTGAAGAAGGAAGAAAAGGGTGTACTTCATAATTTGGATGTGTGTTTGGATATTCGTCATGGCAGTTTGGTTATTACATGGTTTTACGGGGTTATGTTCTTTTAACCATGGTCAGGATGAAAACCATTATCATAGTTCACTTAATACATCAAAGGAGGCTAGATGTGAGCTTTTCACCAGAAGATGTGACAACGGGGTTAATTCACTATTATTTATTTGAGGTTGAAGTGAAATATCACGGGCGAGTGTACTTAGTATCTGAAGGTATCGGGGATGGTTGGATGAAGATTCTTCAAGATCCTTGTTCAAGCTTATTATCAAAAATGAAGACTTGGAAATCTAGTTATTGTTGGGTGACTTTTTCCTTTTCTTTAACCACTTGGGGGAATCGGGCTCTTACCACCACAAAATAACTATCACTTTAAGGAGTTACGTTGTAGTGCTCAGTGTCACATTCAATTGTGGATTTTCAAGAGGTGATGTAAGTCTTATACTTGATGGTTGGTTGGTTGAAGAGTATAGGGTACTTAGAGAGTACTAAGAGATGCTAATGGAAACCGGCACTGCTCTTTGTTACATATGTGCAAGTTTAAGTCACGAGTTCGGGTTAGTTTACTTCAAAGAGCCTACTGAATGGTAATGGGGTTGATTACAAGCATAGCCAAGAGAGCTGAAAAGAGAGAGATTTATGACGTTTGAACACAACAGCTCAAGCCTCGTACTCTAAAGAAAAGAAAAGTGTACGTGTCAGTGCGCTTTATCTTCCAAAGAAGAGAAATCTTCTCATTTATGACCATTCTCATCAACATGCTTCATGCTTTTTCCAAGAGCTTTCAGTTATCAAGTGAACCGGACTACCTATGATTGTTCTCTTATTCCACTTGCTCGATTATAATGGAGATGGCGACATCATATGCAATTTTTGCGGGGGAGAAGTGTGAAGAGACTACATTTTAAAGATATTCACTTGTTTAATCAAGAATGGCATCTCCGTATGCAATTCTTGAGGGGGAGAAGAAGTTTGATAATTCTGCATGGTTGATTGACATATGAGAATATATGTTCATACGGCTCCTAACTCATGTAAGAACCGAGCTTCTTCTTATCGGGTCATCTTTACATGGAGTTTCTTCTATGAGCCAATGGTTGACATTTTCTCACGGACTGATGAGTTTAACGACAAAGTGCTTCAAGTTGCGGGGTTGATTTCCTTGATGAACATCTTTCTGTTCTTGTTTGATTGGGAGGGATTTGATTTAAGGGGATTTTCTATATACAAGTTAATGGGAATGTATGTGGTGAGAAGAAGATGTTAACTTTCTGATCCCCAAACAACAATCTTGAAGAAGGTCGAGTCTATAGTTTGTTCTACATTTTCTGCTGCATGTTAGAAGACTAAAGACGAGTTTCATTTGATTATCTAAAGACTTCTTCTTAATCTGGGAATTTATCAAACAGATTGTCGGTTTTGGGGAGAGCACAAATTGGGGGAGAGTGATAAGTTAGATTCAATCCCCAATTAGACTTGCTCACATTCTTCAGCAAATTGATTCTCACAAAGGCTTCAAGCGATCTTCTCAAAAGATTTCATGTATTTGGGCTTATAATATGTTGCTGATTCTGAAGTATCAAAACCAGCAAGGGGAAGGAGACACGCATCTAAACGCGAGTAAACTTGATGAACTTAATACTTCTAAGTGATTGAAGATATCCCGGGAAGACAAAGGTCATTACCGTAGAGAAACTCAATGTTTATCTCATGGCTTTTAGTGTTCTTATTCTAACTATGTGGGGGAAGAGATGGAAGAGTTAGTTTCTGAAGATAAAAGAGGTACACAAGTGTGTGATGATTTTGATGCTATCGCAATCATCAGGGGAGAGAGATTGTGTACATTGGGGATGCTCAGCTGTTTCACTTGAGGGCCTAATCAGTGATTCAGAGATATAATCACTTATTCCGGAGTTGACATCCGCAGAGATAGTCATCCGCAGAGATAATCAGTGATTCGGCCTCCTTCTTCAATGTTATCGGTTATTCTCTCTTTGGGCATTCGGGTACTTCGGGTTCTTGAGCTTCATACACTTTCTTCAGGGGAGAGAAAAGTATTCATCAGGGTTATTCTTTAGCTATCGGACTTAATCTGCTACTTTGATGTTATAAGTTTCTCTGTCTTTGGGTATACGTGTATTCGGGTTCGTTAGCTCTATTCTAAGAGACTGACTGCATCAATTCATCTACTTTGGGGAAGTGGTTTCTTGACAACTTTTTGGTATGGATTGCTTCAGACTTCAGTATTTATGAAATGTGAGAAGATTATTTATGAGTGGGATGATACATTGCTGTTCTTGTTGATGATATAACCCCGAACGAAGAATCTTGTAACCACCGGTAAATTTCACCTTGTATTAAATTAATATAATATTTTATTGAAAGAATATATATCCATTTTTCTACGTCTATTTTCTTAACATTAAACGTTATCAGTTTACCCGATCACAACAACTAACTAATGTGACATAAATTTTCATACGATAAAATGACTATCTTACCTTTTGACTGTTGACTATTTGACTTTCATCATAACGTAAAAGACAATGCTATAACCGGTAGTTAACCTATAAGTTTCTAAGTTAAATAATTCACTTTACTTTAAAATTATTACTCTTTGAACTTTTTCGTTCACGTCTGTCTATTTAACGTAAAGTTGTCTCTTAGAACGACACTGCTTTAGTAATGGTTTAAAATTTGATAATTATATTTTTTAAAAGTCAATAATGTTATTTTTCTTATTTATTTGTTTTAAAAAAAAAGTTTCGAGAAATATATATTTTACATTTACTAAACCGTGGCACCCCATATACACTTGAACTCATCGGGACACGAGATACACGGGGATAATAAATTAATAAAATCCCTCCCTTATCCTTCTACATAACCGCCTCTCTCTCTCTCTCCTTTTTATAATTGTAGATAGGATCAGATAAACATATCTACTATCCCTCTTAACCCACTGCCTCTCCACCGCCTCCCAGCCACGCCACTGGTATCAACTCCGGCATCCATCATCATCATCAGGTTCAATGGTTTAAAAACAGTGGCTTGAATAGGCATAGATTGTGATGATTGGTTTGCGTTGGGGTTCAAGAGTTTGTTTTGGTTCAAGATAACCACTACCACCACCATCTTCACCACCTCGTCCACCTCCTCTAATTTTTATGTGGTATGTAAACTGTATACATCATCTTCTGTTACTTTTGATTTAAATTTGACGACTAAACATATTATAAAGTTTTCGTGGATTAAAACATGTTTATAAATAAGATTCGTGTGGTGCTAATCATTAAAGTGGTGTTTGTTTTGGTTTGATTTTGATTTTAGTCATAGCGACAACGACCCATAAGGGGTGTGTTTGTCTCGGTTCAACAACAGAACCACGGCTGTACTTGGTTAGCAGCAGCCCAACAGGGGCGTTTGGTTATTGTTGTCTAAACCGGGGAGTTTGGCTTTGCTTGTTTGGCTAGGTTCACGGCAACCCAAAGGGGGTGTCGTTGATGTTTGTTTATTCTCGAGTTGACATTACCCAAGAGGGTGCAGTTTGTTTGACAGTCTCGGGCTTGTTGTGTCTTGAGCGCACACCACAGCCACACAACATAGTGGTGTTCAGCTTGTGGGTTTAGCCACCAAACCGCAGCCCCTAATGGCTTTTTTTCGACCAGCAAAGGAACCGTTATGAGTGTTTGTTTTCTGCATCCCGAACTCTCAAAGGAGTGTTTGTTTGTTCGCTGCTCTCGGTACAGCCACCAGCTCAATAAAAAGGGTGCGCTGGATTTGGTTTATTCGACCCACCATAGAGAACCACACAAGGGTGTGTTGGTTTCGATTTGGTTCACACACCCGAAGCTGTGTTTGATTGTTTCTATTCAATTCGAATTTAGAACCCACTTGGTGTTGGGGTCAAGACCTGTGATGGGTCTGATTGGATTTGGAGTTGCTAATTGTTGTATAACTATTTTACTAATTATAATCATTTTTTTTGTTGGTTGTCGATCATTGGTCTTGGTCCAACCGCGCCCCGAAGGGTGTTGCCATTGGTTTCAGTCACGATAAGCTATGTTTGATTTGGTTTGACTCACAAAAGAACAGCCGCACGGGCGTTTAGTTTAAATTATTTGATTTGCGGTTTTTGTTTATTCCATTCAGTTTATTTTTATGAGCTTATAGCTTATTTAGTATTTTTAAACTCGTATATGCTTATTTTGATAAGTTGCTTATACATGTGAATATAAAAGTCTTATAAGTTTGGGCATGAACCAATTGGTGGATTTTTTATAACTATATTGGACCGGTTAAAATTTATAATCCCGAACATTGTATCTAATATTGAACTAAACCTGGATGTTATAACGAGCTTGTACTATTAACGATTATCGGACTAATTACACATTGAACTATCGGACTTAAAATATGATGGACAGTGGACATCTAGTTGACATTATTAGACATATATTAGACTTGACATTGGACTTATATCAAATAAATATTGTTTAGATATATATTAAAAGTACGATGGACTTTACATATTTAAATTATTGGACATAACGAACTTGGAAAAATGTTGGATTCCTATTTATCTATCGGATAAAACATTAGGATATATATATATATATATATATATATATATATATATATTGAACACATCGAAACTTAAGATGTCGGACTTAAGATATCGGACACTTGAACTTAATGAACATCTTATAGACATTTTAGACTTGTGGCAAACTTAAGACATGTGATTATACTATGACATTGGACAAATTGACATTGTTTGGACATTTAACTTATAACAGACTTATATTTGGACATGATAAATATATAATGGACTAAATATATACATACGTATATGATATTGGACAAACTTATTGGGCTTACTTTGACTGATTATTGAATACTTATCGGACTTGGACATATTAAACGTAATAAATTAATATTATTTGGATTATTATTGAACTATAAAATCAATAACTAATAAATATAAGTTAAACTTCTAAGGACTAGTTATTAGTTAGATTTAACTAATTTATTTATATCTCACTTAATTGCTATTTGATCCTTACATGTTTATTTCCTTTCATACGTGTACCATATATTTTATACTTGATATGTGTTTCGAGTCTAGATCTTCAAACCATCACACGAATGATAATACTAAGGTTTTCCTACGAATTTCGACAATAAACCCTTAAATTCTTATTACGAGTATTCCACGAAAACTAAAACACTTATCTTTTGAAAATTTATCTAATTTACGAAACGCATTCTGAGATAAACCATATTCTATCAGGTTGTGTCAATGACGTACCGTTGTGTCGGTACTCTTGTATCATCGTACATTGCTACCTCGGATACTACCTGTGTTACATTTCTTGATGCCAGTCGTGTTAGTTGTGATTCATGTATTTCTTCGGACTAAGGTGAGTTTCACAGCCCCGTTTTACTGTTTTACTCGTTTTGGGGTGAAAAGCATGCTATGATTACTTAAAAGTAAATTGGTTGTGCATTCATGAAATTATGGATTTATTGAACTGATTCAATCTACTGAGCTACGCTCTGCTCTACTGTGCAAACTGGTATGTATGCTTATGTTTGGCGCCTGAGAACAACTGTAAAAGTCCCATGGTACTATACTACTTATTAACTCATTCCCACTGTACGGGACGAGCCGTTGATAACTATGGATAGCGCTATTTAGGGGTAGATCCATCCCCTCACTCGATTAACCGGAGTGCATAGTATCACTTCTCATGCTGGGTTAGAGCATGTTGCACGTAGGGGCAATTTTCGGCTGAATCGGCTTAAGTAGTGGAACTTTTATGCCATGAACACGCTGCATACAGAATGGACCCTTTGAAACTTTGACAACCAATTGATTTTCTGTTTGGAAACTACTTGTGTATTAAAACCTGTGAACTCACCAACCTTTGTGTTGACACTTTTAGCATGCATTTTTTCAGGATTGCAGGCGATAGCTAAACTTTGGAGGCGCTTGGGCATTGGCATGGCATGGTTATAGAAGACTCTGATATAACTTGGGAACCACTTTAATTCTTTTATGGGCCTACATTCTATAACATATATTTTGAAAGATGTAAACATAAATCTTTACGAAATACGATTTCTCAAGTTAAACTGTTGTTATATACATTGTGTTGTGGTACCAATCGAGTAGCACCTCGGTAACACTTACTCCCGCTGTAAACCATTATTTTGGGGTGTTACAGATTGGTATCAGAGCCAGGTTTATTGAGAACTGGGTATTTTTGAAACCTAGACTATAACTACTTTTACGAAAACTTAACCCTGTGACCGATACATGCCTGCCAGCCAAGCTGATGCCTCAATTTTGACTTGTTGAAGTCATACTTGAGGAGATATGTATTATATTACTATCCACTTAATCTCATTGTGAACTATGATTACTTTCTTAAACGTATGTTTACGTACCACAGCGCTACGCCTTATCCCCCACTTAAATGGAATGCTCGTTTTACTCTTTCGTAACAACTTCTAAAAGTAAAGAACTTATTGCTAGTGTAACTGGGCCGAGTATTCCAAAGTTCATGTGAATATAGATTGATCACCTATATTCATCAGGGAGAAAGGCATAGACTGATCACCTATGTCCAACCCTGAGACGAACTTTGCAATGCTAGGGATGGTTATTTTGGTTTTGGAGAAAACGAAATGATTTTGTAAATGTATACGACCATGGACATGATAAAAGTTTACCCCTACACACAACCACACTGCATCACAATACTTGTTCATCGCGATATTTTTCCTCTTTATGAAACGCCTTTCACCACCGATGGTTATATTACGATATGAATCACTTTTGGAATTAATGAAAACGTCTAATCATGCTTTACGTTAGTCGAGTAGACCCGGTGGTCACCATTTGAATTCAAGTTGCGTATTTCGACACGTTTTTATATCGTAATAAGTTCATTGAACTTTCTGGAGTGTTTTGGAATTAATCATGACTATGTTTGACTTGGATTATTTGGTATTGAGCTTTTGGGTCTCGTTGCGGATTTGGATTTGGCACTTTATTTTAGCCTTGCCTTGATTGTGGTTTTGTTACGGACCCCCTACCCCGAGCCTTGTCTTGGAGCGATTGTTGTTTATTTTTCCAAATCGATGCCGTTCACTCGATATTATTCAATCGACCTTATCCACTCGATGTTGTTAATCTTTCTGAACCGATAATGTTCTATCGACGTTATTTCATCAACAATACTTGACTAAGGTTATAGCTTACTCTTTATTGATATAGTACCTCACGTATTATTGGTGTTGTGCCCTATGCTCCATTGATGTATTCCTATTGATGTCATTCTATCTACGCCGTTTTATT
Organism: Chrysanthemum makinoi; assembly: GCA_910596185.1. NCBI lineage: Eukaryota > Viridiplantae > Streptophyta > Magnoliopsida > Asterales > Asteraceae > Chrysanthemum > Chrysanthemum makinoi. The sequence continues at coordinate 265,140,999 of OU343222.1, forward strand.
GATGCCGTTTTATCCATATCATCCTTCTATGTTGTTTTATCAATAATATCCTGCTGATGTTGATTTATCGATGCTATCTTATCGATAAGTACCTTACACTTAATCGGTGTGTGATCCTCTATCGTAACCATTGGGAACTATTGACGCTTACTTGTATTTGGAGCTTGACTTGATCTCGACTTGTAGTGGGATTTCTTTTGACACTATGACTTTGAACTCGAACGTTGTACCCTTCTTCGTTAAGTACTGAGCCGATCGACTGACTACTATTAATAATTAACTCTCTCATCCGGAGTTGTACCTTGAACTTCTAACCTCTCCCTTCAACATAGATTCTATACCCAACAGAAATATTACTTATGATATATTAAATCACTATTACGGAGTCGTTGCAACACCATGTCATCTCTATCCCGTCCCATTAACATTTTCTCAGACGTTGAAATTGAGGTTGCCTCATCACTCACTGCTGCAATAGTGTCTCCTTTATCCCAAAACTCGTACTCAATTGATGAGTCGAAATACATCCTTGCCGTTCTAGGAACGATGCATCACGACATCTACGAAGGGAAACCCTCGTTGAACATAAATAACGAGCGGACTACTTAACTATTAACAATCTAGAAACATACCACGAGTTAACTTGTAACTCGAGATACTATTTATGGGAGCATATACATGATCTCTACTTATCCCTAGAGAATGTCAACAGTTGCTCAACTACTCCCCCTCATAAATAGTAAATTGTGTCGTTTTCTAACGCACAAACTGTGATCAATCTTGTCAACCATTTTGCGGTCAATCCACCAAATGCTATACTACTTCATCACTGAATCAAAATTTTTGACCTTACCAGTATGTTATAAACAATGAGTTTTTCTCAAATTATCCTACAAACTGTTTGAACAAAATCACTTCACGGACTACTATATTGTAACAAACCGATTCACTACTGTGCTTCCATTTCATTAAACATCAAACACTTTTGCTAACATTTTATAAACTAAGTTACAATTACCCTACACATATACCACAACCGTATGAATAAGCTTTACCATTAAACAACAAAATGAACTACAAATATTCCTACTATTGGGAAATTAATAAATTGTTTTCTTATCTACTCTATGAATTATTTACAAATCATTTTACGAGTTATGTTATAACCTGAATTGTTGTCTTATCAAAACATTACAAAATTTAATTACGATTTCACTACTATTCTATAAACAATAAATCGTTTTCTCTATTATCCTATAAGCTATAAAAAACATAATAATAATAAATAATTAAAATTTTAAAATTAATTACCTTACCGAGTTGTTACTTCGATACTAAATCAAAAGCTATGATTTACCACTAAATTGCAATTAATAAAATATCTTCCTCATTGCTCAACAAATGGTTTTCCAGTCGGTTTTATAAATTATACTGCAGTTATGTTATAAGCTATTTAATCCCTTGAAAAGCTTTAAAGGATAACCGATACCTCCTTTTGTAACTGAACCAAACATTTGAAGTAAATCAAATACCTTGTTTTGAAACAATAAATAATAAACATATTAATGGGAAATGCTAAGAAACAAACTGATTCTTTATCTACAAAAGCTGAGGTGTTGAAATTATTTGAATTTAAGAAATAACATTTGAACTCATATAATAGACATGTAAACCTTCAACTTGGAACCGAGTCCATGTGGTTATTTAAGAACTTTATTTAACAAGTTTTCATCACAAAAGCTGAAGTTCAGCAACTTTTTCTACATTCATTTAAGTTCTCTCCCAAAATTTTAACAAGTTGAGACTCTTTGTTTTTATAGCGATCAAATCCGAGAGGACGGTGACACCATGTTATTCGTTAAAGGATAAACTACCAACGAGCTTAACATTAACAACTGTACCCTAACCTTAGGCATCTAAAACTTATGGATTCATACATACTTAACTACATCTCCTTCTATGACGCTTCGCCTTCAAGGACCATGCTTTAAGAGTTTCATTTGGCTCAACGATAAAACTTGTGACGACATTTTTCCGAAGATACTTGTTCTTATGAATTAGGAATTTCTGGTCAAACCTTATCAAACCTTCTTGTGCTAAGAAACATTAAAACATTGACTTTTGCGAAACTGTCTTATAACATCACGTGTGAAAAGCTATCTTACTAAAATATAATCCTTTCGAGGTCACGAACGTCTTACCCAACTATCCATCTCAGATAAAGACACTTGTGTAACTTACAACTCACTATACTGCCAACTCTAAAAAAAATAATGGATATAAGTCGTGATATTAATATCTCTGACAGAAAGATTCCAAAATCACCTTCATTCCTTGCACCACATTCTGAGGGCAATACTTCTTGATCAATGACTTCTTCAACTTGGTCCAAGCCATTTTGTAAGCATTCTCAATACTAATAGATTGTGCAACAACATTTCATCCTGATCAAGCATCACCCTGAAGTATGCCTATGGCATTATTTGACTTTGTAGTCTTCAACACACTGAGGACGCTGCTCTTTCAAACCAACCACTCCTTTCATAATTTTGAAATTTCTAAACTTGCCGCTCATGAGATCTTTGTAAGAGCATCTTTTAACCTTTGGTACAACATTCACGCCTGCAGTGCCATCAACTGACCCATCAACATTACTCTGAAGTTCCTTAATCCTCCAATTATCTATATTTTATATTATTCCTTAGGATATACCAACTTGAAGCTTGATATTAATCAAAACTTTTGCACAATGATAAAACCTTAAGAGAATTCCTTATTTCACTTGGGAGGGTGAGATCATAATTCAACATAAACACTCACATTTCTCCCAGACATCTCAACATCAAGACTTTTCAAAATCTTCATTTGAATTGGATCGATAGCTTACAAATTCGAGCTACTACCCGAGTTTACCAGTATATACGACGTCATTCGGTTATACGGTTAGAAGAAGCATTATACGAATGAGGCACTCATTATCTCTCTGGAAGAGATCCAAATTGATGAACGCCTGAACCCTATCGGAGAACCTGCTGAAAATCAAACAACTTAGGAAAGTCACATTTCTATTGCCAAGGTTTGATGGTAACTCGAGAAGGGCTCCTGAATTCACATAGGAACGTGAAAATGAACTCAAGCACACCGTCAGCAGATGACACTCACTGAACTTCAGGACAAAGTTCCAATAAGGGGGTGAGACTGTAACCACCGGTAAATTTCACTTTGTATTAAATTAATATAATATTTTAATGAAGGAATATATATCCATTTTTCTCATCTATTTTCTTAACATTAAACGCTATCAGTTTACCCGATCACAACAACTAACTAATGTGACATAAATTTTCATACAATAAAATGACTATCTTACCTTTTGACTGTTGACTATTTGACTTTCATCATAACGTAAAAGACAATGCTGTAACTGGTAGTTAACCTATAAGTTTGTAAGTTAAATAATTCACTTTACTTTAAAATTATTACTCTTTGAACCTTTTCGTTCACGTCTGTCTATTTAACGTAAAGTTGTCTCTTAGAACGACATCGCTTTAGTAATGGTTTAAAATTTGATAATTATATTTTTTAAAAGTCAATAATGTTATTTTTCTTATTTATTTGTTTTTTTTTAAAAAACGTTTCGAGAAATATATATTTTACATTTACTAAACCGTGGCACCCCATTGACACTTGAACTCAACGGGACACGAGATACACGGGGATAATAAATTAATAAAATCCCTCCCTCTCTCTCTCTCCTTTTTATAATTGTAGATAGGATCAGATAAACATATCTACTATCCCTCTTCTCCCACTGCCTCTCCACCACCTCCCAGCCATGCCACCGGCATCAACTCCGGCCTCCATCATCATCATCAGGTTCAATGGTTTAAAAATAGTGGCTTGAATAGGCATAGATTGTGACGATTGGTTTGCGTTGGGGTTTAAGAGTTTGTTTTGGTTCAAGATAACCACTCCCACCACCATCTTCACCACCTCGTCCACCTCCTCTAATTGTTATGTGGTATGTCAACTGTATACATCATCTTCTGTTACTTTTGATTTAAATTTGACCACTAAACATATTATAAAGTTTTCGTGGATTAAAACATGTTTATAAATAAGATTCGTGTGGTGCTAATCATTAAAGTGGTGTTTTTTTTGGTTTGATTTTGATTTTAGTCATAGCGACAATGACCCATAAGGGGTGTGTTTGTCTCGGTTCAACAACAGAACCACGGCTGTACTTGGTTAGCAGCTGCCCAGCAGGGGCGTTTGGTTATTGTTGTCCAAACTGGGGAGTTTGGCTTTGCTTGTTTGGCTAGGTTCACGGCAACCCAAAGGGGGGTGTCGTTGATGTTTGTTTATTCTCGAGTTGACATTACCCAAGAGGGTGCAGTTTGTTTGACTATCTCGGGCTTGTTGCGTCTCGAGTGCACACCACAGCCACACCACATAGTGGTGTTCGGCTTGTGGGTTTAGCCACCTAACCGCAGCCCCTAATGGCTTTTTGTTTCGACCAACAAAGGAACCGTTATGAGTGTTTGTTTTCTGCAGCCCGAACTCTCAAAGGAGTGTTTGTTTGTTCGCTGCTCTCGGTACATCCACCAGCTCAATAAAAAGGGTGCGCTGGATTTCTTTTATTCGACCCACCATAGAGAACCACACAAGGGTGTGTTGGTTTTGATTTGGTTCACACACCCGAAGGTTTGTTTGATTGTTTCTATTCAAGTCGAATTTAGAACCCACTTGGTGTTGGGGTCAAGACCTGTGATGGGTCTGATTGGATTTGGAGTTGCTAATTGTTGTACAACTATTTTACTAATTATAATCATTTTTTTTGTTGGTTGTCGATCATTGGTCTCGGTCCAACCGCGCCCCGAAGGGTGTTGGCATTGGTTTCAGTCACGATAAGCTATGTTTGATTTGGTTTGACTCACAAAAGAACAGCTACACGGGCGTTTGGTTTAAATTATTTGATTTGCGGTTTTTGTTTATTCCATTTAGTTTATTTTTATGAGCTTATAGCTTATTTAGTATTTTTAAACTCGTATATGCTTATTTCGATAAGCTGCTTATACATGTGAATATAAAAGTCTTATAAGTTTGGGTATGAACCAATTGGTGGGTTTGTTATAACTATATTGGAACGGTTAAAATTTATTATCCCGAATATTGTATCTAATATTGAACTAAACCTGGATGTTATAACGAGCTTGTACTATTAACGATTATCGGACTAATTACACATTGAACTATCGGACTTAAAATATGACGGACATTGGACATCTAGTTGACATTATTAGACATATATTAGACTTGACATTGGACTTATATCAAATAAATATTGTTTAGATATATATTAAATTACGATGGACTTTACATATTTAAATTATTAGACATAACGAACTTGGAAAAATGTTGGATTCCTATTTATCTATCGGATAAAACATTAGAATATATATATATATATATATTGAACACATCGAAACTTAAGATGTCGGACTTAAGATATCGGACACTTGAACTTAATGGACATCTTATAGACATTTTAGACTTGTGACAAACTTAAGACATGTGATTATACTATGACATTGGACAAATTGACATTGTTTGGACATTTAACTTATTACAGACTTATATTTGGACATGATAAATATATAATGGACTAAATATATACATACGTATATGATATTGGGCAAACTTATTGGGCTTACTTTGACTGATTATTGAATACTTATCGGACTTGGACATATTAAACGTAATAAATTAATATTATTTGGATTATTATCGAACTATAAAATCAATAACGAATAAATATAAGTTAAACTTCTAAGGACTAGTTATTAGTTAGATTTAACTAATTTATTTATATCTAACTTAATTGCTATTTGATCCTTACATGTTTATTTCCTTTCATAATTGTACATATATTTTATACTTGATATGTGTTTCGAGTCTAGATCTTCAAACCACCACTAATGATAATACTAAGTTTTCTTACTAATTTCGACAATAAACCCTTAAATTCTTATTACGAGTATTCCTCGAAAACTAAAACACTTATCTTTTGAAAACTTATCTAATTTACGAACGATTATGAGATAAACCATATACTATCAGTTGTGTTAATGACGTATCTTTGTGTCGGTACTCTTGTATCGTGTACATTGCTACCTCGTGATACTACTGTTACATTTCTCGATGTCAGTGTGTTAGTTGTGATTCATGTATTTCTTCTGACTAAGGTGAGTTTCACAGCCCCATTTTACTGTTTTACTCGTTTTGGGGTGAAAAGCATGCTATGATTACTTAAAAGTAAATTGGTTGTGCATTCATGAAATTATGGATTTACTGAACTGATTCAATCTACTGAGCTACGCTCTGCTATACTGTGCAAACTGGTATGTATGCTTATGTTTGGCGCCTGAGAACAACTGTAAAAGTCCCCTGCTACTATACTACTTATTAACTCATTCCCACTGTACGGGACGAGCCATTGATAACTATGGATAGCGCTATTTTGGGGTAGAGCCATCCCCTCACTCGACTAACCGGAGTGCATAGTATCACTTCTCATGCTGGGTTAGAGCATGTTGCACGTAGGGGAAATTTTCGGCTGAATCGGCTTAAGTAGTGGAACTTTTATGCCATGAACACGCTGCATATAGAATGGACCCTTTGAAACTTTGACAACCAATTGATTTTCCTGTTTTGGAAACTACTTGTGTATTTAAAAACCTGTGAACTCACCAACCTTTGTGTTGACACTTTTAGCATGCATTTTTCAGGATTGCAGGCGATAGCTAAAATTTGGAGGCGCTTGTGCATTGGCATGGCATGCTTATAGAAGACTCTGATATAACTTGGGAACCACTTTAATTCTTTTATGGGCCTACATTCTATAATATATATTTTGAAAGATGTAAACATAAATCTTTACGAAATACGATTTCTCAAGTTAAACTGTTGTTCTATACATTGTGTTGTGGTACCAATCGAGTAGCACCCCGGTAACACTTACTCCCACTGCAAACCATTATTTTGGGGTGTTACAAATCTCGACTATCGTTCTTAAAAGGGGCAGCGGGATTTATGATAATGGTGTGCTTGTCTGTGCACCTGCCTAAGGCAAGCTTGAAATAGAGCTTCGAATATGCTCATCTAATGGATTTTCGGTTTGGGGGGAAGCTGCCAAAGTCTCTCTTTCTCAAAGGCTCATGTTCTATCTTCTATTCTAGAGCCTCAGAAGCTTTGGTGGTGGAAGTTTAAGAGATGACTAATTCTATCTTCTACGACGTGCTGCTCGATATCCTTATCTCGGTACTCGTATCATCATCTTTTAAGCTATATCATCCATTCTAACTGTAAATATTTATCAAAAAGAAAAATACAAAAATATAAAACCAACAAAAAAAAATAGAAAAATATAAAATCAACAAAAACCCATAAATATCAGAAAATTTGAAAAACACCAAAAATATGTTTTCTCAAGACATGTCTTCTGGAATCGATAACATCTACGGTCCTAGAAATGTCATTCAATAATGGCACGGGATCATAGATGAAGTTCGAGCAGGAGGTGTAAATATTCTTTTTCAAAACATGTCTAAATTTATGGCTTGCAGTTACTTCAGACTGTAACCCATGCTTAAACCATGCCTTGCTATTATTTCTGATAGCAACCCGCCCTTCAAAGAAGGAAAGTGCTGCGCTAAACCAATTTTCAAAAATTTTGTGCACTTATCCTAAAACAAAAAAAAGGAAAGCATGTCATCAAAAAGACTGTTGTTCCTACTCAAATATTTTTCCTTCTAAAATTCTTCAGAAAAATATTTGGTTTTCAAAAATGGTGGTTAATGAGTTGCTTGTAAATCAATCAGATTCAGAGTTTTCGTAAATTTTCAAAACGCAATCAATGACTTCAGCGCTTTTAAAACATTTCAGAAAATTAGTCATTGATTGAGGGGGAGAATGTTTTCAAATCTATATCATCTAACGAGCTTATCTAATTATCCTATATTGTTAAATGTAAAACATGTTAACCTACGTTGAAGGACTAGGTGCCTAGGATATGATTGTTATGATTAGATGATTAGAGTTTGATAAACACATTATTCCCATGCTTTATATGAACTGATTGATATGTTGAATTGACTTTTATTAGTCGATTGATGTTTGGGTGTTGTCGACCACCATATATGTCTATCTGTGTTCACTAACGTATGCAGATAACATGGTTTAAAAGAATGTTCCCGATCAGGATCCCACATAAGAAGATGATTGGATGCCGAAAGGAAAGGGTAACTATTTCTTAGGTCGAAAATGAAGAAACGGAGCTTAATTAGATCTCCATAGATTGTTGGCACGATAGATGCAACTTCAGAGTCTCACTGCTTCACAGACGATTTTCTTCCAGCCTTCGCAAACAACAACAACAAAAGCAGCTTAACCACCTAATGTATCTTTGTGCAGGGATAATAGTGATGATATCATTTTTTAAACAATTGTTAAATAATATTGTTTTGAAAAATGGAAAAATATTGGTTTTGAAAATAAATTGGACTTAATTTTGAAGATCACTGAACATCATTTTATCAAAACTTAAGTCACTCAATCATCGAATACGGTCATCGATTGAGGGGGAGAGTGATTTAAAATAAAACATTTTCAAACGATATTTCTTCATAAAATTCTGGTTTGTACGTAATAAAGTGGTGATCTAAAGATTTAATGTTATGTCATCGTATGATTTTCTTTAAAACTCAAAGATCTTACAAAATGAAAAATTTTCTGTTCTTGTTTGATTGTGAAATTATTTTATTTTACTTAAAGATCTCTTAAAACTATCATACCTGACACTAACAATCTTTATCATCGAAATTCTGTTCCTTATCTATCATTTTTCAAAATTAAATCTTGCCACGTCTTTCCCCAAAATTTTCTAAATCATTTTCAAAATTAAAGATCAATTTTCAATCAAAAATACTTTTTTGTATTTGAAAAAGAATACACATTCGATGTGCTAGAGAAAAGAAGAGATTTGCACATCGAACGGTTTTTCCAAAAGTATTTTTCCAATCAGATATACTTTTTGTGTTTGAAATATGAATACACATTCGATGTGCTAGAGAAAAGAAGATTTGCACATCGAACTGTTTTTCCAAAAGTATTCGTCAATTCATTTCCTGGACCAAGGTTGATTCAAGAATGAATCGACCCATTGTTTCTATCTAGTTGTCACAAGCTTGATCTTTTGGAGATATCTCACATGTCACCCACCAAGAGCTTGTTTAATGTTGGCTCTAGAAGGATTTCCATCTTCATTGTGAATATTTTACATATCACTCGGATGTTCTGGCAACACCACAAGGATAATGCGTAGGACTCTCAATATATATACTTACTTTCCACATTGAGTGAAACAGCAAGTCTTCATTAATATTGTGTCCTAATGAGATTTTATGGATGATCTCTTGGCTCTAGACTTAATTGTGCATATTTGGTTCCTATGTCGGAGACTAGGGAGAGGGTCTCCTTCTTCAATATCAACCAATCTCTAAGAGAAAGTCGATAGATTATGTAGGTTCCCCGTGAGAATGAAACAAGTACTTTTAAGAGGAACTTGAGTAGTTTGAGAAGTTAGGTGCAGTGCGTCACTGGGTCCATGACGTCTTGTCTTCAATACCAGTGTTACCTTAGTAACCACCAGTAGCATATGTATTGAACCCGGTTTCTGCCCTAAGGTTTAATTAATGGATGGCTATTTCTTTTCACCCTTTTCACATTCAGTTCTTTTTCATTCTTCAACCCCTTCAGTGCTTACCGAGACTTCATAACTAGAACCTTGTTGGGTTTATTCCAGTTCTAGTTCAATCTCAGTCGGCACTCTTCCCATTTCTCATTTTTCTCTTTTTTCATCATACCTAAGGACTCTACACTATCTAGTGGATTGTCCCTGGGTAGATCCCTCCAGCTCTGGTTGGATCGTGGGAACAAATACCTAACCTAACCATCCTTATAACACCATGCATAAAGTAAATTGGTCGGCCTTTTGGTATTGTTCTTTCCTTCTTGAAACCAATTGAAAAATCATTTGGAAAATCAATCAAGGTACTTGTGATATAAAATCAAAGCATTTTGTACCTTAATTGTTTTGATCATTTAGAAATGCTCCCCCTCAACATGTGCATATGATATTAAAATTGTTTAGCACATGGAGGCAAGAGTTCTTTGAAATATATTCTTGATCACAATTTCCGTAGAAAAAGCCATTTGAATTTCTTTGGTAAATTCTCCCCCTCAATATGTGCGTAGGATATTTGAAATTATTTCATCACACAGAGGCAAGAGGTTATTGAAGTACTTTTCACGATTGCCAATAGAAACCTTTCTCTCCCCCTCAATATGTGCATCGATATACGAAAGAGTTTGGCACATACTAGAGAGAACTTGCACATTGAATCAAAACGATCATCTTTTATCAAATTTCATATTAAATCATAAATTCTCCCCCAATGAAACATATCAAACCCTTTGAGATTTTGGATCCCAAGTGATTTAATAAGGTTTGGAAAACATGGGAGAATATGTGGCCTTGTTTAAATACTCTTCTGGTTTTTGGTTAAATACTCCTCCTCAATCACGGGCATTATGTGAAGTCGTTTGGCACATGAAGGAAGGAGTGCTTTTGAAACAATCACCCTTTTAAAACCGATTTGAGATTTAAATCACGATCTCCCTCCCGATCAAAAATATCAAACCATTTGAGATTTGTGATCCCAAATGATTTAAATCATTTAGAAAATTTTAGGGAAAGACGTGGCATGATTTAATTTTGAAATAGATTGATAAGGATCAATTTTAGACAATAAATATTGTTAGTGTCAGGTATGATATTTTTAAGAGATCTTTTAGTAAAATAAAACAATTTCACAATCAAACAACAACAGAAAAAATTTCATTTTGAAAGATATTTGAGTATTAAAGAAAATCATACCATGAAATAACATTAAATCTTTAGATCACCACATTATATTGTACAAAACGGACTTTTATGAAGAAATGTCGTTTGAAAATATTTTATTTTAAATCACTCCCCCCTCAATCGATGACCGTAGTCGTTGATTGAGTGTCTTTAGATTTGATAAAATGAAGTCCAGTGATTTCTAAAATTTAGTTCAATTTATTTTCAAACAAATATTTTCCATTTTCAAAAACAATAATCTTGAAATATTGTTTTAAGAAAAATGGTATCATCCACTACTTTTTCCTACACAAAGATATGTTAAGTGGTTGAAGAAAAGCCATCTGCTGATGCAGTGAGACCTCCGAAGTTGCATCTAGCGTGCCAACTATCCATAGAGAGATCTAATTAAGCTCTGTTTCTTCGTTGTCGACCCAAGAGATAGTTACCCTTTCCATTCTGCATCCAATCATCTTCATTTGTAGGATTCGGATCTGGAACATTCTTATAATCCATCTTATCTGCATACGTTAGTCAACACAAATAGATATATGGTGGTCGACAACACCTAAACAACAATCGACTAATAAAAGTCAATTCAACATATCAATCAGATCATAAAAGGCATGGGAATTATGTGTTTATCAAACATTAATCATCTAATTCTAATGATCATATCCTAGATTCCTAGTCCTTCGACATAGGCAAAAATCCTTTTCAGTTAAGCACGTAGGATAATTAGATAAGCCCGATAGATGATATAATTTAAAAAACATTCTCCCCTTCAATCAATGACTCATTTTATGAAAAGTTTTAACCATGCTGAAGTCATTGATTGGGTTTTGCAAATTTATGAATATTCATATTCTGATTGATTTTCAAGCAACTTAATTTACCACCATTTACTTAAAACAAATATTTTTCTGAAGAATTTTAGAAGGAAAAATATTTGAGTAGGAACAGCAGTCCTTCGACATAGTTTCCTCATTTAGTTTTAGGATAAGTGCACGAATATTTGAAAATTGTTTTAGCGCAGGACTTTCCTTTATTGAAGAGCGGGTTGCTATCTGAAATAATAGCAAACCATTGTTTAAGCACGAGTTACAGTCAGAAGTAACTGCAAGCCATATTTTGAGACATGTTTTAGAAAAGAATGTTTACACCTTCTGCTCGAACTTCATCTATGGTCACGTGCCATTGTTGAATGACATTTTTAAGACCATAGATGTTATCGGTACCAGAAGACATGTCTTGAGAAAACATATTTTTGGTGTTTTTAAATTTTCTGATTTTTATGGATTTTTGTTGGTTTTATATTTTTATAATTTTATTTTTGTTGGTTTTATATTTTTGTATTTGGTTTTAGATAAATATATACAAAGATAGAGTAGATGATATAGTTTAAGAATATGATGATCGAGTAACGAGATAAGGATATCGGCAGCCACGTTGTAGAAGATAGAAGTCATCATCCTTAAACATTCACCACCAACGCTTCAAGGCTCTTGTCTGAAGAAAGAAATTGAACCATCTGAAAGTGACACTTTGGTAGCTTCCCTCCAAACTAAAAATCCTTTAGCTGAGCAGATTCAAAGCTTTCATTGAAGCTTCCCTTAGCCATGTGCACAAAGAAGCACACCATTATCATCGAACTTGCTGCTCCTTTTAAGAATAATCATCGTGATTCATCGTTCGGGGTTATATCATACAATAGAAGAACAACAACGTTTCATCCCACACTTAAATAACTCTTCTCAAATTCCTTTTCCACTGAAGTTTGAAGCGATCCATTCCAAAAGATGTCAAGAGAACAATTCCCTCAAGTAGTTGAATTGATGTAGTCAGTCTCTTTGTATAATGCTCAAGAACTCTCCCGAATACATTTCATGAGGGGAATGAAAACACCTCCTCAATGTTCACATTTTTCTTCCCTGATGATCGTGTATAAAGCTCAAGAACCCGAAGTACACACATTCCCAAATAGAGAATAATTGATAACACCTCCCTCATGTTACACATTTGCCTCCCCTGAATATGTCATACTTGTGTACCTCTTTTATCCCCAGAAACTAACTCTTCCATCTCTTCCCCCACATAGTTGGAATTAGAACAATAGAAGCCACGAGTCAAACACTGAGTTTCTCTGCGGTCATGACATTTGTCTTCCCGGGATATCTTCAATCACTTAGAATAATTAAGTTCGTTAAGTGTACTCGTTGTTCTTTTAGATGTGTGTCTCCTTCCCCCTTGCTGGTTTTGACACTTCAGAATCAGCAACCCATTGTAAGCTCATGTACTAGAAATATTTTGACAATATCGCTTGAAGTCTTTGTGAGAATCAACTTGATGAAGTACAGTGTAAGCAAGTCTAATTAGGGATTAAGTCAGACATTTCACCCTCCCTCAATTAGTGCTCTCCCCTAAACCGAAAATATGTTTGATAAATGCCCGGATTAAGAAGAAGTCTTTAGATCGTTAAATGCAACTCATCTTTAGTCTTCTAACATGCAGCAGAAAATGTAGAACAGACTGTAGACTCGACCTTCTTCTAGATTGTCCATTTAGGGAATAGAAAGTCAACATCTTCAACTCACCAAATGCATTCCCGTTAACTTACAAATAGCAAATCCCCTTAACTCAAATCCCTCCCAATCAATCAAGAACAGAAAGATGTTCAATAAGGAAATCACCCCCGCAACTGGAAGCACTTTGTCATTAATCAAATCAGCCCGTGTGAAGATGTTAACCAACGACTCTCAGAAGAAACTCCATGTAAAATGTCCCGATAAGAAGAAGCTCGGTTCTTACATGAGTTTGGAGCCGTTTGACCATATATTCTTAGATATAAATTCAACATGTAGAATTATCATACTTCTTCTCCCCCTTAAGAATTGCATACGGAGATGCCATTCTTGATTAAACAAGTGAAAATCATTCAAATGTAGTCTATTCACACTTCTCCCCCTCAAAGGTAGCAAATGATGTCTCCATCGTCATTATAATCGAGCAAGTGGAATAAGAGAACAATCATCAGTAGTCTGGTTCACTTGATAACTGAAAGCGCGTTGAAAAAGCATGAAGCATGTTGATGAGAATGGTCATAATTGAGAAGATTTCTCTTCTTCATAAGATAAAGTGCACTGAAGCGTACACTTTTATTTTATTTAGAGAATGAGGCTTGAACTGTTGTGTTCAAACATCATATCTCTCTTTTCATCTACTCTTGGCAAACTTGTAATCAACCCCATTATCATTCAATTGGCTCTTTGTAGTGACAGCTGATGGAGAAAACCCAATATGATGAATTTGACCCTGAAGAAACTAACCCGAACAGGTGACTTAAACTTGCATATATGTAACAAAGAGCGTTGCCGAGAGTTCATCCTCCATTGAATCTCTAAGTACTCTATACCCTTCATCCAACCAACCATCAAGTATAAGACGTAAATCACCTCTTGAAAATCCACAATTGAATGTGACACTGAGCACTACAACGTAACTCCTTAAAGTGATAGTTATTTTGTGTTGGTAAGAGCCCAATTCCCCCAAGTGGTAAAAGAAAAGGAAAAAGTCACCCAACAATAACTAGATTTCCAGGTCTTCGTTTTTGATAATAAGCTCGAACAAGGATCTTGAAGAATCTTCATCCAACCATCCCCGATACCTTTAGATACTAAGTACACTCGCCCGTGATATTTCACTTCAACCTCAAATAAATAATAATGAATTAACCCCGTTGTCACATCTTCTGGTTAAAAGCTCAAATCTAGCCTCCTTTGACGTTTTAAGTGAACTATGATAATTGTTTTCATCCCGACCATGGTTAGAAGCACATAACCCCGTAAAACCATGTAATAACCAAACTGCCATGACGAATATCCAAAAACACATCCAATTCATGAAGTACACCCTTTTATCCTTTCTTCGAAGTAGAAACCATGGCACCAGCATCAAATAAGATCCCAAAATACACTTTCCTTTCTCCAGGATGGTTCCATCATCACGGGATTTTATAATTCTATGGTTTAAACCGAGAAATAGTTTCTTTCGCGGGATTTTACAAAACCAAGAATAAACCATAAGATAGATCAGGAAATGCACTTAACAATTACCATGATGTTTCCATTGTCACGGGATTTTACAAATCTATGATTTAAACTGACAAATAGCTTCTTTCGCGGGATTTTACAAAATCAAGACTAAACCGTAGACAATTTTAGTTTGAACGTGTTCTGAAAACTTTGGTTTCGTGAATATCTGTTTAGGGGAACATGCATGTTGGAATCACTCCTAAACCTAAATCAAGTGTTAGTGATTCATATGTGATAGTTAGCTTAATATGGCCTTTATGTTAGTTATTAGCCTTAGGCTTATGTAGAAGGCCCATAAGCCTAGGCCTAGTCCAATAAGGAAAAGGATGGGAACTAGGAGTGTTGCCCTAGCTTCCCTCCTATAAATACATTGTAATAACCCTCACTTGAGGGTTGGTTGTTCAATTTACTCTTTCACTCATACCTTACGCCTAACCTTTCATATTAACGTATGTGTGTGTGTTTGGATATTGTTCAAGCGATCTCTTCTTCATCTTATCTCTTCTATTGATACTTGTGTTGCATATTTGGAAACCTAACAGTGGTATCAATCGCCAAATAGTTGGGTGAATCGTTATTGTTCTTGAAGTGGGTTTTTTGGTCCTATGCGTAGAACATACGCTTCGTGGTTTGAACTTTGGTTAGCTTAAAAACGTATTTTTTACACTTTTTATTCCAAGATTCTTGTACTTTCAATGTTTTAAGGTAATAAAATAACGGTTTTTGGCATAAAGTTTCAAACTTTACGCGTAGATCTTTGCTTTTGAACTTGGTTTTAAACGAGGGTTTCGTTTTACGCATAACTGTTTTTGAGCTTTGGATCATCAAATTTCACATTTTTGTGTTATTTTGGTGATATTGAAGCAATTTCATCACTAAAATCTGGTTTGGAAACATCGATTGGAAGAAATCATTTTGGCTAAAACCACGCGTAAGTAAAACCTAAACTTACGCGTAACTGTCCTTGATTTGATCTTCAGTTTCTTGGTTTACTCCATGGTTTCTTGCTTGGATAAGCCTAAAAACACGTCGACTTGGGATATCTTTTGCACTCTGATAGTGTAAAAGATCACTTGGGCTAAAAACCCTAAACTTACGCATAAGATTAAGCTTACGCGTAGAATATCCTACGCATAAGATTCATCTTACGCCTAAGCCTAGTCTTAAGCATAAGGTAATCCTGCGCCTAAGTTTTCTACGCCTAACTTACTGTTTACGCATAATTTTAGTGTTTTTTCTCTTACTTACGCGTAAGCTAAACCTACGCGTAACTCTTGCTGTTACGCGTAACTTTGGTGTTTTTACGCATAAGTGCTACTTGGCTATTGTGATTTCTACGCCTAAGAATACTTCATCAACAAAGGTTCATTCGACTACAAAGATCCATCTTACCAACACCAGTTTTCAACATGTCACAAACACCATACTCTAACTATTTTCCTTACACTTATAATCAACAACAACAACTAAGTCCCCAACATACTCCACTACTTGCAGCAATTCCACAACCTCATATAATTCAACCACCACCTAGTCTTCAAGTACAACCTTACACAAACTTCTACAATCAACATCCATCCAGGAATACTATGAAGGAACCAGCATGGTTTGGCAAGATGTGTGAAGCCTTGAGTAGCCAACAATCAATTCATGAAGCTGGCTCACTTGCTAGACCTCCAATGCTCACTCCCGGTAATTATGATCAATGGGTGATTCGGTTTTTCAGTTTTGTGATCTAAAGAAGCCACATGGAAAGTTTTAAAGAAGGTCATTATGGAAGGTCCATTTCAGATGCCTACTGTCGTTACACCCAGAGATCCTAATGCTGTTCCACCAAGAGATTATGTCACCAACATTGCAACTGTTGCAGAACTCACGGGTGATCAACTTCTACACTTTGAAGCCGACGAACTTGCAATGCAATACGTCCTTTTAGGATTACCCAATCCAATCCTTCGAAGTGTTGATGCTCAAAAGACTGCCAAAGCAATGTGGGAACATATTCATCTTCTTATACAAGGCACAACACTCAATCAGGAAGACATGGAATCCAAAATCTACTTGGCTTATGAACACTTCATGATTGAACTAGGAGAGTCATTAGAATCTTATCATCATCGCTTTTCAGACATCATTAATGATTTGGACAAACACAATATCATCATGCCACGAATTGCTGTTAACACAAAGTTCCTAAGTAGTCTTGGTCCAGAATGGGAGAAGTATGGTATTTTTCTCCGTCAAGCTAAAGATATGCATCATGCTACCTACGGATTGTTGTACGACTATCTCAAGCCTCACCAAAAAGAAGTTGATAAGGAAAGGATTCTCCGTGGTCAAACTGTTTCACCATCACTTCCGGACAATCAACAACTTGCTTTATGGGCTCAAACAAATATTCCTCCTCAACAAGCTCTTCAACCCGCTCCTCAAACAACTGCAACCATCAAACCTTTTGATCCGTCACAGCTACAACCTCAACAAAATCAATTGGTTCCATACAACAACAACACTGCTCAAGCTCTTTACAGTGAAGCAGATGAGGATTCCAATGCCTTCGATGAATTGCAACAAGGATTTGTTATGATTGCTAAAGCATTTGGTCGTTATACAAACAAATCCAACAATCGCATTCGTTCCTCATCTAATACAAGAAATCAAGCTGTTGTGAACAATGGACGCGTTGAAGTTCAGAATCGTGGTTATGGTCGTCAGATGGGAGATGGTCAAGGGTTCAATGCTATGGGTAGGAATAATATGGGTGCTCTGCAGCAGCAAAGGGCTCAAGTGGTTGAACAGGGGAATGCTCAGAATGGGGTTAATGGTCTTCGATGCTATAACTGTAATGAGAAGGGTCATCTGGCTAATGCATGTCCTAAACCAAAGACAAGAGGCAGTGCTTATTTCAAAGAGGCTTTGCTCTTGGCTCTTAAGGATGAATCTGGTGGAACTCTTACCAACAAGGAACATAGCTTTATGGCAGCTGCAGATTCTGATGATGATATGGAGGACTTGCAGGCTAATGCAGAAGTGATGTTGATGGCACAAATGCAAGCACTACACATGAGTGATACAGGCCCAGTGTATCACACTGACGGCTTGTCTTAGGTACCTGAATAAACAATTATCATCAATGATCTGATATCTCCGCCACTTTCTCTATCTGACAAGGATCAGAGTGTTCAACATGAGTCTTCCACATCTCGTTCCGATGATTATCAAATAGATCCCGTAGTTATATTTGATGATCAAAATGACCTTATGGTTAATATTGACACTCAAGTTGACTTCGTGGTTATATTTGAGGATCTAAATAATGATCAGGTTGAGACTTACGTTGAACAAAATGAGCTTTTGTCTGACAGAGAAACTGAGCTCTTGACCTTAATTAAAGACCAACATTTTCTTTTGGAAATTTGCACGAAATTAAAAGAGAAAAATGCACTGTTAACCAGGGATAATGAATGCTTAATTCGACAACTCAACTTTTTCAAAACTCAAGAAAACCGTGAAAAAGGTTTTGAAGCCGCTTTTGCCAAATCACACCAAAATGAAAAATCTTTGGAACGACAGATTCGTGATCTAGCCGCTTCGAAGAATGCTTTGTTGTCTCAAATAGAAAAAATGAAACATGAACATAAACAACAAATTAACGCTCTTACTTTGGAAACTCAAAAGCCAAGGTGAGTTGTTACCTTGTCAAAAAACAGTTCCTCTGAGTACAAAAAGCATTCAACAAAACGAATAGATGACTATCTTGAGGAAATTGTCGACTTATAACACAAAATCAAAGAGTTTAAAATGTGTTTATAAACATGGTGAATCAATCACAACGATTCAAAAGTTTTCTTTCAAACCAAATCCAAATGGATATGGACCGAATCTTGCTGATTACAAACCTAAGTTTTCACACAGAGCATTCAAAACAAATCCTGAAGTTTACAGTGAAGAACATAGAATTGATGATTCAATTATGACTATTGTGGAATATAATCACATGGAGGAATTAGATGCATATGACGAGAGTCGGTCAAAAATGGAAAATGTCGTTTATAATAAACCATTTAACTATTCGAAAGCCGTAACTTTTGTCACACAACAAGATACTTCAAACACACCTTTGATTGTCACACGAGTTTCTGATGTTAGTCCCCAACACAATGGTGCACAAGTTAATGGCCCTTTACCTTCACTTAGTGAAGTAAAAACTAATGCCGAAAGTTGTCGCGTTATCAAACATTTTGACACTTTCTTATCGACCTAAATTTTGGAACGTGAGATTGAATTTCATTCTGAAATAAAATTTCAACATTTTACCTCGCCAATGGCGCGAGAACATAGAGATATTCTTCAGAAAAGAATTTTACCCCATGTCAAAAATTTGAAAATTTGTGCACTATATTGGGAAAAGGATTTTCACAAGGAATTTGGTCTCATGAAAACAGTTTTCGAGAAAACAGAAACATCGATTTCAAACACTAAACGTAAAAAGAAACTATTGAGAAAAGATGTTGATCGACTCTTGGAAGATGTTATCTGTGCTGATATCCAGAATGTTGTGTTATTACGTTCTTTGCCATATGCATCTGATCATATCTCTGCTGATTCTGTTGATATTGTTGTGAATACTGATACGGTGCATCAGATCGAGTCTTTAACAGTTGAAAATAAACGATTGTCAAATGAGCTTTCAAATGCAATATGTCGTCTTAATTGGTGTAAAAAAGATATTCACGATCAACAACTTGCTTTTCAACACAAAATCGCCCAGTTGCGTGCAAAACATTCTGATCCTAAAATTGAGCAACTGGATGATCAAAACGTGTCTTTTAAGTGTCAAATCTCAAAATATGAACAAGAACTTGCAAAAGTTAAAAAGGAATATGGTGTCATATTTGATTTACTCAAAAAGACTCGTGATGAAGCATCAAACGAACTTGATCATTATCTTGCACACACTAAAGAAGTCATGAATTTTGCTGGAAATCTTCGTTTTGAAAATCAAGATTTGGTGCACACTATCATTAAGTTAAGGGAAATGTTAGGAAAGTATGAACAAGTTCAGCCTAGCATCATTAAGAGAGTTGCACCTGTTACAGTTAGCAATCATGTCCCAGCGAATACCTATGACAAAACACAAGTTACTAATGTGCTTCCTCTATGACACAGGACTAGTTGCCTCTTTTCCAAACGTCCGCACTTCAAAGCCTAGGAGCAATACAAGGAAGAATAGGAAGTTGCGACCTAAGAAAAGACAAACAAAGAATGTTGAAGTAGAAGAATACCGTTAGGACTTTGAATAAGACTCCAGTTGCACCCACTTTAGATATTGCGTCTGGAAAATGTAATGGAAAAAGTGTTGTAACTAATGTTGAACCTTTAAGTACTTTTGATATTCAGTCTGATACATCTTGTGTTATTTGTCGTAAAAAGTACGTCTCTTGTCATGATAAATGTGTTGCTAAGGCTATCTTATCACGTTTACGGAATCCTAAGATTCGGAATACCTCTAGGCCCACTAATGCTTCTAAGTCTGTGCTTGGTAAACCGCCTTCTTTAGATTCTAAGAAATGATTTGATGTCCCTGTAGCCCCAGTATTACCTCCAAGGAAGATTGTACCACCTAGTGCATTCACTAAGACTAAAGATAAGACTAGTTGGAGATGGCAGAAATGGATACATAATACACTAGGATTTAAATGGATGCCTAAAGTTACTGATGTGTGTATTTCTACTATAACTGCTTTGGAACCCTCTAACACTTCGGGTTCCACATCTACTTCTATTCCATCTGTGTCGTCTGTGTCTAATGCAGGTGATACAGATCATCCTTTGGATTGTTGATAGCGGATGTTCCCAATACATGACAGGCAATCTTAAACTGTTATCAAACTTTGTTTCAAAGTTCATTGGCACTGTCAGATTCGGGAATGATCACTTCGTAGCTATCATGGGCTACGGAGATTACATTAATGGCAACATCAAAATTAGCATGGTTTATTATGTGGAAGGCCTCGGTCACAATCTCTTTTCTGTTGGTCAATTCTGTGATGGAGATTTGGAAGTTGCATTTCGGGAGAAAACTTGTTTCATTCGTGATCTACAAGGAAACGATCTCATGTCTGGCTCTCGCAATTCTAGTCTCTACACCATCTCAATGCAAGACATGGTTGCTTCATCTCCCATTTGTTTACTCTCAAAGGCTACCTCAACAAAATCTTGGCTATGGCACCGTCGTCTCTCACATCTAAACTTTCAAACCATAACCAACCTTGCTCGACACAAACTTGTTGAAGGTCTCTCGAGATTCTGGTATTCTAAAGATCACCTATGCTTAGCGTGTGAACAAGGGAAAAGCACTCGTGCTCATTTTCCTTCAAAGGTTGAACACAGCTCTCATCATGTGCTTCATCTTCTTCACATGGATTTGTGTGGTCCGATACGCGTGCACACGATTAATGGCAAACGCTACATCTTGGTAATTGTTGATGACTACTCACGATGGACTTGGGTTTATTTTCTTTGAAGTAAAGACCAAGATCCACATATGATCATCACCTTTCTCACAAAAATTCAAATTCAACTCCGGAACACCGTCCGACAAATTCAAACAGACAAAGGAACTGAATTTGTAAATCAAAATCTTCGAGAATGTTATGAGAAAGTGGGAATTGAGCATCAAACATCTATTGCCCGCACACCAGAACAAAACGGAGTTGTTAAAAGACGAAACCGTACATTAGTGGAACCTGCCAGAACGATGTTAATCAATGCTAAACTTCCAGATTACTTGTGGGCTGAAGTTGTTTCAACTGCATGCTACACTCGAACGCTCAATGATTACTAAATGCCAAAACAAAACACCATTTGAGCTTCTCTCCACAATCGTAAAACCGAATCTCAAACACTTTCATGTTTTTGGATCTCTTTGCTATTCGAATAATGATCGTGATGACTTGGAAAGCTCAAATCCAAAGCTGACATTGGAGTCTTTATTGGATATTGTGAGAACTCTAAAGGTTACCGGATCGGAATCGTCGACAAAGCAGGTTATGGAAACGATTCTTGCTAATTTTGATGAACTTATGAAATGGGCTTCTGAGTATAACAGCTTGGATCCCGGACACAACCGCTTAAACTTCCCCCAAACCCCATCATCACCGATACAAGCCCTCAGCTACTCGTCCACAAATGGAAAGACTATTTGCTCCTCTTGTGTGACGATATTGATGAACGTGCTCTGGGAATCCGCTGTTTCGTGCTCAACCTGATAATACTCCTATACTCGATACACCTGCTACAACAACTTCTGTTGAAGAAGCACCACCAGTTGACTCTACAACAACAGTTGAACAAACTGCATCCAATGACGCAGAACCAGCTGATGATGTTCTACAAGCCATTTGAATCCTCAGAATCTGCATAATGTATACCAACATCAACCCTCTACACGTCGATGGACAAAAGACCATCCTCTGGAAAATATTATTGGCAACCCGAATCAACCATCGTTACGAGACAACGTCTTCACACAGACGGTGAACATTGCATTTATGCACTCACTGTCTGTCAAACTGAACCCAAAAACATTAAGGATGCAATGACAAAAGATAACTGGATTGAATCCATGCAAGAAGAACTTAACCAATTCAAACGTCTTGAAGCATGGGAACTGGTTGAAAGACCATCAGGGGTCTACGTCATTGGTCTAAAATGGATTTGGAAGAACAAATTGGATGCTGAAGGGAATGTCATCAGAAACAAGTCACGTCTGGTGGCTAAGGGTTATAGACAGGAAGAGGGTATTGAATTTGAAGAATCATTTGCTCCAGTTGCTCGTCCTGAGGCTGTTCGGATATTTCTAGCGTTCGCAGCTCATATGAACATAACGGTCTTTCAAAAGGACGTCAAAACTGCTTTTCTGAATGGTCAACTGAAAGAAACAGTTTATGTCAGCCAGCCAGAAGGATTCGTTGATCACGCGCTTCCGAACCATGTCTACAAACTGAACAAAGCTCTGTATGGTCTCAAACAAGCTCCTCGGGCATGGTATGATAAGCTATCATCTTTCCTCATTGTCAATAATTTCACCAAAGGTTCGGTCGACCCAACTCTTTTCATACAATATCACGGGGAACATATTTTAATTGTTCAAATTTATGTGGATGACATCATTTTTGGGTCAACTCATAAAAAGTATTCAATCGCTTTTGCAAAATTAATGAAGAAACATTTTGAAATGTCCATGATGGGTGAACTTACGTTCTTTCTAGGACTGCAAGTTCATCAATCACCCCGTGGTATTTTCTTGAGCCAGTCTAAATATGCCCTTGAAAATCTGAACAAATTCGGAATGAATACTTGTGATACTTATGCCACACCTATGTCACATACCAAGAAGTTGGACACTGATTTGCATGGGAAATTGGTTGACCCTACCAAATACCGTAGTATCATTGGGTCTCTCATGTATCTAACAGCCAGCAGACCTGATATTTTCTTTGTCGTTTATCTTTGCTCCGCTATCAGTCGCAACCAATGAAACCCACCTCTCAGAGGCTAAAAGAATCCTCCGATACATCAAGGGAACCATTAATTTGGGGATTGGTATCCGAAGGATTTTGGTTTTGAACTAATAGCTTTTTAGACGCTGACACGCGGATGCTTAGATTCACGTAAAAGTACTTCAGAGCTCTACAATTTCTTGGTGATAAATGGTGTCATGGCAATCGAAGAAGCAGGATTGTACATCGCTGTCCTCAACCGAAGTAGAATATGTAGCCATGTCGGCATGTTGTGCTCAAGTCATTTGGATGAGAACACAACTTAAAGACTATGGTTACGTATTTGACAGAATCCCGATGTACTGCGACAATCGGAGTGCTATTGCGATCTCGTGCAACTCAGTTCAGCATTCGAAATCAAAGCACATCGATCTTCGATATCATTTCATCAAGGACCACGTGGAACAGGGTACTGTTGATTTGTACTTCGTAGGTACAGAATAACAATTGGTAGATCTTCTCACCAAAGCGTTAGCTCCTGCTAGGTTTAATGAGTTGGTCCACCGAATTGGTATGCGGTGTTTGACTCAAGTGGAACTGGATGAACTCTTAAAACATTCTTAAAACCAGTCAAACACCAAAATCTCTTTTGTAAATATTTTCAAAAACAAAATACAAAAATATAAAATCGAGATAACAACAAAATATTCTTCTATCTATATTTCTTTTAACATGGCAAGTACACTCTTCGTCAACACTCAAATCTTTCAAAATTCAGTATTTTTTTCGATCAAGTGTTGAGGGGGAGAAAATAAATTCTTAACTGTTTCAAAATATCACTGTACTGGCATGTTACCTAATCCAGGTTGTTTCTTTAAAATGGTGGTTACATTTCGGTTCACATGACACTCCTCGGACTAAAATTTATAACCTTTCTTTATTTCTTAAGTCAAGGGGAGTGCGTCAAGTTTCGCTTTTAAAATCTTTCGTTTGGTAACCAAAATGGAAGTTAAAAGGCTTTGGATGAAAATAGAAAAGGTGGAGGGGCTAATATTGTCAAAACCTCAAAGTTATTTTAATAAAACTCCTCACCTAACCTTTTCACTTCACATTTATTACACACACCAAAATCATCCTACGCATAATAATCGTTCAACAAATCCGAAGTTTTGATCATCAATCTGTAAGTGATTTTGTGTTTGTAACACGTTTTTAAACATTGGTTTTGATTTTCAAACAAATCTAACGGTTAAATTTACGAATATGGTTGATTTTGTGTTATACACATACGCGTAAGAACACATGATCATGTTTATGTGTTTGAGGTTAAAATAAGTGTGTCAAAACATTTAAATAACATCAATGATACTATGTTTATCCTCAAAATCCACCCAGAAACACGAATTGATTGTTTTTCAAAATTAGGGTTCATGAGTCGTTTTGGGTGTTTTCAAATATGAACGTTTTTGGTGAAAAAGATTGTTGTAGGAGGTTATTATCAAGTTGAATTGATCATATATAGGCCCAGATTTAACCCAGAAACACTAATTGCTTAATAATTAGAAATTAGGGATTATGTTCTTCGCGTTTGGGTATTTTTGATTCATTGAGAGTTTGATGTTAAAACTTGGTCATAACACTCACATGACATCTAAGAACCACCAGAATAAGTTTAATGCAATATCCATGGCTAGATTTGTTACGCATAATTCTTGAAACTAGGGTTTAAGACTACGCGTAAGTAATCTTACGCGTTAACTGTTTGATGGGTTTTCATGCCATGATCTGTTATAGAATGGATGTATGTGTTAATATTGATGCTATGATAATTTTATTTCAGGTCTGCTACACGTAAAATTCAGAATCAAGGTCATTAGCTATCTACGCATAAGGATCACCTTACGCGTAGAAGGTTATGCGTAAGAATAATCTTACGCGTAGCTGTTACGCGTAAGGTTCTACAAAGGGACTACGCGTATCCTGTGAAGGATATGCGTAAACAGTGACCTCTACGCATAAGGTCTACTCTTACGAGTAAACCTTACGCGTAAGGTTTTATATACGCTTACGCGTAAGCCCTACGCATAAGGTTACCCTGTTCCTACGCGTAATATTTCTTACGCGTAAGTCAGGTTCCTACGCATAAGCTTTTGTCTACGCGTATAACTCCGTTTACGATAAGCTACCATTTCTACGCCTAAGCCTTGATCAAACCTTCATTATGAATTGTTACGCGTGCATACTTGTAAATAAATAAATCATAACGTCACGAAACCAATAAATGTCACTAATAAGCTTAAACATTTAATATGTTGTGGAAAATAAGTGATAACATAAACTTTAAAACTTAAAGTTAACTAACTCACGAAACTTTTCTCGACGACATTGGACTATTGAACAAACAAGTGACTTTGACTCGTAACAATCATTGACATATCTCATTCATTAAGTAGACAATAAAACCTTCTATTGACTAACATTATGTCTTTCGATATGTTGGTTCTTTTGGCTAAATGTGTTTCAGATCACGACATGGAAGCTCAAATGAATGTGGATGCACCAAATGTCCTCACCATTGTTGATATCTTCCCGCATGGCTATCCAATGAAGATTGGAAAGAATAATCTTCGTGTCGACTTTGAAACTCTCACCTGCTCGAAATCTTCTTGTCTCATTGCAGTGGATATTCTGAAGAATCATCCCTATCAGAACATGCTCACCAATTCTGCCACTATTCCAGAGATCTACATTCAGCAATTCTGGAATACTATGCAAATGATCAAAGGACAGAATGCTGTGACTGTAACTCTCAACCACAAACAACTCACCATCACACCGGCAGATTTAAGGGTTGTCCTCCTCATTCCTGACATCATACCAACTGAATTCTCTGCTGCACCAACTGAAGAGACTGTTCTGCAATTCTTAATTGATATTGGGTACTGTTAGGAATTAGAAATTCCCGGTATTAAAGAGTCGGTCACCTCAAGTATATGTAATCGTTAGAATGCTCGTAGTCATAGTTATATTTAGTTAAGTAGTATTTTGTTAAGTAACACCGTGGAGGACGGACGGTCTTTACCCACTGTATGCCTGATCCACAGCCCGTTGTGTGGCGATTTATGTAAGACTATAAATACTCTCTACCTCCCAAGGTAGAGAGTTGGAGCTCATAATAATATCTTTCACTTTCTCTCACTAAGTTCCCTAAACCTCTAACTTTCTCTCTCTAGAATTCCACTTATACGCCACTTGTGTTAATGGTTTGATGTGTTTGTGAAATCCAATATCCAACAATTGGTATCAAGAGCCATGGTTAGATCATATCTTGCACATCTTTGGATTTCTAGTGGTTTTTAGGTGGTTTTTGAGTTTGAAAAAGTTTAGTGGTTTTTGCATCATTTGGTTGATTTCTTGTGTTAAAGTTTGGATTTTGTTAGTACTTTTATGTTTAGAATCATCACAAGTGTGTAGGTTTTGATTTGGTAAGCTTGAATCATCGTGGTTGGGTTGTTTTTGGATTGAAAAGTGGTGTTTTTGAGATTTTCTTGCTAGCGACTTGAGCCACGGATTGTTTTTCTTCGTAGCGACTTGCTTCACAATTTTGTAGCGAGTTACAGTTTGGAGCTAGCGACTTAGACCTAGCGATTACAGTAAAGTAGTGGACTCTCCACTACGGGTAGCGACTTGGTGGTAGCGACTTGGTCTGTAGCGAGTTGCTCTTTAGCGACTTGAGTAGCGAATTGCTGCCAAAATTGTTAGCGATATGGTGTTAGCGAGTTGGTACCTAGCGAGTTGCTATTTAGCGACTTGACAAATTAGCGACTTAGTTCTTAGCGACTTGCTGTCAAAATTTTCTAGCGACTTGGAGCTTAGCGAGTTGTTACTTAGCGACTTGGGTCCTAGCGACTTGGTCTTAGCGACTTGGTTCAAGAATTCTTAGCGACTTGTTGACTTTTCCCGACAAAACTTCAAACGGCTATAACTTTTGATCCGTAACTCCGTTTTCAGCGTTCTAACCATCAAAACGACCGTGAGAACGAGGAGAATGTCACGCCGAATCCGCTCTGAACCTTCGAGGGCTAAATCCGCTCTGAACAGAAGTTATTGAGGTTTTTATGTTTTTAGACCTAAATTTCTCGGGAAAATCGTGCATAAACCAATCCAAATCTCAACCAAACAACATCTCTGCTTATCCCACAAACAATCATAAGTCCTAACACACAATTGTCTATCATTGTGTCGATCCATCAGTCATCTTAACACATTCCATTGGTCATTGCTTAACGGTTTGGTCTTGATTTTAGTAAAATCCCGCGAAAGATTCTATTTCTCGGTTTAAATCATAGACTTGTAAAATCCCGTGCATTCTACCACATCATGTCTTACTCTACTGACCAGTGATTTCGAAGTGCTTAAATTGTATGATGCTGTGGACAACAATGATAAAGTATGCTAACCTGAACGGTTAAAGATGTTTGAATTGAACAATGAGGATGTGAGATCTTCATGTTCTGAGTACAATGAGAATGCCACGCAAATGGAATGCAGCATTGAGCCATATCAGCTACTTCATCTGCACCTCATACAACCGTTATCCATAGCTGGGGATCGAACATGTAGTGCTCTTTTCCGCCAGGACTTACCTACATTGACAAGAAGATTGCTGTTGAACTTAGAACACTTAAAGCTGCAACTTACCAATAAAGAGGTTCAAAAGGATGGTTCCAGTGCAGCTCTTCAAGTAATCTACAAACAATTTCAGCCATTCATCAGTGGGGAATATTCAGCAGATTACGATCAACACTAGACTGGAATTTCCTTCAAAAACATATTGGAATGGAAATTCAGGAATTCATTGAGACATTTATCCAACTCATGGATAATGTGAAAAGTACATTGAAGAATCTGCTCAAAAGAATGAAGACGTGAATGAGTGTCAGGTGCAGTTGAAAGATTGTTGTGATAAGTTGGGTAATGTATATGTTGAAGAATCGGGTGTTGCTGAATGCAGAATGTCAGTGACAACAAAAATTGATGAGTCGGATAATGGAAAAATGGAATCTTCGTGCTCAAATTCACAAGAGAGAGAGGTGCACCAGACACAACCTGTGCAAGTTAATGCAAAGGAACGCTCCATGGAAGCTTCGGATGTACCCAAGATAGAGATGCACCCGTCACAGCTTGTGCATGTCAATGCTCAGGTAAGTTGCATGGATGTTTTGTGTACCTAGTTGTGCATCTTCTACTCAAAATGATGATTATGAACTGCATGAGTACGCTGCATTTGTGCCTGATGATTCCCTTACCACTGAGCTTAACATATATAAGGATCAAGTTGCTATTTATGAACAGCGTGCTAAGTTTGAGTTGACCACCCGTGAGCAGGAAATGGATGTCCAAATACGTACAACTATTAGAAAATGTAGGTTTAGAGAAGAAGTATTAAAACAAGAGTTAAACTCCTTACAAGAAAAGCTTTCTAAAACTGCTAAGCAAAAACACGAACTTCAAGAAAATGTTAAAATGCTTAAGCAAGAATTCAAGGCTAAGGAATCAAAACTTTTGAATGATTTTTCCAATCTAAAAACTTTGAAAAACAAGCTTGAAAATAAGTTGTACGGACAAGGGAATACCATTCAGACTGCTCACATGATCACTAAGCATAGAGTCTTAAGCGATAAGCATAGCATTTCCCTTGTTGAGGAACCTAATCCAGAGGTAATTAAAAAGGCTAGAAATGCTCATAAGGTACTGTATGATGGTAATGAGACCCTTAAGCCTAGACAGAAACCTAGTTGCGCTGAGTGCACTAAGGAAGATAAGAAATCAGATGAAGCCACTAGGGAGAAAATGAATAAGAAGCTAGAAGATCCTGAGTGTAGAAAGAACAAGATAACGATAAAACCCCATGATTACACTAAGGAAAATTGGATATCCTTAAACATGTTTAAGCCTCAGACTCTATTGACCCCTGAACAAGTGTTCTGGAAAAGGATATGGACTTGCAAAAAGCTGAAAATCTTGTTGAAAAGAATCCCCTTGTAGGAAATTCCCTAAAGCGACTGTGTATCCTCCAAATACACCAATGCATTTAGTTCCTAGAACTATTGCCACTAAGAGAAAGACCTTAATCAGTCAATATATTATTCTTCAACTATTTGCCGATTTTGAGAAAACTTGTAAGAAAAGGATCACACCCACTGGGATAACTGAAGGGGAAGGGGTTTTGAGCAAATGAAAGAATGTTATTTAACTGAGGTCATGCCTTTCTTTAAACAACTAAAAGATCATTTTGAGAGTCTTAAAATGGGGATAAAATCAGATATTAAAGAAATGGAAAAGGAATTTGAGGCAATGATAGTTGAGGTTAGTGACTATGAGCGAGAATTAAAATATAATGAGATTGAGAGGAAGAACTTGCATACCTTGAATGAGAATCTTATTTCTGAATGTATTCCTCAAGATGTGTTTTACACTGCTACGAAATGTTCCATTAATGCTTCTCAATTTCATGAATTATCTGTTGCTCTGAAAGTCTCCCATGATCGTGTCATTGAGCTTGAAAAAACTAATTCCAAACTATCTGAGAAAATTGAACTGGATGATCACGACAATTTGGTTAAACATTTGTCTAAACTAGAGGCTGAGCATTTTAATTTACAACTAAAATATCAACATCTTAAAGAAAATGTCAAAACTTCAAATATCAAGACATCCTCAAATGCTCCAGAGTTTGATGCAGTTTTTCAAATTAACAAACGTGATGAACAGATTCAAGCTCATTGGAACACGATCAGAAAGTTGAAAGCCCAAATCTCTCAATTAAAGGGTCAAAAGAACAATATGACAGGCTCCCAAATGCCTCCTCCTTTAGATTCTCCGAATTCTCAAACTTTTCATCTTCAAAACTTAGTTAATGCCTTACAAAAGGAAAACGAGAGTTTTTTAGAAGAAAATGAAAAAGTTAAAAGACATTTTAAAGAGTTATATGATTCAACAAAAGTCACCCGTGACCAAAATAACGAAAAAGTAACGTCTTTACAAAAGGAAATTGAGAATCTGAGAAGTCGGGGAAATGGGAAACTACCACTTGTTTTCAATAAGAATGTTGTCTCAAAGTCACCCTTAGATTGCAAATACACTGTGACAGTTAAATATATTCCTCCTCATCTTAGGAATAATGAACATGCTTTTCATGACTACTGTGCTCACCTTAAGGATAGTCTAGAATGTCTCCGTGAGATTGTCGAAGAGGATTTCATTAACAAACCTCTTGATAGTGAAATTATGTTTGCTTGCCTCCAGTGCCAAACGATCTCAAGAGCTGCTTGAATGTGTAATTGCAACATGTCCAAAA
Source organism: Chrysanthemum makinoi (assembly GCA_910596185.1). Classification (NCBI taxonomy): domain Eukaryota; kingdom Viridiplantae; phylum Streptophyta; class Magnoliopsida; order Asterales; family Asteraceae; genus Chrysanthemum; species Chrysanthemum makinoi. Next base: position 265,171,917 of record OU343222.1, read on the forward strand.
CCCTTAGGTGTGAAAAGGCAAAGTGTGAAGCCTTGTTCTATGCCTAGTGCCAAACAGGAAATCCGTTCTATGCCTAAAGCCAAGCATGTGACCCTTGATATGCCTTGTTCCATATCTAAATTCAAGCAAGCAACCTGTGATGTGCCTCCTAGAATTTCAAATCCCAGCACTTCTAGACCAGGAATGCAGAAAGTAGTGAAGCCATGTAATGTTCCCATCGTTACTTCTACAGATGTTAAGATTGACACTAAAGTTAGCGGGTCAAAACCTAGAAGCTATGCAAAGAAGGATAGGATTTCGCAAACTAAAAGTGATCATGATAAGGAAGTGAAAGAACACCATAGGGACAAGAAGTTTGATTTGAACAAAAAGAATCGTGTTAGTTCTAGTATTAGCTCTAAGATTACTAAAATTAATTCGAAGCCTTATGCTGTCTGCAAAACATGCAAAAAATGTTTAATTTTTGGTAATCATGATAAATGTGATGTGTTATTTCTGAGGTCTAAGATTCATACCCCAGTTAAGAAAGTTTGGAGAGCAAAAAGATTAAGCAATCTGGAAACCTACAGGGAAGGTTTTTACCAATGTAGGATTTCAGTGGAAGCCTACAGGTCGAATATTCACGAATGGCAAACCTTGCCCCTTAACTAGACCCACTATGCCTAGAGTAGTGCCTCTTAAGGTTTGGAAGCCAACTGGTAGAATAATCCCATTAAGCACAAAACGTCCCTCGACTAAGTCTGATGCTTCTACTAGTTCAGCCCTAGTGACAATGACATTGCACCTAGGGTTTCTGCGATTCAAAGATTGTTTGTACTAACAAAAGGACCCATAAGCACGTGGGGATCCAATGTTTCCAATTCTCTGTCTTCTTCGTTGTCCAAAGCAGGTCGTACAAGTCGTCCCTTGGTATTTGGATTCGGGCGGCTCTAAACATATACCTGGGCTCTTAACAATGACGTCGTTCACATCAGTTCAGGCCTCGTTCTTCATCATTATGGTGTCTGCAGATAACACTTCAGGCCCCGTTCTTCAAAGAAAAGAAAAGTGTACGTTCTTCTGTGCGCTTTATCTTCAGCTAAAGAGAAATTCTCTCATGAATGGCGATACTCATCTACATTCTTCATCAACAAGCTTCATGTTTTTCCACGCTTATTCAGTCATCAAGTGGATCTACGTTCATTGGTGTATTCTCTTATTCTCTTGTTATATCAAAAATGGCAACTTCGGATGCAATTTTTGGGGGAGAAGGTGAATATACTACATGATGATGGATGTTTGAATAATGAAATGCTCCTCCAATATGCTTACTGTCAAAGGAACTTCGATCATGACTCAACAAAACAGCGAATCGTCCGAAACTGACAATGGAACTGAGTTTGTTAATAAAGTACTCAATGAATTTTATGAAAATATTGGAATTAGTCATCAAAGAAGTGTTCCTCGAACTCCTCAACAGAACGGTGTAGTTGAAAGACGAAACCGAACTCTTGTAGAAGCTGCAAGGACAATGCGATACTCAAAGGTTCCAATGTTTCTATGGCTGAAGCTATTGCACTTCTTGTTACACTCAAAATAGATCTCTAATTCACACATCTCACGGAAAAACTCCATACGAACTTGTCCACAATCGAAAACCCGATCTATCATACCTTCGTGTGTTTGGTGCTTTATGTTATCCAACTAATGATGGTCAAGATTTAGGAAAACTGAGAGCCAAAGCAGACATTGGAGTATTTGTAGGCTATGCACCGAACATAAAAGGTTACCGAATCTACAATAATTGAACCCGAGATATCATGGAAACAATTCACCTTACGTTTGATGAGCTGACCGGTCAAATGGCTCCTGGACAACCCAGTTCTGGACCCGCACTTCAAAACAGTCCCATTGGTTCATCCCTTGTACCAAAATCCTCTCCTGCTATTCCATATGTACCTCCTACTGAAGATGATTTGAAGAAATTGTTTGATCCGTGATGAGTGCTTATTCACTCATCATTTTTATCCATCTAAGCCCACAAAAACGTCTAAAAACACTGATATATAACCAATTATTCTACAGATATCCTTGGAGTGTGTTTTTATGTATTTCAGGTACGAAGGATCGAAAACAGGGCAAAAACGGACCGAATTGAGCTTAGAATGAAGAAAGTGCTTTGCAGACAGAACCGGGAAGTGGATTTTCTACATTTTTGGATCCCGGGATGCATATTTGGAGTGAGAGTGGGGAAATCAAAATTAAAACCGAACCCTAAACCAAATTATCTTTCTACCCTTTACCCGAACCCAAAATTACCAATTCACCCATTTTTCATTAAAAACCATTATTTTTATTAAAAACATTATTTTATTTTATTTTATTTTATTTTTTATTTTTTATTTTATTTTTAAAACCCATTTTTATTTACAACTATTTTTTTTAGTTAAAAACCATTTTATTTAAAACCGTTTTATAAAAATTTAAAATACCTTTAAAACCTAAATATTACTTTTTACTTACACCCTTTTATATTTTTTACTAAACCATATCAAAACTAAAACCCTTTTAAACCTTTCCACTTAAACCAAATAAAACCACCCATTTTACCCAATCCCCTGTTTGTACCCAAATCCCCAACCAGAAACAACACTCTTGGCGCCAAAACTTTTCACCTCTCTCCCCTGTCACTTTCCTTTCTTCCAGCTCACCCCAGATGCAAACAAGAAGAAGTCACATGTCTTGCCACTCACCCTTGACACCTTGGCAATCCCCAACTCACATAAAGGACTCAAGAAAAGGACGGCTTAGATTGCAATCCTTAGGCTCCAAGCAGAAATGAATGGTGAAGATTAAATCAAAAGAAGCACAAGCCATCCAAGTCTCACTCCTCTCACACAAAACAAACACACATCACAAGAGACAAGGATGAGAGAAGACTCTTGGACATTTTAGTATAAATAAGCTTAGTTAGCAAAATGAAAAACTTGTCTAGAATTTTTCCAAGTTCTAGTCCATTTACTTTTCTTGTCATTCAATTTACATGTACTTTTTAATTTCAGTTAATGCAATTTAATTTCAGTTTCAAATATGCAGTCTTGATTTTTTTTTTATGTTCTTAAAGTTCTGTCATTTGTGTTCTATGCTATGTTTCAAGTTGGTTTAAGCTCATTTTGAGCTTGTGTGAATGATTTCAGTACTTGCTCCTAAGTTTTCTAAACCTCAGACACTGTTTTTACAAGGTCTGCCCCGTTAAGGGGTGTTTGGCTTAAGCTTATTTGAGGTTCTAAAAAACATTTTTACCCATTTTGACTTTAATAGTCAAGCTTCTTTTAAGGTGTTTTGAGTTAGTCTTGAATGATCTAATCTGTTTTTACAAGCTGTTACAAGATTGGATAGCCAAAAAACAATTTTCTGTCATAAAAACTTGCACACAGAACAACAGCCATTGCTGCTGTTCACAAGCTCTTTAAGTAGCTTATTTGTAGTCCAAATTTTCTACAAAACACTTTTATGGAATCCTCATATGCCCATTTCCATATAGCATTAGTTTAGTTGGCCTTAGGTTACTGTAGCTTAGCTTAAATTTGCATTCAAAATCTGCTAAAACCCATATCAGTTTCTGTTACATCAGGTCCCAATCATGCCCAAACTGCTGTTCTTGTTGATGTCTAATCTGCTTAATATTAGGACTTAGACTCTGAAATTTGGTATACTTGGTATTCACTAGGTTAGCTATAAGATAGTATTATTTATAGTATTGAAATAGTGCTTATTAGAGCTTATTTTTAAGCTCAAAACAGCCCCCACTAGGACTGTTTGGACTGCATAACAGCAGCCTATACAGCAGCCTATTTGCAGCCCAACTTGTAGCTTATTTAGGTAATACCTTTAGCTTATTTAGGTTTATTTTAGAGCTTATTAGGTACCTTAGGTGAGATTGGCTTTTTTCCAGCTTATTTGAGCTTTTGAGACTAGCTTATTACCCCTTTTAGTTTAAGATTGCTTTTAGTTTAGCTTATATTCAAACTGCTCATGCTCTTTTTTTTTTGTGCTTATCTGCTTATCCCATTAGCTTCTTAGTTTTCATAGCTTATTAAACTTGGTACTAATTAGCTTGCTCCCATTTTTCAAGTGCTTATTCACTGTTGATTGCTTAAAATCTGTTAAGACAAGTGGCCCTTTTTTCTCTTAACTGTTGGAAATAAGCAGTTGTAAAACTGCTTATTCCAAGGTTTTGTAAAAAGTTTTTTTCACAAAAAGTCTTGGATTTTGTCTTATAATTAAGTTGCAAAAAGAAAAATTGAAAAAAAAAATAAATTGCAAAAAGGTGCCAAGCACCAGGTTCGAACTCAGGTCTCTAGCTTCACATACCCAACACCAAACCAATCACCAACTGCCCTAGGGTCTTTGTTCGGTTTAATCTTGCAACATTAATCTCTTAACTACACAAAACAGTTTTAAGCTTACTAGCTTATTAGGCTTTTTAAGTGCTTATTTCGTAAAGTAGTACCACACTTTTTTATTTTTCTTAAAACCAGTATTGTCCAAAGTATTTTCTGTGAAAATTTCAGATTTTTCTAAAATAGTTTAGTATTTTTTATAATTAAATTAGATTAAATTAGTTTTAATTCATAATAAATAATTTAAAAGTCGAAAAAATACCCGGCTTTTTCCTAAAATTATTTTTGTCGTTTAGAACGTAGAAAATTAGTTTTCACATCCGTAGGGCTTAAATTGCATCATTTTCACTTTTTGAGGCTCGGGATTAGCCCGGGTTTTCACGTTTTTGCATATTATCACTCTAGGACTTAGTGTAACTTAATTTTATTGTTCCTTATGCTTAGTAGTAGTTAGATAATCATTTACTTTGTTCCCGTAGCCCTAATTACTTTCCCTTTAGTTAATTTGTAGAATACGTAATCAAAAACAAAATTCCCGTACCATTCGAGCATTTTAATAACAAACCTCAAACGTCACCGTCAATTCACACCTCGTTGGGAAACGACCCGGGTACCACTTGCTCGGTATCACTTATCGAGTATTCGCGGGTTTTGCTTATCGATCTTTTTCCAAAACGGTTGATTTGCTATTCTCTCGCGAGTATTCGTAATTTGATATTTCTTATATTATAATTGACTTATCAATTTGGCGCCGCTGCCGGGGAGGTTGTGTTGCGACAATATCGTTACGGTTTGACGATTAGTGACTTGAAGATCCTTCCTCGTGAAGTTATTTGCTTTCTTTTGTATATATATAAAATCCCAAAAACCCAAAAATATTTTCCTTTTCAAAATTTATTTTCTCTTTTATGTTTTCTATTTATCAAAACCCCAAAAATATTCTTCTCATTCCTCTTATCCATATAATTCTATTTCCTCTTCTTTTGCCGCTTAATTCTATCCTTCGTATCCTCTCGACCATTTGATTCTATTTCTTTAACCCTCTACATGTTTAATTCCCATGGCGTCGATTATCGCCGTTGTTTTCATTAAAGGACGTATGGAACAGGATCAAGTTTATTGTCTCAATCCCGATTGTTTATGTAAGCGGTGTGGAAGGGTTGGTGCAAGAAAATATTGCTATTGGTGCGAAATTATCCGATAAAACTCTCGATGATTCTCCAAGTTTTTCACCTCAACCCGAGATTTGTTCTATTGTTTCTGAGCCTAAACCGTCTAGATTTGATCTAAATCTTTCGCGATTCTGGTTAAGAAAAAACAAGAACAGAACCAAAACCGGAAGTGGTGGAAATTGCTAGCTCGAGAGCACACCACTTGTCCCACCTCCGAATCTGAATCGAAATCGTGAACATGATTGAAAACTTCTTAAATGAACTTCGTCAAGATTCAACTTCGGGAAATACAAATACGACTTGTGATATTTTTGAGCCCTCGATCCCTTCTTTCGATCCAAGATTATTGCTCGGTTGTGAGGCGGCGTTTTTACGAAAGGTTTTAGTTGTTTCAAAATGTATGCAAGTGGTGTGGAAATTATCTTACTAATGGATTTTGTTCGATTTGTGCCGAAATTCATTATTTATGATTCTAATCCAAATTCTTCAATTTTCCTCAAAACGATTTCAACTCCCTCAAATTCATATGAACCACAACCGTTATCAAGATTTCAATGATACATCATTTAGAATTTCTCCTCAATACCTTATTTGTGCAAATTGTGGGGTCCTCATTATGATTACCAATGTCAATCATGGAATCAAAATTACTATGGACCTGATCCTTGTTATAACACTTCTTGTTTTGACAATTTCCAACCCCACAATTTTCCTCATTGAACAATATCCGTCATTGATCAACATCCTCGTGAAAAGTATGCTAGAAGAACTTCTTAGAAGACCAGCGTCTCAAGCGAAAAATCTATGCTAAATTACTTGAAGAAGAGGAGCCGCTAAGATTCAAAGATGTCTTGAAGAAATCGTGAATGAGGCGAGCACTTGCAAGACGTGCCCGATGGCTCGCGACTTACATTGACGATGATGATGATAGTGACGATGATAATGAAAGTTTGTCGGGAAACCACACACATGAAGAGCCCGTTAACTCTCTAAGTATGGGGGCGAGCATCTTAGCACTAAGAACGGAATCGATCGTGTTGAGAACCTTGTCCCAACCCCAAGTGAGTGTGGTCTCGATATGATGTGTGATGAGCGGTTGATGATGATTCTTCTCCTCCCCTAATGATTGTTGAGATGATCTCGAATCGAAAATGACTATACGTCATTTGACGATTCCTTATCGTGTGGAGACATCGAGTATGTTGAGGAAGATCCTTCTTGTCCGGCTTAGAAGAAGTGAAGATTTGAACCCGAAGAACGAAATCGACACGATTTTGATTCGATGATGAAGATATTCTTGTTGTGTCCAAGGAACCTTTCTATGGCATTCACTAATCCTCTTTGACTTAGATTATGAATTCACTCAAATTTCGATAACCCAATCTTTGACATTCGAATGAGGATAGTGACCTTTACTGGAAAACCCGTTACATCTTTACCGAGCTCGAGGATTCCACTCCCGAAGATAAGAATAGTGGCAATCCCACTTCGACTTTAGACCTTCTCGAGGAGTTCGCCGATGAACTTCGCTCGTTCATCATTCTCCAGGAGATGATGATGTGCACTTCGACTTTAAGCCGACCTTGCGAATTGGAAAATCTTTTATACAATAGGTCTTCGATAATTCGTCAAGTGACACTCTTATTCGACTTTTCTTTCTTCGGACGATCGATACACCAGGGTTTCAGGTAGTATGGCTTAGATCCATCATCCACGGTCCTTGCTAAACCGGATGATGAATCTTCTAAGCGATACGGATGTTTTCATTACTGGTGGATAAGATTGTTGAACATTCGCTTAATGTTCCTCAATCTAATCTTTTGCCCACCCGTCCCACCCGTTGTCAACTCATTGACACTCTCCTTTCTTATCCCATTACTTCTCATATCTTAACCTTACGAGGTGAAGATACCATATTTGACCCCCGCATCTCTTCTTCTTTTGAGCGGTTGTATCTCATCGGTGGAACTTTCAGCACATTCAATGTTTATCCAAACTATTTGAATGATCCAGATTGAGATGTTCTCTTCCACTTGCTCCCCATGGACCATGAATTCGGGTCGTCAAGCTAGCGACTCGGTTAACAAAAAGTAGCATTTCATGGTATCCACCCATGTTTCGACTTCTATTTTCTAACACTAAGTGTGGAAATTCCCCGTTGTTTGCTTGTTATGTGTTTGCTCCCTGTTTCAGGGATTCCGTGATCGTGGATGATTGATCGCACATTTCGATTCACCTTCCATATCCGATCTCTTTGCTAACGCTTTATCTAGAGATATCTTTATAAATCCTTTTGTGAAAAAGATTTCGCTTCCACTTGGCTAGTAGTATTACCTTTTTCGTTCTATAGTTTTCACTCGGCTTACTTTGAATATATTGAATATTCAATTCTAAGTGTGGGGAATTCTAAGCGAATTTGATCACATTGTACCTTCTAGTACCCTAGCACCCCCGTTTTGACCAAAAATTTTAAAATTTTATCGTTTTAAGTCAAGTATTTACATTTACAAGAAGTGCTTTGCACAAAAAATAAGCATTGATGCTTGGTATTAATGATAGTTTAGTCTTGATTCGGCTAGAACAAGAATCCGGACTCGCTAGAGTGTTGATCTAGTCGCTCTCTTTAGTTAGCTAAGGTTTTACGTTGTGCAAATGAAAATGCTAAGCGTGGAGTAGTTGGTTCTCTTTAGAGCTTATATAAGTAATCTATGGCTTTTTCTCCTAGAAGCTAACTAATTGACTAAAATACGTTCGTTGTCAAACTTTTGAACATTCAAATAGTCTTGTTACAATAAAAAGTTTTAAGCAAAATTGATTTAGAGTCCGAGTTCAACTTTTTATTTAAATTCCAGAAAGCATACTTTCTTAAAATCTGAATAATGTTGCAAAATGAAAGTATCGTAAAGTTGCTTGAATGATGCAAAAGTGAATTGCAAGTTTAAAGTTTAAAGTCAAAAGTGAAAAAAAAAAAAAAAAAAAGTTGAAAAATGAAAAATGAAGAAAATATATGAGTTACGTGAATAAAAGCACTAAGTTGCTTATGAATAAATAATGTGAAACTTGCTTTTTCTAAATTTAAATCGGAAATTGAACTCAGATTCGTCAAAGTTGTCTAAAAGTTTGACGGTAATTTGGAAATCCTTGATTTCAAAGATCCCTAAAGTCGATACTATTCTCAAGGGTGAAAACCTAGCCTCCTTAAAAGGACAAGCTGAGAAGAAAGTCGCAACATGGAGTGATCTCACCTTTGAATCTCAAATTTCTAAATTATCGTCGGTTGTGATCCATTTAGGTTTTGTTTTAACTTAATAGCAAGTAAAATCTTTTGAATCGATTCCGCTAATTCGGTACTATTCTCTGTGAGGTGTCAAAAGCCCGGTCACTTAAAACTAATGTTTTGGGATGTGCCGAGAAGAAAGCCGCTACATGGAAGAGGCCCTTTCGATCCTTAGACTTTCATCGTTTCCGGTGGGTTAGTACTTTAGTTAAGTGGATAACAACCATAACAAATGTCGTTTTCAATGGTCAAACTTTTGAAAATAAGCACACACACTTAAATTTTATGAATTATGGAGTAAAAGTTAAGTCTGAACTACATAGATTATTTGTATAAGTAGTGTTAGCATTTTACAAAAACGTTTGCACAATAAGTTTAAGCTTGGTTTGAGAGTATAAAAAGAGGATGACGATTATAATTCCCCGGAGACACCCATTTTCGTGAATCGTTCTATGATCCTATGTTTGATAATCAATGTTATTTACTTACGTTCAAGTTTTAAATTTCTGTAGTTGAATAAAAAGTCGAAACGGGGTATTCTTGGTATTTTTGATCCTTTCATTACCTCATATGATCGGATTGCTAGGGACTAGCAATTGATAGTCTGGGGGATTTGATGAGTGCTTATTCACTCATCATTTTTACCCATCTAAGCCCACAAAAACGTCTAAAAACATTGATATATAACCAATTATTCTCGAGATATCATTGGAGTGTTTTTTATGTATTTCGTCTGAAGGATGGAAAACGAAAAAAGCGGACCGAATTGAGCTTAGAATGAAGAAAGTGCTTTGCAGACAGAACCGGGAAGTGGATTTTCTACATTTTTGGATCCCGGGATGCATATTTGGAGTGAGAGTGGGGAAATCAAAATTAAAACCGAACCCTAAACCAAATTATCTTTCTACCCTTTTGAACCCAAATTACCAATTCACCCATTTTTCATTAAAAACCATTATTTTTATTAAAAACATTATTTTATTTTATTTTATTTTTTATTTTTTTTTATTTTATTTTTAAAACCCATTTTTATTTACAACTATTTTTTTTAGTTAAAAACCATTTTATTTAAAACCGTTTTATAAAAATTTAAAATACCTTTAAAACCTAAATATTACTTTTTACTTACACCCTTTTATATTTTTTACTAAACCATATCAAAACTAAAACCCTTTTAAACCTTTCCACTTAAACCAAATAAAACCACCCATTTTACCCAATCCCCTGTTTGTACCCAAATCCCCAACCAGAAACAACACTCTTGGCGCCAAAACTTTTCACCTCTCTCCCCTGTCACTTTCCTTTCTTCCAGCTCACCGGATGCAAACAAGAAGAAGTCACATGTCTTGTCACTCACCCTTGACACCTTGGCAATAACTCACATATATACCTCAAGAAAGGACGGCTTAGATTGCAATCCTTGGGCTCCAAGTAGAAATGAATGGTGAAGATTAAATCAAAGGAAGCACAAGCCATCCAAGTCTCATTCCTCTCACACAAAACAAACACACATCACAAGAGACAAGGATGAGAGAAGACTCTTGGACATTTTAGTATAAATAAGCTTAGTTAGCAAAATGAAAAACTTGTCTAGAATTTTTCCAAGTTCTAGTCCATTTACTTTTCTTGTCATTTAATTTACATGTACTTTTTAATTTCAGTTAATACAATTTAATTTCAGTTTCAAATATGCTGATCTTGATTTTTTATGTTCTTAAAATTTTGTCATTTGTGTTCTATACTATGTTTCAAGTTGGTTCAAGCTCATTTTGAGCTTGTGTGAATGATTTCAGTACTTGCTCCTAAGTTTTCAAAACCTAAGAACCTGTTTTTACAAGTGCGCCCGCGTAAGGGGTGTTTGGCTTAAGCTTATTTGAGGTTCTAAAAAACATTTTTACCCATTTTGACTTTAATAGTCAAGCTTCTTTTAAGGTGTTTTTAGTTAGTCTTGAATGATCTAATCTGTTTTTGTCGTTACAAGATTGGATAGCCAAAACAATTTTCTCGTCATAAAACTTGCACCTGAGCAAAGCCATTGTGCTGCTCACAAGCTCTTTAAGTAGCTTATTTGTAGTCCAAATTTTCTACAAAACACTTTTATGGAATCCTCATATGCCCATTTCCATATAGCATTAGTTTAGTTGGCCTTAGGTTACTGTAGCTTAGCTTAAATTTGCATTCAAAATCTGCTAAAACCCATATCAGGTTTGTACATCAGGTCCCAATCATGCCCAAACGGTCTTGTTGATGTCTAATCACAGCTTAATATTAGGACTTAGACTCTGAAATTTGGTATACTTGGTATTCACTAGGTTAGCTATAAGATAGTATTATTTATAGTATTGAAATAGTGCTTATTAGAGAAGCTCATTACTGGACGTTGTTTGAATTTGTGACCTATACAGATACATTAACGGCAGCTTATTTAGGTAATCCCTTTAGCTTATTTAGGTTTATTTTAGAGCTTATTAGGTACCTTAGGTGAGATTAGTTTTTTTTTTCAGCTTATTTGAGCTTTTGAGACTAGCTTATTACCCCTTTTAGTTAAGATTGCTTTTAGTTTAGCTTAGAATCACAAACTGCTCATGCTCTTTTTTTTTTGTGCTTATCTGCTTATCCCATTAGCTTCTTAGTTTTCATAGCTTATTAAACTTAGTACTAATTAGCTTGCTCCCATTTTTCAAGTGCTTATTCTTGTTGATTGCTTAAAATGTTAAGACAAGTGGCCCTTTCTCTTAACTGTTGAAATAAGCGGTTGTAAAGCTGCTTATTCCAGGTTTTGTAAAAGTTTTTTTAAAAGTCTTGGATTTTGTCTTATAATTAAGTTGCAAAAAGAAAAATTGAAAAAAAAAATAAATTGCAAAAAGGTGCCAAGCACCAGGTTCGAACTCAGGTCTCTAGCTTCACATACCCAACACCAAACCAATCACCAACTGCCCTAGGGTCTTTGTTCGGTTTAATCTTGCAACATTAATCTCTTAACTACACAAAACAGTTTTAAGCTTACTAGCTTATCAGGCTTTTTAAGTGCTTATTTCGTAAAGTAGTACCACACTTTTTTATTTTCTTAAAACCGATTGTCCAAAGTATTTTCGTGAAAATTTGGATTTTTCTAAAATAGTTTAGTATTTTTTATAATTAAATTAGATTAAATTAGTTTTAATTCATAATAAATAATTTAAAAGTCGAAAAAATACCCGGCTTTTTCCTAAAATTATTTTTAGTCGTTTAGAACGTAGGAAAATTAGTTTCACATCCGTAGGGCTTAAATTGCATCATTTTCACTTTTTGAGGCTCGGGATTAGCCCGGGTTTTCACGTTTTTGCATATTATCACTCTAGGACTTAGTGTAACTTAATTTTATTGTTCCTTATGCTTAGTAGTAGTTAGATAATCATTTACTTTGTTCCCGTAGCCCTAATTACTTTCCCTTTAGTTAATTTGTAGAATACGTAATCAAAAACAAAATTCCCGTACCATTCGAGCATTTTAATAACAAACCTCAAACGTGTCGTCAATTCACACCTCGTTGAAGGAGCTCGACCACTTCCTGCGGTATCACTTATCGGTATTCGCGGGTTTTGCTTATCGATCTTTTTCCAAAACGGTTGATTTGCGATTCTCTCGCGAGTATTCGTAATTTGATATTTCTTATATTATAATTGACTTATCAATCCGATGTTTGATGAACTCTATGAGCCAAGTGCTAATGAACTGTCGATCCCCACAATGACCGCTTTCCCCTCGAGGATGAAGTCAATTTTCATCCTCAATATCATTAAGTCAAGAAGCACTTGCGATAACTGATCTCATCAAAGCATCAATCTTCAATGTACATCATGGAACGTTTCGGCATCAATGATGAAGTTATTCCCTGCTACTCCCGAATATGCTCGCTTTGAAAACATATTTGCTCTGAATCTTCATCGAAACCATCTTCGCCGAGACATCAACTCTGCTATACGGTCCCTCAACAACTACCACATGAACACCTCAGAAAATGGACTCACGATCATCCATTAGACAACATCATTGGAAATCCTCTCGTCCAGTATCCACACGGAAACAACTTGCAACCGATGCCTTATGGGTGCTTCTTCAACTCGATTACTCTAAGATCGAACCAAAGATGTTAAAACCGCCATGAAAGATAGGTTCAATGCTATGCAAGAAGAAATTCATGAGTTTGATCGACTAGATGTATGGGAATTAGTACCGCTCGGTTATTGCTATGATTATTGCTCTAAAATGGATCTTCAAAGTGAAACTTGATGAGCATGGTGATGTGTTGAAGAACAAGGCTCGATTAGTTGCTAAAGGATACCGTCAAGAGGAGGGTATAGACTTTGAAGAATCTTTTGCTCCTGTGGCTCTAATCGAGGCAATTAGAATCTTTTGGCTGTCGCAAGTAAGAACATGGTAGTCTATCAAATGGACGTAAAGACGGCATTCTTGAACGGAGATCTTAAAGAAGTCGCTCTACGCCAACCTGAAGGATTAGTAAATCAAGAGCATCCTACTACGCTTTCTCGTTTGAAGAAGGCCCTTTACGGTTTAAAGCAAGCTCCAAGGGCATGGTATGATACATTGTCAAAGTTTCTTCTATCAACCGGATTTAGCAAAGGAGCAGTTGATCCAACATTGTTCACCGGAAGTCGTGCAAACATTTAATTCATGTTCAAATTTATGTTGATGATATTATTTTTGCCTCGACTGAATGGAATGTGATCGTTTTTCTAATGAAATGAGTTCAAAATTTCAAATGTCAATGATGGGACAAATGTCATTTTTCGTGGGATTACAAATTTCAGAAAGTCCGGAGGCATTTTCATAAATCAATCTAAATATGCAACTGAGATCTTAAAGAAATTTGGATTTGATTCAAGTGACCCTGTTGACACTCCCATGATTGATCGAACCAAGCTAGATGAGGACCACTCAGGGATCATGATTGACCAAACAAAATATCGTAGTATGATTGGATCCCGATGTACCTCACACTAGTAGACCGGACATCTTGTTGTTGCATGTGTGTGCTAGATACCGGCTAAGCCTACTAAAAAGCACCTTGAAGCGGTTCTTTTCGGTATCTCCAAGGAACCATCAATATGGGTCTTGGGTACCCGAAGGACACCGGTATGTTACTAATGCCTATCAGATCTGACCATGTGAGTGTCAAGATACTCGTCGAGAAGTACATCGGAGGTGCTCGCTTTTGGGTGATAAGCTTGTGAGTTGGTCTTCAAAGAAGCAAATGAGTACTTCTATTTCCTCTACAGAGGGTGAATACATAGCCATGTCATCTTGTTGTGCTCAAGTCTTATGGATGAGATCTCAATTATCTGACTATGGCTTTGTATTTAACAAAATCCCTCTCTTCGTGATAATAAAAGTGCTATTGCTCTCTCTTGCAACAACGTTCAACACTCAAGAGCAAAGCATATCGACATTCAACATCATTTCATCATGGAACAAGTGGAAAGAGGTGTGGTGGAACTCTATTTTGTGAGGTCCGAATATCGCTTAGCGACATCTTCACCAAAGCTCTTCCAAGAGAACGTTTGAGTTTATTCTTCCACGTCTTGGCTTGAAAAGTCTTCAACCAGAAACACTCAAACGTCTTCCGGAGGAAGACGAGGAGTAAAGGTCTATCTTCATCTATCTCTTGTATATATCTAAAAACAAAATACAAAATTATAAAACCTTCAAAAAATCAAATAGAAAAATATAAAACTTTCAAAATCCATAAAATTTGAAAAATTCGAAAAATCTTCAAAAAATATTGTCATTTTTGTCATGCGTTTTCTCGATTCGATAATATCTACGGTCTTGATGTTGTCATTCAAAGAATGACACGTGACTTTAGATGTTGTTCAATTTAAAAATCAAAAAATAAAAAATATTTTTTGGGAGAAAAAAAAATGGTTTATTGTCATTTCGTGAACATTGCTCAAAGAAAGAACAGAGCCATATTTTATCATGTTTTCAAATTCCATGCTCTGATTCTATAAACATTTATCTGCCGAAAACTAAATGCTTTGAAAAATAACTCGGTCTCTATTTTTGATAATCATCCGGACTTATTTGTCAAAATATCTATCTCTCAATCAACAACCTATGTCATTGATTGAGGGAGAATGATTTCAATTAAATTAAAAAGTTATTTGGCATTAAATTGTTTTCAAAAGATATTCAGGCATGTTTTATTAATGGAGTTTAAAGTCTTAAAATCCGATCATTATCAGTTAAAAAGCTTTCATAATCAAGTCACAATTCTCTTTAAAAGCTTTCAAAATCAATTTAAATCTATAAGAGATCACAAATCTCAAATGATTTGATAATTGTGATCGGGGAAGAATGTGTGATTTAAATGGATTTAAACCGATAATTGGTAAATGGTTTTATAAGGACGTACATGCTCCTTCCCATGTGACAAACGATTTCAAATTTTCAATGCACATGTTGAGAGGGAGCATCTATCTTAAACCTATGATTTGAAACGTGATCATTTATCTCAATGTGCATGTTCCCTCTAGTATGTGCAAAACTCTTTTCAAATCTCGAGGCACATATTGAGGGGAGCAAAATCATGAAAACCTCATCCTTCCCCAAAATGCTTTATCTACTTGATTCGATTAGGGAAGTGATGTTGATATTTTTAGAAAATGGTAATCAAAGAAGTTAATTCTTTCTCTTGCCTCCGTGTGGAAACTATTTCAAATACTTGATTCACATGTTGAGGTTCTTTCTAAAAATATCAAAAACAATACAAAATGCTTTGATAAAATATCATAAGTATATGGATTGATTTTCAAATGGTTTTCAATTGGTTCCTATGGCAGATGAACAACACCAAAAAGACCGACCAACTTTACATTATGAATGGTGATATAAGGACGATAAGGTTAGGTATGTGTTCCCATGATCCGCCAGAATCGGAGGGATCTACCCAGGGACTATCCACTAGTTAGTGTAGAGTTCTTAGGTATGATGATAAAGGAGAAAAATGAGATATGGGAAGAGTGCGGTGAGAGGCTGAGCTGATCTTAAACCCAACAAGGTTCTAGCTATGAAGTCTCGGTAAGCAATGAAGGGGTTGAAGAATTAAAAAGAATTGAATGAGAAAAGGGTGAAAACAAATAGCCTTCCATTTATTCAACCTTAGGAAAGCGGCGGGTTCAATTCATATACTCTTGATGGTAACATCGGTATTGAAGACAAGACGTCATGGACCCAGTGACGCACCGCACTTCAACTTTCCAAACCACTCAAGTTCCTCTTAAAAGGGCTTGTTTTCATTCTCACGGGAACCAGAGCATTATCTATCGACTTTCTCTTAGAGATTGTTGATATTGAAGGAGGAGACCCTCTCCCTAGTCTCCGATATAGGATCCAAATATGCACAAATTGAGTCTAGAGCCACGAGATCATCATTAAATCTCAAAAGGACACTTTCAATGAAGACTCTCTGTTTCACACAATGTGGAAAGAGAGATTATATCTTGAGTCCTTCGCAGTATCCTTGTGGTATTGCCAAACATCAGTGATATGCAAACATACTCACAATGAAGATGGAAAGCCTTCTGGAGCCAACATCTAACAAGCTCCCGGTAGGTGGCATGTGAGATCTATTATACAGATCAACCATGTGACAACTGAAAAAACAAAATGGGGCGATTCATTCTTTTGAATCAATCATGGTTCAAGTTATGGATTGACGGATACCTTTGAAAAACCGGTCTTTGTGCTTTAAAACTCTTTTCATTAGCACGTCGACGTGTACTAATTTTTCAAATCAAAGGTGTTTTATGATTGATAATTGATTTTCATTAAAACCTTCGTTATATTGCAAAAACAATTTCTATTGAGCAATACACGATGTTTTTCAAATCTCTTTTCATCAATCGATTGAACGTAAATTGCCGGTTGCTTCACTCAGTGTTGTCTTCTTTGAGACGTTCGGTTTGAGAACGACTAGAGCAAATGCGAAACCCCAAGGAAATTCTTGAATTATACCGATCACAGCATTGTATGTCGTCAACGGGGAAGGTGGGCGTGTACCTCAATTCATCGAAAGTGATCAAAGACACTTTCGTGCGCTTTTTATTGCTAACTGCCTTATGCGTACACCCACACATTTGCGGTGATCGTAATGAAGCTGTCAATCCATAGCCGCATGCTCACCTAACACATTCATCTCAAAAGAAATCATGATTAGTGCATCAATGACTCTGATATTTTCATTCCATGCTTCTACTGCTGCCAATATCATGAATCAACAATGCTTCCTCTACTATGATGAGATATCATGATCCGAATGTGAGCATGTCGGTCCGAAAGTCACAACATCACATAATACCAACACCACAATGGATGTATCAGAGATTTCTATTTGCTGATGATCTCAAAAGCGGCTCAACATTATTATCAATGGAGTAAAGACCTCCAGTTGGATTAACCAAACATGCAATGAGTGGAATCAATGACCACGAGCTTCGGAGCAAAGTACTACATCAAGAATGCAAGATCAATTGTTAATGTAATATCCGATTGTATTCAATGTCATTTTAGTATATGTTTGAGGTGACCTCCCTTAGGGGGAGATTGTTAGAATTAGAAATTCGGTATTAAAGAGTCGGTCACCTCAAGTATATGTAATCGTTAGAATGCTCGTAGTCATAGTTATATTTAGTTAAGTAGTATTTAGATAAGTAACACCGTGGAGACGGACGGTCTTTACCCACTGTATGCCCGATCCATAGCCCGCTGTGTGGCGATTTATGTAAGACTATAAATACTCTCACTCCCAAGGTAGAGTTGGAGCTCATAATAATATCTTTCACTTTCTCTCTCTAAGTTCCCTAAACCTCTAACTTTCTCTCTCTAGAATTCCACTTATACGCCCACTTGTGTTAATGGTTTGATGTGTTTGTGAAATCCAATATCCAACAGTACAATGAAGCTTAGGAGTAATCAATAAGCATTCACATGTTGATCTAAAGAACATTCCTCAGCCTTGGAGAACCATTTATATCATCATCACAAAATCGGTTTCAAGTGGTAATTTATGAGCATCCCAAGCTCGTGGAACTGCAAATCTTTTAGGCTCTTATCAACATGAAGCACATCGAAGTTGTTCAAGCTCGATTTGGGATGACATGATGATATTCTCAAAAAGCATGGCTCAAAGATTCCTTACATCGGATACACTAAACCTGTGATCGAGCACTGGTATAACCCAGATATCCCAAGAGAATCAATGACCCCGACAATCATGACATGTTGTTCGAACCTACCCTAACTTGTTAGATCAATGAATCAACAACTAAGCAGGGTGATGTGTTGCGGACCATCTTCTCCGGATGAACTCAAAAGCTCTACTCTTATAAAGATACTTGGTTGTGTGGTAGAGAACAAAGTTGGTTTCTTGATGAAAAATCTTCGTGCCTTCAAGAAAAACCAGAAAGAGGAAGTGCAGGAAGTGCCGCAGCACTGAGAGTCGAGGAAGTTCCCAGGAGGAATCCTCCACGTAAGGATAGTTCCCACCAAAGTCGTTCTATTCCATACCTAAGCCCGAACCACAGCTAACAGACGAGGACTCGGAGGGTACGCATCAGATGATGAGATTTTCTACTCGCTAAAGATGACACTACAACGGTACCTAAACCTCCCAGTCCACCAGTGAACTGAAGCAAGGAAGACTCAGTCATTGAGCAACAAGAAGAAGAAAGTTCAGAAGAAAGCAACTGGGCGCTTACAGGAAGAAGTTCAAATTCTTAGACTCCAACGTTGCAAAAATTTGCTAAAGATCAAATGGGTGGCCCCAGGGTCAAGTGGTGGAGTTCAACCTACACCAAATCGATCACGGTTAATCGACATAGGGATCTCGGTGCCACCACTCTTGAGCAACAACAAAAGCGAGTGGAAGATTCTATTGATTATAACATTGAAGAACCGAATAGAAGTTAGAGAAAAAGTTGATGAAGAAGCCGCGGCTAAAGCCAAAGCGATGAAAAAGCTAAGTCCGAAATGAAGAATATATTGAGTATGATAAGTTTCTTCGATAGTCCTACACGCTCAAAGGAAGAAACTTCGAGCCACCAAAGGACCCGAGTCTCCTCATATCTCATGATCATCGATTCATCTTCTCACTCTTCACCACCACAAAAAGAACAAATCCATCCACATCAGTGAAGAAGCCAATCTGCCTCTTGGAAGTCTCATGCTAAGACTGAATGCGTCAAAGTCGCCGGCGTAGAAAGAAAAAACCATACATAGAAAACAATTTCCTTGCGACCAAGTACAGATCTTCATGATGAGAATGACAAGATGCAAGTTGAAAGGGAGTATGTCCAGAATCTTATGAAAGATGATCTTGCGGAGAATGGACGAGATGATCCAAGGATACCGAACAAGTTCCTCATGGAGGTCGCTCCTAACCGACAAAGGAGATGTATACTAGACAACTTTATCCAATCTCTTACATCCGGTCAAGCAAGCCATGAAATCAACTCTAATGAATTTGAGCATCAATCCATCTGAACTCACAATCTTCTCGATGATGAATGGTGAACCGGCTAGTAGCTCAAATGTCGAAATCCTCGCAATGTTTGCCTCCCGACTAAGCTTTGGAAGCATTGCCGGAATACCAACTCGGACAAGATACAAAGAAGAAGCGTAAGGCCTAAACCTTCAAGGCGATGAAGACAAAGATCGATAAGGATAATGAGCCCAAACGTCAGAAGAAGTTCCGGTGAATCATCCTCCATTCAAGACTCAATGCAGCCTCCACCTCAAAGAACTCCACCAACGAAGATCTCCTCCTCACTCTTCAACGGAAAACCTTAGGATTAGACACACCACCCAGAAAAGCGGTGATCACTTTGAGTATACGGGTGGTGACGATGAGGAAATCCCTTAGCCACAATAACAACCCATCTCTCCGACACAACTAAGAAACCGAGAATATTGCCAGGCCAAAAAGAAGAAAAAAAGCGCTTATGATTGACGCCTTATCATGGGGACGAGGATGATATTGAATTTGAATGGTTGAAGCTTGTTGATTCCACTCCTACCCACCGATGGTCAAGAGGTTACGAATGTAGTACATTGGAGCATGCTAAACTACGAAAAATTCGTGTAAAAAGAGGACGAAATCAAGTTGAAGCGAATCAAGAATGAAGCATTTCAACGCTAAAAGACGCCTTTGGCCGCTATTGAATTCGAGTATCACCTTGACAATATAGCACGAGCCATGTCTAACAATATGGATTGGCTCAACCCTGAAGCAAACATCGACTTCACCAAACGGGATAATCCTCCATATTACAAACTAGTCCAAACCTCTAACAATTGGCCAACGGATCCTAGGATTCCATTCGATATTTCTTCAACAAAGACTTGGAATTTCTTCACGGTGCGATGGTTCAAGGAAATACGCCAGGGAAAGAGCTAGCTGTTCTCCAACAATGTGGAAGAGTATGATGATGCATCAGATGGGATTCACCATTGGCCGGAACGCCAAAGAATCTACTACTAACTGCCGGTTGAAGTCTCAACATGAAGTGTTCAAGCTAGAGTATCGTTGCCTTCAAACATGTTGATCTTTCGTCCAAATGGGACTACACTTTTCTCAAGAAGATTGTGTTCAAAAGGCAAAGCGAAGAGATTATGCATTCTCGAAGCGACTTTGAGAACTTGTATCTCAACGACATTGAAGACATGTACCTTGCCAAAGCGGGGTCGCATGAGATAATTTTCAACGGTACAACGTGAATTCATCAAGTCCTTGCTTAGCTTCATCGTGCATAGTCATCAAAGAACATGTAGAAGATCTCCAACTGCGATTGAATCATATCGCACGTGTCAACTTCACTCCACCTCTGCCGATCTTCTCGACATCAACCGGCTTTCCACAATATACACTCATCACCAACCATTCGAGTGGTTTACCTCGGTGAAACACTACGCAACGCTTGATGGCGTGTGAGATCTTCACAAGTTTCGGGATCATACATTAAAGAAGGTTAGGGACGGATTAGCTTATAGGTTGAAGGATATTCATGAAGGAATTGGGTCTAAAAGCGATGGAATTCTAAGGAAAGACGGTATGTGAAGAGAATCATCACCATGATTGATGAAAGGTTGTATCATGAGGATCGGGCCGTAACGCTGGAGAGCTTTGTAGGTGGTCGTCCCAGATTGCTCTCGCCTATCAATGCCTAGTTCGCATTCTCGAAACATTGATGGACTTCCGTACCTTGCTTGCTTCTATTTCATAATATTTTGATGTGTGATTTATATGTCAATGGCTTGCACACATAACAATGTACAACCCATTCTTGTCAAAGAAAGGACCGTGGTACGCGATTGCACAATCCTATAAAAAGGAGCGAAAAGCTTCTTACTTTTGAGTAAAACCTATCAAACCTTTCACTTTTCAAGCTTTTGCTCAAAAGAACAAGTACTTCCCCTTATGATTTTTCAAAACCTCAACCGTTTATATCACTCGTTGAGGGGGAGTATTTGACTAAAATATTTGTTTACAAATTGTTCTCAGTGGTTATCTTCCCACAAAACTCAAAATGGTCATATTTATTCTCAACATTCCTTCAAAAACACTTATATGCATTTTAGGAGAAAACTATGATAAGAAATATGTTGTGTAAATGCAAATGAATCTTTGGGCTACAGACTTAACCAACGAATTGACGAGATATTAACTGTTAGTAACTAGAAAAGATTTGTCCGGGACTGGTAATAATTTCAAACTAGTTCGCTAGTGATGTACACGTGTCTTGCAAAGGACTTGTCCGAGTAGAATGTACCATTCGAGAAACTCTTGGTTGACATGATCTTTGACGGTTTGACAACCTTTCGAGGTTTGTCCACACCTTCAAGATAGTTATTAGAGCTAGTTGTCACCCTTAATGTAACTCTTTAACTATCAATGTCAGGATTGTCTATCTTGGGAGTCTATCAATCAATTCAAAATTACGCTCTTTCTCTCACCTGAGATTGCCTTAACTATTAAGCGTGTGTGGAGGGAGTATTTTTGCTAAAAGATAAAACTGTCACAGTGGTACAAAACATTTTTCATTCACAAACACTACGAGAGATTTTCTTGAAAATGGTTTTATGGCAATGGAGTTATA
This sequence comes from Chrysanthemum makinoi, assembly GCA_910596185.1. NCBI lineage: Eukaryota > Viridiplantae > Streptophyta > Magnoliopsida > Asterales > Asteraceae > Chrysanthemum > Chrysanthemum makinoi. The sequence goes on from OU343222.1 coordinate 265,193,902, forward strand.
AGGAGATTAAGGTTAGGAATAATAGTCCTATGATCCGCCCAGAGTCGGAGGATCTACCCAAGGACACTACCAATAGTTAGAATTAGAAGTCCTTAAGTATGATTATAAAAAGGAGAAAATGAGAATCGGAGAAAGAAGGAGTTGAAGAATTAAAAAAAGAAACAAAGAAAAGGTGAAAAGAAATATCCTCCAAATTATTCAACTTAGGAACCCGGGTTCAATTCATATGTTACCGGTTGTCACTTGATGACACCGGTATTGAAGATTAAAAGTCGTCATGGACCCAAAGGACACATGCACTAAACAACCCAGCTCAAGTTTCTCACCAACAGAGCTTGTTTCATTCTCACGTCCCTACGTAAACTCGGCTTTCTAGAGATTGGTGGTATTGGAAAAGGAGACTCTCCCTAGTCTCCGCCAGAAAACCAAAGCACTATTGAAATCTAGAGCCATGAGATTCATCAAAAGATCTCTTAGGTTCACTTGACATTTTATCACTTGTTGTTCAACAATAAGAACTTCATGGTACTTTGAGTCCTTCACGGATTTTAGCAATCACTGAGAACATTTATGAGAAGTTCACAATTGTGATCCTCGATTGAATGGAAACTCATGCAGGTTAACATCAAACGACCCGACAATAAGTCACTTCGCAACTCCCCGTGGATTACGCAGTGTGTCTCAGGTCTTGGTGATGAGGTCGGTGTACCTCAATGACCCATTCAAGTAGATGTACTTCGGTACATCGTGTTATCTCACTGTGGGACTCGGTTCAGAACGACGCTTGTAAGAATTAGAGTTCCATTTCACACTATGCGTTAACTCTCTCGAAATTCGAACTTGTAGTTTGCCGGTATCCGCTTATTACTAACCGTTTTCATGTTTTCTTATGGAAGCTCGAGCGGAACGATCGTCGAGATTCTTCACATGCTCATGCCAACATCATCACTAATGGAAGTTCTAACTAAAAGCAACACAAAGTGGAATGATTCTTCGTGAAACAAAGAATCTACAAAGTTAAAGACTTAAAGAACTTCATCAATCTCTAAATCCAACGTCAAGTGTGAGCATGTTGAAGAATGATGTGGAGACACGGAACAAAGAAGCGGAACTGGCGTTCGATGCAAACAACAAAAACATACTATCACTCTCATCACAAAGAACAATGATCAAAGAACAAAGATTAAGATGACATCAAAGCAAAAAGCGTTTAAAGAAAAAAATTTCTCTACAGGGAGATTCAAATCAAGGCATTTTTCTCACAAGAAAGAAGAATGTCGAAGACGCCAAAGCTACTATTACATCAATACCTTAACCGTTCATACTCATTCATCACCAACACTTAGGAGATAATTGAATCACTCCTAAACCTAAATCAAGTGTTAGTGATTCATATGTAATAGTTAGCTTAATATGGCCTTTATGTTATTTATTAGCCGGCTTATAAAGCCCATAAGCCTAGGCCTAGTCCAATAAGGAAAAGGATGGGAACAAGTGTTACCCTAGCTTCCTCCTATAAATACATTGTAATAACGACTTGAGGGTTGATTGTTCAATTCTCTTCACTCATACCTACTTTAACCTTTCATAGTAACGTGTGTGTGTATGTTTAGATATTGTTCAACCGATCTCTTCTTCATCTTATCTCTTATATTGATACTTGTGTTGCATATTTGGGAACCTAACAATGCAGCGGTTCATCAACGATTCATTATCCAACATCAACAACATCTTCAACAATTCTATACCCATATGTAGACAACTTCACAAACCATACTAAGTCGAGTAGTATACACTACTTCCCCCTGAGGTTGACCGTAAAACATCAAAGTATACGTTTCTCCCCCATGATGGTTTTGAACTTTCGGAAGCATCATTATCGTGTACAACCTTCTGCACGAAAAGTTCTTGTCATAAGCAAACATCTTGAAAAGGCATGACCGACGCGAAGATTATTGAAAGATTTTGCTTAGACTGTGAAGTATCATTAGCATTCAGTTGCATCGAACATTCTATGGGAATTTCTGATCACATCTCAACCATTCAGCCCTTTGGTAAACACATCATCCACATATCATCGGTTATGGCCATTTGGTGAAGTCAACCCGATATAACAAACTTGATCATGAAGTAGAATTCCCCATTTGTTACTTCTTGTACTAATCCTCATGAAAAAGAAACGGTGTACCCAATGTCCAAAACCACTTGACATATCCTCAACTCATTGAGACACCGGGTGATGGCTACGTTGTGGGTTAAGCGAGAAAGAATCACAACAGTAACTAAATAGCCAAGTCTATATCACACTCAATAAACGCCAAATTCATCTTGTGAGAGAAAGAAGAAAGAGAGACGAAATAAGTAAACGTGTCCGGAAAAGCCTTACTTCAAATCCAAATAAGAAATACCGTCCAAACAACCCCGTAGTAAACTTTGTCCAATCATCAATTCATGCTGTGAAATAGTATCCATCGTGAAATAGTATAAACCAAAGTATCAAACCTTATACCACAACAAACATCATCATTAGATCTCATCATCAAATCTCATTATAATCCAATTCTTGAGAAACCCATCATCACAACCTAACGTCCGAGTCCGTGTCCACTTGTAAAACCCGTTTGAGCCGCTAACTTCTACCAAATCAACAATACCGGTCATGAACCTCGAAACCATGTTATTCAAATATTAGTTCATGTCGTGAATAAGTATATCCTTCGTGAAATTTTATAATCCCAAAAATGCCACTCATAACCGAATAATAAAATTAGTATCCAAAATTTTTATTAATATATATGTATATATATATATATATATATATATATATATATATATCTGCATGAAAAAATCTGGATAACTAAATTTTATAAATCCACTTTATCCTACCATATCATCCGATTCTTGCAAGATTCAATCAATCAGTCCAAACAATGAAAGCCAACTCAGTATCCATCTGCCTACAAGCCCGATCCATGCACAAGTAAAGCCCAAATCCTATCCGTCTAAGACCTAATAACCGATATCAAAATTAGATTTAACCCTAATTTTTGGGGAGTATGAAAGACACCATTCTCATACTTGACCTAAACTTACTCACACAAACCTCAAACCCTAAACTAATGTCCGCCTCACTCCATACATACTCACCCAAGAACTTGAAAAAAAAATTCTTATTGTAAACAGTCGACTAATCACAATAATCAAGCATCATCAATCATAAAAGTATCGTCTTGTTAAGCGGGGATGGCTTGAATATTGAGACAAAAGCGATTAAGTCAAACGGTAAGATTTAATTGTCTTTTTCCTTTAATCACACGAACCAGTAACTTGGTGATAGTATAATGGTTATTACCCTTACATGATGTTGGGATAAAAAATGATTGGTGAAGAAAGTTCACTTGTGGTCATAATCATGAAAGATTCGTGGTTCACACAAGATTACTGAGATCAAATAACTTTGGTTCCCCTTTTGATTTATACATAACAAAACGTGGGATCCATACTTATTTTATTTATGTTTAACCCATCTTAACCGACTCAAAAGGAGAATAAAACCATTATAGGTCTTGTTCTTTCTTCAAATAAAAGTCGAATATTTGATAAGAGCCTTGGATTCTTAAACGATTTGTGATGTTATTATGATCTGAGATCCATTGTATTTTCCATCAAAATCCGCTTGATATTAGATCAATGATGTGATAGGTTCATAAAAAAATCTTTTAAAGATTAATACTTGTTGAACCACTACTGAGATCTTTAAGAATCTGATTCGAGTCAATTGTTGGTTTTATTTGAGACTTGTTGATGTTGTGAGACTTGATCGTTTTATGTTGTTGTTGGATGTCGATTCTTGATGTTTAATGATGTTGTATACTGAGGTAAACGAGTAGTGGTGTTTTGATTTTTTGTGTCACGTTTAGTATTGAGTCTAGTACTTCTTGTTTATATCAGTCTTGAGTCTAGTACACAAACCGCATCTTTCAAAAAGACAAGTCGCTTCATTCATTTTCATCTCAAATTGCTTTCCTTTTTAACACAAATCGCTTTTAAAAAAACAATTTTCACAAGAGAAACCGCATGCAAGCTGAAAAGTCAACAAATTGCATTTGACTCAAGAGTCAAAGTGCAGGGAACATGTAAGACACAATTCGCAAACTTCATTTAACACAAGTTGCATACTAGATTCAGTGAATCCGGACAGATAGAACAAACCACACAAGCGAGTAAGTGACAAACCGCATCGAAGACACTTCGAATCTGGACATATTCAATAACAAACCGCATGTATGAATTTGACCAAATCGCAGAGAAGAACACAGTAGCAGCAAACCAGAATCTGAATAGGTTTATATACATCTTAAAACACTTGTTTGAACACTTCGACTATAACACCAGATTTTGTTAAAACAATAGATAACCAGATTTAGAATATCAAAACCACACATGTTAACAGCTCATATAAAACCAACAGCAACCAACTGTTTTTAAGTTAAACCATGTAAAAAACCACTTAAAATCAGCTTATAACAACAAATTCATCACCAACATCCAAAGAGCAACCAAACCGAATTAATCATCATGAAAACTTTATCAAACCACATAAAAAAACCACTAAAAAACCATGAGAATCATCAAAAACAACAAAAGCTAGGCTCTGATGCCAATTGTAGGATTGTATATTTAATGTTGTTTGATGATTCTGGTGGTCTAGGATGGTGATGATACAAGAGAGATGAAGAGAGTAAAGAGGGAGTTTCTAGAGTGAGAAAGTAAACAAAAAATGCAAGGTTAGATTAGAAGCTCCAACCCTCTACCTTGGGAGGTAGAGGGTATTTATAGTTACATACTACACGTCCTCCCTCGGACTGTGGATCAAGCATACAGTAGGTAAAGACCCGTCCTTCCTCCACGGTGTTACTTAAACTAATAACTAAGATAATAACTAACTAAAGACTACTAAATAACGTAAATAACGATATGTCTACGAGCTAACATATGCTAGACTATAATTGGGGTAACCGACACTTCCTTACGGAATTTCCAATTCCTAACACAAACCTAAGTCGCAACATCCTATTCTAGGTTTCTCGTAGAAGTTCTCACGGCATATCAATCATTATCATTATACATTTGATATCATTTACTCTAAGGTGAATTCATAGCCCCACTTTCTATTACTTAATTGTTTTACAAACCTTTGGGGGAGATACATGCTTTATTTAAATTGAACACATTGCTTTCAAACTGTATGTTTATTTAATTGTCATATTGTCACTAGATAACCATCATTTGCCCAACATAAGTCCCTAAATCATGAACCATTAATCACTAGAGAGAGTGAGCATGAATATTGTGAATAGATCTATTGGGATTGACGAATCCTGTTTGTGTTGACCGGGTAGGCAAACAAACGCACTATATTTGAGTAACATTAGGTAAAAACGGCAATTTTGCCTATTAGGGCACGTACCAACAGTTTCACCAATTATTTTTGGAGCAAGTTAACGCCTTGATTGCATGATGCTTAGTGAAATAATAACTGTTTTGTTTTCAACATTATGGGTGTATAACAACGTAACCCACACAAACATTATATGTTCAACTTTTAACAATAAACCTATAGATTCACTCAACCTTTGTGTTGACAGTTTTAAGCATGTATTTCAGGTCCATATTGTACGAGACTGGCACGGAGGAGCACGGATACTCAAGAAGGCTATAAATTTTATTATCATTCAACAATTCATTTAATGTATTTTGTAAACCGTGAAACTACTGGGACCTCATTTTTGTAGACTCTGATATTTATATAAATCGAATGATAAATCTTTTAAAATGACTCCATTAGAGTTCGTTTTCTATTGTTATGACTGTTGTGCCATGAAGTAACACCCAGTTTGAATTCAGCTGCGTATCATGAAATTGGAGGTGTTACAGATTAGTATCAGAGCCTTAATTATATAGAAACGGGTCTAATTGTGACCTAACCTATAACTACTTTTACAAACAAAAATATTTTATAGCCTTCCGTTCTCCGTGCCTTCAATCCTCCAGACGATTATGTGACTTTTAGGCATTTTAAGCTATACAAACATACTAGTATATTGATATATACAATCGACATAATTTCAATCATAAACAATGTACTAAGCATACCTGCGTATGCCTATTCTAAGGCATTACGGCACAATCAAATTTTCCCAATCTCCCAATCATGCATCTACTCGCGCGTTTTAGGATTACGAAACTTTATCCAAGACATTGTAACTGATTACAATGGTCTTTCCTACTTCCTTGACATTGTGAGATACAATGGTCTCATTCATTTTTCAAGACACTGTGAGATACAGTAGTCTCTATTACACTTTCAGACACTATAAATCCTACAGTGGTCTCTATTTCATCCTCAGACACTGTGAGTGAAACAGTGGTCTCATTTACATTTCAGACATTGTGAATTAAACAATGGTCTCTATTGTTTCCTAGACATTGTGAATTGCACAATGGTCTCAGCTATTTTTCAGACATTGTGAGTTGCACAATGGTCTCAACTATTTCTCAAACATTGTGAGTTGCACAATGGTCTCAACTATTTCTTAGACATTGTGAGTTACACAATGGTCTAATTTACTTCGCAAACATTGTAAATTATACAATAGACTCTAGAAATTATTTTATAAAACCTTATATGATATTGTTTTACATGAAACCGTCACAATCTATCAATTTCCCTAATTGAAATACAAGAAATGGGATTTCTAAAAGACAAACCGATTCATCATCTACAAAAGCTGAAGTTCAGCAAATTTCTCTACATTCATCAAAGTCCCATTTTGAAACCTTCATGGTTAAAAGTCCGTGATGCTAGCCAAGTATAGACTATTTTAGAATTACTTAAGATTTCCTTTCCACATATATCTACCCATACTATCTTCTACGCAATGGAATGTGAAAACATAGGTTACAAGTCTTTTATGGCCAGGACTTGCAACTGAATGGTTTGAAATCGCCTTTGCTTAGTGGACAATTTCTCAAAAGCTATGGACATATCACAAGTATACCTACTTTAGGTATTTGGAAAATGTTAGGAATTAGAAATTCCATAGTTAAGTGTCAGTCACCCCATATATAATCTAGCATAAGTTAGCTCGTAGACATTACGTTATTTACTAGTTATTTAGTTAGTTATTTAGTTTAGTGCAACACCGTGGAGGACGGACGGGTCTTTACCCACTGTATGCCTGATCCACAGTCCGTAGGAGGACGTTTAGTTTGTAACTATAAATACCCTCTACCTCCCAAGGTAGAGGGTTGGACCTTTCATTCATCTTAATCTAACCTTCTATGTTTTCTTTCACTTTCTCTCTCTAGAAAGGCTCCCACTTTCTCTCTCTAAAACCTCTAAGCAATTTGACCCATATTATTGTTTGTTATGTGTTTATGAAATCCAATATGTTACAATTGGCATCAGCGCCATGGTTTGATCATCCCTCTTACATATTCTTGGATTTCTAGTGGTTTTATATGGTTTTTGGGTTTGAAAGTGTTTAGAGTTATTTGCATCATTTGGATCATTTCAAGTGTTAAAGTTTGGATTTTGATTGTACTTTTGTGTTTAGAATCATTATAAGTGATTAGGTTTTGATTTGGAAGGCTTGAATCACTGTGGTTGAGCTTGTTTTGGATTGAAAAGTGTGTTTTTGAAGTTTTTCTTGCTAGCGACTTGGTTCTCGTAGTGTTTTTCATCGTAGCGACTTGCTTCAATAAAAGTTAGCGAGTTACAGTGTTAGTTGTTAGCGACTTGAGCCTAGCGACTTGTCTATTGAGACAAGTCGACAAATAGTACAAGTTAGTGGATTCTCCACTACGGCTAGCGACTTGGTTAGGTTAGCGACTTGCTTCAGAAATTGTTAGCGAGTTGTAGTGCAAATTGTTAGCGACTTGGTGTTAGCGACTTGGACCTTAGCGAGTTGCTCTTTAGCGACTTGTCTGTGTAGCGACTTGGTGGTTTAGCGACTTGTGTCCAGCGACTTTGGTCTTAGCGACTTGGGCTTAGCGACTTGGTTCAAGAATTCTTAGCGACTTGAGCCTTTAGCGAGTTGTTACTTAGCGACTTGGTGACTCTAGCGACTTGTCTTACTAGCGACTTGTTGACTTTTCTCGTCAAAACCTCAAACGGCCATAACTTTTGAACCGTAACTTCGTTTTCAGCGTTCTACCATCAAAACGACCGTGAGAACGAGGGGAATGGCACGCCGAATGAACTGCCTAAATCTGCTCCGAACAGAAGTTATTAAGGTTTTTATGTTTTTAGACCTAAATTTCTCTGAATAAACGAGCATTAACCAATCCAAATCTCAACCAAACAACATCTCTGCTAATCCTACAAAGAATCCTAAGTCCTAACACACAACCGTCTATCATTGTGACAATCCATTAGTCATCTTAACACGTTCCATTGGTCATTGCTTAACGGTTTGGTCTTGATTTTAGTAAAATCCCGCGAAAGATTCTATTTCTCGGTTTAAATCATAGACTTGTAAAATCCCGTGGATTCATCAACATCATGTCTTACACTCCTGATTCAGTGATTTCAGAAGTACTCAAACTATATGATGCTGTAGACAACCATGAGAATATTAGCTATACTGAACGGTTACAGATGATGGAATCAATCAATGATGATTTGAGTTCTTCATGCTCCGAGTCCAATGAGAAAGATTTGCACCTGTTCAGGATACAGAATGCCATGCAAAAGGAAAGCAGCATTGAACCTTATCAACAACTTCACTCTCACCTCATGTTACTTCTACCCACATCAATGGAACAAACATGTATTGCCCTCTTCCGTCAGGACTTATCCACATTAATAGGAACTTTGCTGTTAAACCTAGAGCAATTGGAGCTACAACTTGACAAAGAGAAGATTCATAAGGATAGTTCTAGCGCTGCACTTCAAGTGATCTACAAACACTTTCAGTCATTCATTAGAAGGGAATTCACATCTGATTATGATCAAGACATGACTGAAATGTCCTTCAAGAGACACACTGGAATGGAAATTAGCGTGTTCACGGAGACACTTATGCATCTCATGGATAATGTGGAGAAGTATATTAAGGAAGTTACTCAGAAAGATGAAAAAGTAGATGAGAGTCGGGTACAGTTGAGAGATATTTGTGATAAGTCGGGTAATGTATCAGAAAGGTCGGGTGTTGCTGAATGCAGAATATCAGAAACAACAAAGAATGATGTAACCAGCTGCTCAGTAACTCCTGTCACACAAGATGTGGATGCAGATATCAGACCAGAAATTGAACAGGTGTCATGTAATGAGGTACCCTTTACTGTTCAACACAATGCATCTGCTAAAGTACTTAAACAAACTGATCATGATGCTGAACATGACTTTGATAAATCTTTTGTAACTGAGGCTGAGTCTGAGATTAAGTGTTTCAAAACAAAAGATACAGTTGATAAAATGGCTTTTGATGAACTTTCAAACAAATTCTCAAATCTTGAAAAACATTGCATTTCACTTGAAATTGCGATACACAGTAAAGATGAAATTTTTCGACTTAACAAACCATGTAAAAATCCGGAACTTCCTGAATTCCGTGAACTTTTTGAAATGAACACTTTGAAAGCTCAGTTTCAAGACAAAAACTCAATTATCAAAAATTTGAAGAAACATATTTCTGATATGCATGTGAAAAGTAATTTGGTTACAAGTAATTCTGATGTTAATGCTATTGATGATATTCAAATGAGAAATGATGAATTAGCGGTTTGTGTGGCCAAATTACTAAAGGAAAATGAGTCCTTGAGAAAGCATCATATAGAACTAAGTGACTCTGTCAAAGAAGCTAGAACTAAGTCAATAGAACAAACAAACTCTTTGATAGCAAAAATTCATGTTCTCAAAGCTCAACTTCAGGAAAAAAGTTTCGCTATTGTTGCCCTAAAAAACGTGCTTAGGAAAACTGTAGGGAAAAGTGTGAACACTAAGTTTACAAAACCATCAACCTTGGGGAAACCAATTTCTCATCCCATTAGAAACCGGTCCGTTGTTAGGCAGCCTACTGCGTTTATATCCGAAAGACCAAAATTTTCAAAAACACGGTTTGCCTCCCAAGTTGATGAGAAACATGTTTTGTCAAAACCAGTCACTTCTCCTGAGTTACCTAAGAATAAGGCTTCTAGCTCCGTTAACCCTCAACACGTAGCCACTTCTACTCCCAGCATCTCTAGGATTAGTTCGAAAACAGTGTCAAAACCAAGCATTAAAACCCAGAATTCATATGATATGAATGACTTGTGGAAGAACTATTATCTAGAAAAAGCTAGGACAGAAGCACAGATTCAAAAAGATGGAAGTTTAGGTGCAAGACCTAACGTGAGGAATTCTACGAGATTTCAAGGCACTCCTAGTAGTTGTCAACCACTACCTAGGAACACTCAAAAGACTAGAGATTGGCGTGCATCTAAGAATAGTTATGTGCATATGAATGCTAAGCATGTAGAAAACAAAACTATAAATTCTGAGTCTTTTCCACAAAAGAAACATTTTCCTAATTCACATGCTAAGGTAGAATCCACTAAGACTAATAATGTGACTAAGGTTCAACATGTTGTGAAGCAAAACAAGCCAAAAACTTCGCCTAGATGGATACCAACTGCTAAATCTTTGGAAACTAGGAATAAGGATAAGTCTTCCACTGTGCATAAGAAGCCTAACAATCCTAGACCTTGCCATAAGTGGATACCGTCTGGTAGAATGTTTAACGATGCTGGACTTAGGTGGATTCCTACCGGAAAGCTGTTTTCTGATGACAAAATCAAGGTTGACCGCGAAACCCCAAAGGGTTTGGATACTAATGTCACTAACCAATATATATGCAATCAAGCTTGTAATGTTAGTGCAGGTAGACCTTACTCAGTTGCAGATACGTCGATCCTTCAATACATGACTGGTTTTAAAGTATGGATAACACAAGGATTGATATCTCATAACTCACGGGTTCAAGTAACTCAATCTTGATATTCTTTCGGCTATGACGTCTGTTCACATCAGTTCAGGCCTGGTACTTCATCATTATGGTGTCTGTAGATATCACTTCAGGCCCCGTTCCTCAAAGAAAAGAAAAGTGTACGCCTCAGTGCGCTTTATCTTCAGAAGAAGAGAAATCTTCATTTTATGACCATTCTCATCGACATTCTTCATCAACAAGCTTCATGTTTTTCCACGCTCTTTCAACCCTCAAGTGGATCTACATTCATTGGTGTATATTCTTATTCACTCGTTCAAATCAAAAATGGCAACTTTGGATGCAATTTTTGAGGGGGAGAAGAGTGCATATGCTACATGTTGATGGAAGCTTGAATTATGGTCGTATGACTCTCCTTCAACGCCTAATGCTTCACTTACTAAGGATAATTGGGATTCATTGTTTGGGATTCATTGTTTCAAGATATGTTTGATAAGTACTTCCAACCTCCAACGAATGTTGATCGTCTAGTTTCTGAAGCTCATGCTCCGGTTCCTACTGACTCAACTGGTTCACCATCTAAGAAGTACTTCTCGAAATTCTCAAGAAACCTTATCTCTAGTTACTTCACAAGGCGTTGATAATGACTATCATGATATTGTAGTTGCACTTTTGAAAAATGATCCGCTCTTTGGTATTCCTTTGCCAAATCTTCACGGATTATTGTTCCTCTCATTGTGCACACTATAAATCAACCACATGACCATTAAGGAAAATGACTACCTCATCCGCTCAAAGATATTATTAGTGAATCTTCTAGATCAGTCTCTACATGTATACCTTTAGGAAGAATGCATTGATGTTGAGGAATCATTTATTCTGGTTCATTCAGTGGGTCAATGTACACCCAATTGTATGTTGTTTTCACGTGTTGGGCATTTGAAACAAGTTGATTACTTCGGAGTTAATCATGTATCACTTATCTGAGATTGAAGTTGACTTTCACAAAGGCGTGTTCTTATTTGACAACTTGCTCGGGCTTAAAAATTTGAGTTGAAGACTTGGTTTATCTAGTTACCAGCAGACGGGGTGGTTGGTTGAAGACCTGATTAACTATCACTATTAGGGGTTACGTTGTTTTACTCAGTGTCACATGCAGATGACGATGTGGATAATCTCAAGAGGTGTTAATGTCTCATACTTTGTTTGAGTAGTGAGTACTTAGAGATTTGCTTGATGCATAGATTCTCGACACCATTCTTCCATCATTAAGTGCAAGCTTAGAACACATGCGGAGAATTCTACTTCAGTTTCAAGTTTGGTATAACGGGTTTTCTTCATCAGTGGTCACTTCAAATTGTCTACGAATGGGTTGATAAAGATAGTCAGAGAGAGTTTCTATAGCATTTGATTCTCAAAAGATTCATTTGAGCTTATTTTTGTTCTTCTCTATGTCAAGAATATTTGGTATGAATGATCTGTTGCTGATTCTGAGGTATCAAAACCAGCAAGGGGGAAGGAGACATACATCTAAACACACAAACGAGTACACGTGATGAACCTAATACTTCGTCTCTATTGAAGTAATCCCCGGGAAAGACAAATGTCATAACCGTAGAGAAACTCAGTGTTTACTCATAGCCTTTGGTGTGTTATTCCAACTATTTGGGGGAAGGATATATTATTTTAACTATTTGGGGGAAGGATGTAACGAGTACACGTGATGAACCTAATACTTCGTCTCTATTGAAGTAATCCCGAGAAAGACAAATGTCATAACCGTAGAGAAACTCAGTGTTTACTCATAGCCTTTGGTGTGTTATTCCAACTATTTGTGTACTTTATGGGCTGATTCATTATATGGAAGATAACTGGAATGCACCTGGTAAAATGAAGATGTTGATATATTGTTCCCCTGAATAGAAAACTGGTCAATCTCGCAGAGTAATGTGTACATCGGGGATGCACAACAGGTTCATGTGATCGGGCTTAATCAGTTATTCCGGATTTGATAACCACTGAGACGATCAATGTTTCAACTTGTTACTTCGTTGCTCTCGTGATTCTTCGGGGTGCTGAGCTTCATTCAATGAGACCGTTCTTATTCATTTCTACTTCTTGGGGAAATGGTCTTTATAGTTTGTCGGTTGGGGGGAAGCTGCTAAAGATTCACCTTCAAGTTCTTGCGACGATTCAAGAGCCTCGAATGCTTTGGTGGTGAAAGTTTAAGAGATGATGACTTCTATATTCTACAAAGTGCTAAAGGATTTCCTTATCTCGGTACTCGTATCATCATCCTCTTAAACTATTTCTCTATCTTTGTATATAATTTTCAAAAAGAAAATAGAAAAATATAAAATCAACAAAAGCCCATAAAAATCAGAAAATTGAAAAAATACCAAAAATATGTTTTCTCAAGACATGTCTTCTGGTATCGATAGCATCTACGGTCTTAGAAATGTCATTCAATAATGGTACGGGACTTTAGATGAAGTTCGAGCAGGAGGTATAAATATTTCTTTCTAAACATGTCTCAAAATATGGCTTACAGTTATTTCAGACTGTAACCCGCGCTTCAAATGATGGCTTGCAGTTACTTCAGACTGTAACCCGCACTTAAAAATGGCTTGCTATTATTTCAGATAGCAACCCGTTCTTCAAGAAAGGAAAGTGCTGCGCTAAATCAAATTTTTCAAATGATTTCGTGCACTTATCCTAAAACAAAATGAGGAAAGTATGTCGAAGGACTGCTGTTCCTACACAAATGTTTTTCCGTCTAAAATTCTTTAGAAAAATATTTGTTGTTTTCAAAAATGATGGAAAATGAGTTGCTTTTAAAATCTTTCAGATTCAGAGTTTTCGTAATAATTTGAAAACTCAATCAATGACTTCAGCACTTTTTAAACTCTTCTGAAAATGAGTCATTGATTAAGGGGGAGAATGTTTTCAAATCTATATCATCTAACGGGCTTTCTTAATTATCCTAATATGCTTAATTAAAAATGTTGTTAACCTATGTTGAAGGACTAGGTGCCTAGGATATATTTGCTAGGATTAGATGATTAGAGTTGGATAAACACATTATTCCCATGCTTTACAAGATCTGATTGATAAGTTGAATTGACTTTTATTAGTCGATTGCTGTTTGGATGATGTCGACCACCATATATCTGTATGTGTGTTCATTAACGTACGCAGGTATATTGGTATATAAGAATGTTCCCGATCCGGATCCCACAGATGAAGATGATTGGATGCCGAAAGGAAAGGGTAACTATATCTTGGGTTGACAAATGAAGAAACGGAGCTTAATTGGACTTCTATGGAGAGTTGGCATAAATGCAACGTAAGAGGTCTCACTGCATTTGCAGATGGTTTTCTTCATCAGTGATTGAAGAAACGGAGCTTAATTTGACCTCAGTTGGCATTAAAATGCAACGTAAGAAGTCTCACTGCATCAGCAGACGGTTTTTCTTCCCAACCCTACAGCAACAACAACGGAAGCTTCTCAACCACCTAACGTATCTTTGTACAGAGAAAATAGTGATGATACCATTTTTCTAAAACTTTGAAAAATATTGTTTTTGAAAATGGAAAAATATTGTTTTGAAAATGAATCGGATTCAAAGTTTTGAAATCAACCGGACTTTATTTTGTCAAATCTTCAGTGATTTCAAATTAAATATTTTCAAACGATATTTCATCAAAAGGTTCGTGTGTACGTTAAAATGTGGTGATCTAAAGATTTAATGTTATGTCATGGTATGATTTTCTTTAAAACTCAAAGATCTGTCAAAATGAAATTTTTTCTATTCTTGTTTGATTGTGAAATTGTTTTATTTTACTTAAAGATCTCTTAAAACAATCATACCTGACACTAACAATCTTTAATGTCTTAAAATGGTGCTTATCTGTCAATTTCAAAATTAAATTTTGCCACGTCTTTCCCCAAAATCTTTTGAAATGATTTAAATCAATCGGGATCCAAAATCTCAATTGGTTTGAAAATTTTGATCGGGGGAGAGATAGTGATTTAAATCTCTTATCTGTTTAAATGGAATTGGATTTAGTCCTTTAAAGGCACTCCTGCCTCCATGTGCCAAACGATTTCAAATACACGATGAACATGTTGAGGAGGAGGATTTATCCAAAAACATGATGAGTATTTAAACCTGGCCACATATTCTCCAATGTTTTATAAACCTTATTAAATCACTTGGGATCCAAAATCTCAAAGGGTTTGATATTTTTGATCGGGGGAGAATTTGTGATTTAATAATGAAACTTGATTAAAGATGATCATTTTGATTCAAATGTGCATACTACTCTCCCATATGTGCTAAACACTTTCGAATCTCGAAGCATATATTGTGGGGGAGCATTTCGAAAGAAAATAAACTATCAAGGTACAAATAATTCTATGTTTTAACATACGTACCTTGATTGATTTTATAAATGGTTTCTTAATGGATTTTGTAATTGTGGATGTGCTTCAAAAGAACTCTTTCCTCTATGTGATAAAATGATTTCAAATATCCTATGCACATATTGAGAGGGAGAATTTACCATGAAAATCAAATGGATTTTTTCTAAGAAAATTGTTATCAAAGAAAATATTTCAAAGTCCTCTTGCCTCCATGCGCTAAACAATTTCTAAATCATATGCACACGTTGAGGGGGAGGTTTTCTAAATGATCAAAACTATTAAGGTACAAAATGCTTTGATCTCATATCACAAGTACCTTGATTGTTTTTCCAAAGGATTTTTCAATTGGTTTCAAAAAGGAATGAACTGTACCAAGAGGCCGACCATTTTACTTTATGTATGGAGTTATAAGGATGGTGAGGTTAGGTATTAGTTCCCACGATCCGCCAAAACCGGAGGGATCTACCCAGGGACAATCCACTAGTTAGTGTAGAAGTCCTTAGGTATGATGATAAAAGGAGAAAAATGAGATGTGGGAAGAGTGCGGACTGAGACTGAGCTAGTACTGGAATAAACCCAACAAGGTTCTAGTTATGAAGTCTCGGTAAGCACTGAAGGGGTTGAAGAATGAAAAAGAAATGAAATGGGAAAAGGGTGAAAAGAAATAGCCCTCCAATAATTCAACCTCAGGGCAGACACCGCGTTCAATACATATGCTACTGGTGGTTACTAAGGTAACACTGGTATTGAAGACAATACGTCATGGACCCAGTGACGCACTGCACTAACCTTCCCAAGCTACTCAAGTTCCTCTTAAAAGGGCTTGTTTCATTCTCACGGGGAACCGACATAATCTATCGATTTTCTCTTAGAGATTGTTGATATTGAAGAAGGAGACCCTCTGCCTAGTCTCCGGCATAGGAACCAAATGTGCACTATTGAGTCTAGATCCAAGAGATCATCCACAATATCTCATTAGGACACTAAAATTATGAAGACTTGTTGTTTCACATAATGTGGAAAGTAATTAAATATTAAGAGTCCTACGCATTATCCTTGTGGTATTGCCAGAATATCCGAGTGATATGTAAAATATTCACGATGAAGATGGAAAGCCTTCTAGAGCCAACATCAAACAAGCTCTTGGTGGGTGACATGTGAGATCTTCTCATAAGATCAAACTTGTGACAACTGGATAGAAACTATGGGGCGATTCACTCTTGAATCAACCTTGGTCCAGGAAATGAATTGACGAATACTTTTGGAAAAACCGTTCGATGTGCAATTGTCTTCTTTTCTCTAGCACATCGAATGTGTACTTATGTTTTCAAACACAAAAAGTATCTCTGATTAAAAAAGAACTTTTGGAAAAACCGTTCGATGTGTGAATCTCTTCTTTTCTCTAGCACAATGAATGTGTACTCTTTTCAAATACAAAAAGTATTTTTGATTGAAAATTGATCTTTCTCATAAAACCTTCGTCGTATTGCAAAACTCTTTCTTCTAAGCAATACACGATTGTTTTCAAATCAATTTTTCATTCAATCAGTGAATCTCAATTCACTGGTTCACTCACTCCGTGTTGTCTTCTTTGAGACGTTCCGGTTTGAGAACGGCTAGAACAGCTGCGAAACCCTGTCAAGGAGATTCTTCGGAATTATACCTAATCACAGGAAGTACTTGTACTGATCAATGGGGAACCGTGGGCCGTGTACCTCAATTCAACGAAAGTGATCAAAGACACTTTCGTACGCTTCATTGCTAACTGTCGTATGCAGGTACACCCCGACGATTGCAGCTGATCAGAATTGAGGAGTCAATCCAAAGCCGCATGCTCACAGCATCCACACTTAATTGAAGAAATCATGACTTGTGCATATCTACAGAACCTGGCTCTGATATTTTATACTATGTTTCCGCTACGCTGCTGCAAATATCATGGGCCAGTAAAGCTTCCGCTACTCTGATGAAAAGATGTTATGATCCAGAAAGTGTGAGCATGTCGATCCGAAAGTCACAACATCACATGATGGAACACAACTGTGGATGATCTAGAGAGATTTACTATGGTTGATGATCTCAAATAATGCTCGAAGATCATCAAAGATGTGGATCAGTTAAAGGCCTCCACTAAAAGTACAAAATATTATCGGACTTTGAAGTATCACTGCTAAAGCACAAAAGATGCGGAAGTTGAAGAATTAAAGTCTACGAGCTCAAGACTGAATATTAAATAGAATGCTAGGATTCGAAATGATAAACATGGGGTGACCTCCCTTAGGGGGAGATTGTTAGGAATTAGAAATTCCATAGTGAAGTGTCGGTCACCCCATATATAATCTAGCATAAGTTAGCTCGTAGACATTACGTTATTTACTAGTTGTTTAGTTAGTTATTTAGTTTAGTGCAACACCGTGGAGGACGGACGGGTCTTTACCCACTGTATGCCTGATCCATAGTCCGTAGGAGGACGTTTAGTTTGTAACTATAAATACCATCTACCTCCCAAGGTAGAGGGTTGGACCTTTCATTCATCTTAATCTAACCTTCTATGTTTTCTTTCACTTTCTCTCTCTAGAAAGGCTCCTACTTTCTCTCTCTAAAACCTCTAAGCAATTCGACCCATATTATTGTTTTTTATGTGTTTATGAAATCCAATATGTTACAGAAAATTTATCGAACCTCGGCTAAATATAGCCTAATCACCTATATTTAACCTAGGGATAGTGGAACATAGTCTGATTAACTATGTTCGACTTAAATTTTTCAAACACTGAGAACAGTTATACAGGGGTTATATTGAGGTTAATTTCCTACTTAAACTCGATAAACCACTAGAATTCATTAAAAATATCTAGAGACATGATAGTGTCTTATCACTCAGCGAGATCTTAATACTTAATTATAGTACTTAATTTCATTCTTGAAAGTTTTCATTTATGAAATAATCCTAACTACTATCTTGGAATAGTCATTGAATCTTCTCGTCATTTCTTAGAAGTACTAGCCTGTTTAGGTTTCAAGGATATCATTCCGCCATAATCCTTTAAAATTCACTTTTGATATTAAAGCAAACTTGACATCTCTACCGAAGAATAAATGGTAAACATACACTACACTCTCCTAATAATCAACATATAAATTCATTATCTAAACCCCATTATAAGTCAGTATGTAAAACTTCACAGTATCACGTTTCTTTCAAACACTAGTAGACATAAACACTATACGATATAGCCTTCATCCCGAAACCACCTAAGACATGATCAACTTTGGAAATAGTTTGGATAACCACTTGCCACTATCAAGACTTCCTACAAAACAATTATCACATCATTATAAACCATTTCACATCGACAACATCTTAACCTTTAGATTATCACTTAAGCCACCCCCAAAACATAAATAGTACTAACACGTTCTATGACCAGAAACTTAAGAACGCAAAGATTAGAATTCGGCGCATATACCCACATTTTCCTAGACAATTCAACATCAGATAACACACACTGAATTCCGGGACGGAATTTCCGTTAAGGTGGTGAGACTGTAACAACCCGCATTTTCGGGTTACTTTTCATTTTTTTGAAAAGTTACTATTCACTTTTACTATTCCCTTTCACTATTCATCCCAAAAAATTTTTAATTCACATATTGTCGTAAAAGCAACAAACTAGTAAATCAATCATATTCTACACATTTGAGACCATTAAATCCAGTCACATATGGAATTTCTAACTTACATACTATTGTAGACAAGATAAAAAGGTAAACATAGCAACTTGAATCACCCGAAACGGACAAACGAGTCAAAAGATACGGCCAAAAGAAGTTAGCGAAACCAAAACACCGAAACTGCCTAAAACAAGCTGTTAAGCAGCTGTCCATTTTTAAAGTGGCACTTCTAGTCTGAATCATCAAAAAGTAAAAGTACAAAAGTTGTCTGGAACGACTGAAAACGCTTAAATTGGACATTATTCTTCAAAAACTGAAACTGCCCTATATATAGTCTCACGACTATACTTTTGTCACAACTAAAGGCTAACCAAGAGGCCTAATGGCCTTAAGCCAAGACCGCAGCCATGGCTAAGGTCAAAGCTGAGTCTCAAGACCATGGTAGTTAAGACCAAAGCCACGGCAAGGCCATGGCTAAAGGCTCAAGGCTTATTTACCCAAGACCGTTAACTAAGGTGTTAACCTTGGCAAATCAACACCAACACAAATCAAATGACATAACTTAATATGCTTACATTATCCAAATGACGAGAACTTATAAACCGCCATATATTTTCCATGTAACCAAACATCCTAAGGATTTCACAACCTTCATTTTACTTGAAAAGGCACAGAACCGAATTACGAAAAACAACTAAACCTACTTTACAAACCGTATAACCATATGACACATATGATAAATAAACAAAACATATGTCTTATCTACTAAGTGCTACAATACTAGGGAGCTTCATGTGGGTTTTCATTTGGGTAAACGGATCGATGAGTTGCTGGATTTACGAATTAAAGTGTCCTAGCTCCTCGAACGTTTACTACATGACCTCTGAATTGTGATGGCCCGAAAGGTAGTACGATATATACAAACTAAACATGTTTTCACACCAAGACCATTTCTATAAATGACATACACAAATACCATGTACTACATCATGATCAATATAAAGATGTATATAGGCTTGTTATTTCTTTCGCATCATTATTTCAAACCTAAGTCGCAACATCCTATTCTAGGTTGCTCGTAGAAGTTCTCACGGCATATCCATCATTCTCATTATACATTTGATATCATTTACTCTGAGGTGAATTCATAGCCCTACTTTCTATTACTTAATTATTTTACAAACCCTTGGGGGAGATACATGCCTTATTTTAAATCGAACATATTGCTTTCAAACTGTATGTTTATGTGATTGTCATATTGTCACTAATTAACCATCATTTGCCAAACATAAGTCCCTAAATCATGAACCATTAATCACTAGAGAGAGTGAGCACGGATATTGTGAATAGATCTATTGGGATTGACGAATCCCGTTTGTGTTGACCGGGTACGCAAATAAACGTACTAACAGTTTCACCAATTAATTTTGGGGCAAGTTAACACCTTGATTGCATGATGCTTAGTGAAATAATAACTGTTTTGTTTTCAACATTATGGGTGTATAACAACGTAACCCACACAAACAGTATGTGTTCAACTTTTAACAATAAACCTATTGATTCACTCAACCTTTGAGTTACAGTTTTAAGCAGTATTTCAGTTCCATATTGTACGAGGCTGGCCGGAGGAGCACGGAACTCAAAAGGCATAAATTTTATTATCATTCGAAAACCCATTAATGTATTTTTGTAAAACTCGTGACTACTGGGACCTCATTTTGTAAACTCTGATCTTTATATAATTGAATTATAAATCTTTTACCAACAACTCCATTAGAAGTTCGTTTTCTATTGTTATGGCTGTTGTGCCATGGAGTAACACCTAGTTTGAATTCCGCTGCGTATCACGAAATTGGGGGTGTTACACGTGATTCCTATGAAAGTGAGTTAGGTTTGTTTTTCATTTTTCATTTTTTATTTTTAGAATTATGCTTGTCGGTAGTGTGACTTCAGGGATTGAAGTTTGCTCATGGATGCTTATACGAAGGCACGTCTCTTTTTCGTGGGCCTTCTTCCTTTATGGAGCAAATTTCAGGGAAGTTGTCGCTCTAATTCTACTTTTCTCTTCACCTTTATTTAATGCTTAGTACAAAAGGACTTTGTACAATTCAAGTGGGGGGACGGTAGTAAAATTATCTCTTGAACATTATTTTGCCCTCATTGTTCCAGTTTATTTTGAAAAATTATGCCATTTTTAAAATTTTGACATGTTTTTCTTAACCTAACTAGATTAGATCTTAGCCGAGCACATACAACCCTTGATATTATATGGTGAGATTAGCCTTATCCGTTTCCAATATTTTACCCCAAATTTACCAAATTATGAGTGTCTTGGGTAGCTTAAACTTTAGAACTTGGCCTTTGCATCATTTGAGACCATAGACGAGGTATGTTGAGTTAGCTCGATGTATTTGGACTTTTCAGGTTTAGAAGGCAATATTATAGGATTATCACCCAAATAGCCTACCATTGTGTGTCTATCGATTAGTCACCTCGACTTCTCGACCCCATGTGAAACCCTTTTGTTGCACTCACCTTTAGTGCAAGATACCCCCTAGATACACCCACAGGCCATTCCTTTAATTTTGTTAACCCAATATATTGTTTCGATACACCTTTACACCTTAGCCTACCCTGTAGTCTTTATTTGTGATTGGGAAGTCATCATTTGCCTAAGTTCAAGCTTCAAGTGGAAATGTTCGGAAATCACCCTTAAATCCGACGACATATTCCTGAAGATCATTGAAGACCCCCCAAATTCCCATTGTTCATCTCAAGTGGGGGGATATTATGTTTAGTTATCATTCTTATGTTGAAAAAATAAATAAATAAATAAATAAATAAAATAAAGAATTTTGTTATGTTATTGTAAAGTGGGATGTTATAAGCATTATGTCATGAGCTTTATAGATTTAGTATCGAGGAGGCCACCTCGGTCACATTCGAAGATTGGAGTTATTAATTATGCCAACAGTTGGAGAAAAGGTAGTGTGCCCATCACGACGTCCTCTAATGACACATCTACCTAGTATTTCATGATCCGGTTTCTTGGCTTCAATGCTTGAACTTTGGGCGGACGGTAAGTGGTGATGACACTGTTATAGATTTAGATTATGCTTTTTTTATTTTACACCATTTATATATCCCATGTCTTATCCTACCCTTTAGTAATAAAGCGTGTCTAGGTGATGGAGCGAGCAATATTTGGTGTCTTGGCCATAGATTTGGTCATGTATCATAGATTTTATCCACTTCGTCGTAACATGTTAGTAATAACGAGACACCCCTTAACCTTTGTCGTGTCTACCCATATTTCCTTCGAGAATTGTTTAGCCCTTAACTCTAGTGGTGGAGATTTGTGTAACCGCCAAGCTTATGATTGAATACATGCTATGACTGTGCAATTGAGTGATCTCCCCGAAATTGACACTTAGAATTGTGGGGAGATTTGAGTGTTTCGTTCCCATTTCGTGAGGTGTTCGACTTTGTTTTGTTATAGCATAAGGGATTTGTAAACTTATATTTTCGGGTTATGGGAGATATCTTTTAGAATCTCTTTCTAATAAGGTCTACTTGAGGGGCAAGTAGAGTTCAAGTGGGGGGATATTTGATAACATCAAATAGTCCTGAATATTATGTGTCAATTTTTCCCGATAATGCTTGTAATTTATATCATTTATATGGATTTACGCTTGTTTTCCATTTGTTTTCCACTTTCGAGTAAATTACGAACATTGGGCTAAAGAGACGCTGGTGGAGAAATATCAAAGATTTATCATAGTATGCGACTTTGAAGAATTTGGTAGTAACTCATCTCTCACATTACGCCATAACTAAAGCGTGACTCGAAAAACCATCTCTTGAAGAATTCTGGTAACTCTCCCCAAGGCTACGGCGTAACTATAATAGGTCGAAAGAGGTTCCACACGCTGATAACTCATCGTAACTATTCCACCAACTACTGGTAACCAAGTATATTGAAGAAGACTATGGCGTAACCACTAATAAGGTTCTGTAGAACTAGGAGATCTAGGGCAAAATACAAAGGATTGATGGTTACGGTAGTAACTCTTATATTAGTTACTGCCGTAACCCAGATCCGGACTATAAATACCCCACAATTCCAGCATTTCTAATCATCCCATTCCACATACAACAACGAGACGTGGAAAAAAGCCAAAGGCGGTCTAGAAGGCATCTGGTGTCTCCATGGAGAAATCACTCCCCTACGATAAGCATTAGCATTTTATATTTTCTTTACTTTCGATTCATGTATTTTGTAACTATGATTGTTGAATTGATTTGTATGGTTAATATGAGTGGCTAAGCACCTCTTGGTGTTGGCCGAGTTATGATTCCTTAATTGTTTTTTTTGCGTTTACAAACTTGATATGCTTACACAGCACGTTCGGGGTCAAAGGAACTTCCTTTTCGTCGAGCAAGTTTTTCAACACCCTAGACAGTGAACATAATCGTTGTAGTGTAGTATTAGGGTAAGCCACGGGTATTGATATCGTTCTCTAGGGGAATAGGAATGCTAGTAAGAAGTTACTACGCTAAGGTTGGGGTGGAGGAAGATTATTTTTTTTATCTTTTTTATGTTTTTTAGGAAATGGAAAGGTACGAATCTTGGGGTTTGGATTTGGGGGTTGGTATTTCTACCGATTACTCTACTATTATCTAATCTAATTTACTAAGGTAGGGTAGTTTAAATCTGTTATTGTGTGCTCGTTATGATGATTAAAATGTGTTTACTTAGGTTTATTACTCCTAGTTATCTCTTATTGATGGTTGAATTGTCCGTCCTTATTCTTAGCGTTGTGTTTCTAAGGTCGTAGGTATGCATTTATCCCTAACTCTTTGAAGCTACCAAAGGTTAATGACTACGACATCTCTAGGATTCATAAACTTAACACTAAGGTATTCTTTGGATGTTTAGCATACAATTCCACTAGTAACTATATGCTAAGGTTCAACAAAGATTAATCAAGCATTAATAACACAACGAATGACCTATCGCAATACTAGGTCAATCATAATTAAGATAAGAGACAACCAATCAATAATCAATAACTAGGTTTAATATTACCTAAGCAAACACACAAGTAAATTATCCGAACATGGAGAACATGCAAGCATACACACAATCAATTGAAGACGTAATTGGATTAATGAAGTAAAACACTTATCTTGATGTAAGATAGGGTATGGAACCTAAATCTCTGTAGAAACTTGGCCTTGGTTAGGTTAGGTTTTACTCCACAAAACTACCTCTCTAAAACTAGAAAAATTCGGATTCTATATACGATGTAACAAACTACTGACGGTAACTCTTTAATTAGTGTAGTCATTGGAATTTCGTCTTGGCCATGTTATCATTGTGCGAGGCGTCACCTTATGCTGTGGCCATACGCCTTCATCTCTGGCGCCCTGCGGATCAAATCTAGGCCATGCGAGGGCTGCGGCCTGCTCTTTTAAAACGTCATTAAGCGTAAATAAGCAATTTGGCTCTCTGAGTAAATCACAAAACGTGTTCCCGTGGCGTCGGGTTAAATTGGCCTTCGCCCTTTCTGTTAGGAATTAGAAAATTCCATAGTGAAGAGTCGGTCACCCCAAATATTATCTAGCATAAGTTAGCTCGTAGACTTGTCGTTATTTATGTTATTTAGTAGTTTATTAGTTAGTCAGTAGCGTAAAATAGTTTAGTGCAACACCGTGGAGGAAGGACGGGTCTTTACCCACTGTATCCCTGATCCACGGAGGCCGTCGAGGAGATCGTTTAGTCTGTAACCTATAAATACCCTCTACCTTGCAAGGTAGAGGGTTGGATATTCTTTGATAATCTAATATTCTACAAGTTTCTCTTACTAGAATATCCCACTTTCTCTCTCTCTAAAATCATCTACATGCTCATTGTGTTAATGTTATGATATGTAAGTGAAATCAATATCCAAAATTGGTATCAAGAGCCATGGTTAGATCATATCTTGCACATCTTTGGATTTCTAGTGGTTTTAGGTGGTTTTTGAGTTTGAAAAAGTTTAGTGGTTTTGCATCATTTGGTTGATTTCTTGTGTTAAAGTTTGGATTTTGTTAGTATTTTTATGTTTAGAATCATCACAAGTGTGTAGGTTTTCATTTGGTAAGCTTGAATCATCTTGGTTGGGTTGTTTTTGGATTGAAAAGTGATGTTTATGTGGTGTTTTCTTGCTAGCGACTTAACACACGGAATACTTTCTTCGTAGCGACTTGCTTTAAAAATTTGTAGCGAGTTCTGACTTTAGACCTAGCGACTTAGAACTAGGACTTAAAGTACAAGTAGTGGACTTTCCACCACAGTGTGACTTGGAGGTAGCTTTGGTTTGTGTGAGTTGCTATTTAGCGACTTGTATCTTTAGCGACTTGTGTAGCAATTCTTGCCAAAATTTTGCTAGTGACTTAATGCTTAGCGAGTTACTACTTAGCGACTTGAAATTGTTTAGCGACTTGGTGGTATAGCGAATTAGAGGATTAGCGACTTGTACTTAGCGACTTGGATGTTGATTTAACGACTTGGGATTATTGCTATTTAGTTGCTAGCGAGTTGGTTCAAATTCTCTAGAGACTTGGGGAGTAATTCATAATAACACAATTTCAGTCATCACGGATCCTTTAATCACCAAAGTACTTGCTCTCTATGACCACGTACGAATAGTGAAACGAATGCTTATCACGAATGCCATACACTTAATGATTCAGTATCGATTAATCAAATCAACTCAAATAAGTCACTCTTAATGTGCGCAAATGATGCTAAGAATATGGAATGCACTAGTGAGCCGTTTCAACATCTCGGTCGACTTCTCAAATTACTCTTATCTACAACCATGGATCGAACAAGTTGTGCCATCCCGTCGGGATTTTCCTTTGACAAGAACTGTTTTACTTAACTTAGAACGGTGAGGTTTCAAATTACCAAAGAAAAGTTCTCAAGCTGATGATTCTCATCTTGCTCTCCAAACCATCCTCAATCAATTTGACCACTTATCCGGAAGAATACTCCTTAGATTTTGATGATATCATGGTGGAATATCTTTCAAGAAACATACGGGAATGGAAATTCATGAGTTCAGAAACTCATTTATTCAACTTATGAGTAATATGGAAACATACATCAAGGAAGTTGCTAAAGAGAATAACAAGCTGAATGAATTGAATGAGTGCCAAGAGATTCCATGGAGCAATGGAGACATGACATGCTACATTCAGTTGAACCAGAGATGACACTGATTGCAGAATCTGATTGTAATGAAAAGGGATGAAGAGGCAATAGCGATCTCAAATTCTCAGTGAGAAAAGGTATCAATCAATAAGGTACACTTATCGATCACACAAATTCTCATAAAAGGTACATGACTCTTACTCGAACATAACAATGTGGAATCAATCTTTGTTTTGCACGAATCTAATGCAAGTAACATGATTGAAAAAAGGGTATATGATGAGCTTTCAAACAAATTTTCAAATCTTGAAAACACCGTATCTCTTTGCAAATTGAAATACAACAAAAGGATGAAATGTTTTATGCAAAAAAACCGTGTGCTAATCAGGAACTTCGAGAATTTAGAAATTTTTTGAAATTAATCATTAAAATCCAGTTCAGGACAAAGATTCGACCATAGGCAATCAAAAATCACTTCTCAGAAGCCCGGAAATATAGATGTAGGATGGAGTAATGCACTAGAATCTAGAAATTCTGAACTAGCTCTATGTGTGTCCAACCTTCTAAGAGAAAATGAGCATTTAAGAAAGAACCTTGAGGTAACAAACTCTAAGTTAGTCAATCAATCTAACCTCTTGATGAAAGACATTGATGACCTCAAAGCCAAATTCGGGATAAGAGCTTCAATATTGTTGCCCTAAAAATGAGCTCGGGAAGTCTGTTGGAAATAGGATGAACACTAAGTTTGCAAAACCTTCAACTTGGGGAAAGTCAAATGTTGAACCACTTGAACAAGCGGTTATTAAACAACCTAATGCCTTTAGGTGCGAAAGAGCTAAACCATTGAAATCTAAGCTTACATCCCAAGTTGATAATATAGTCTCATTTTGCCAAAACCGGTCACTTCATTGCCTAGTTAGATGTGATGAATCTCAAACATAGGACTTATGGTCAACACTCCTGGTCGTAAATGCAATAAGTTTAACTAGCTCTCATGCAAAACATCATTTGACAAATCAATCCCCTAAGAAATTCTTCTCGATCACAAAAGGACAAATAGTCAAAACAAGGTACATGCACTCATTTAGTTCAACTAAGCGTGGTTTCAAATGGATTCCCACCTTTGGGAGATTTTTTAAGTTTACGGACTTAAGCGAACTTACATTCCTAGATCATGCCTCAAGTGGATTCCCGCACGGGTAAACTTTTCAAGAATGTAGAACCTAATAGGATCCCCATTAATGATAATGCTCAGTGTTATCTTACTGATGCATCCAAATGTGAGATTAAACATGTCACTAACCCTTCTATGTACAAGTCTACATGTGCTTCCAGTACAATGTGCTCTCAGCCTTTTTCAGTACAATGTTCAACTCAATCGGGAACTTCATGACTTGGTTCCCATCTGAAATGAACATAGCTCATTCAGGAGCTATAGCATGCCAGAGTTGATGTACTTCTTACGTTGACTCCTATTCATCTTGAATCAGGACTCGCTCTTCTATATCTGTGTATAAATCAAATTTCTCTTAAAAAAATTAATTTTTAATTTTTATATATATATGTCATTCTTTTAAATTTACAATTTTCCCTATCTAATAAAGAATACATTCATTGTTATCGATAACATCTACGGTCCTAGAAATGTCATTCAATAATGGCACGGGATCATAGATGAAGTTTGAACAATTGAAATATTCTTGTTTCTCTATAACGGGGTTGATTAATGTCAATCAATGTTCCTTGATGACATTGATTGAGGGGGAGATTGTGTATATGTTTTTTTCTTGACTATCTATGCCTTTGGCTTCTGTGTTGGTTATAATGCTTGCTCGTTAGTAAGTTGAGGTCGTGTTTTGCCTTTGTAACTATCTGGTTATGGTTTTTGTAGGTTGTGGTCGTATTTTGCTCATGTGATTATCATTGTGTGCCTATGTATTAAGTGCCTAGCATTAAATGCGTACTTGACTAAATGATTAATTGATTCATGGTGATCATTGTGATAATCTATGCTAGCGACTTAGTCTATAATCTGTGTTAGCGACTTACCACTTGTTCCTCAAAACCATAGGGACCAAACTTGTCATATATGTGAAAGTTGTGTTGCACTAGCGACTTACCTCACCTCATTTTAACCACAAAGACCAAATGTGTCATCTTGCCAAAGATAGTTTTATACCCCTAGCGAATTACCATTTCTTTTCTCAAATAAGTTTTTTTTTCTCTCTCGTCAAATTGCTCATCCTAGCGACTTAGCAAGTGGTATGTCTCGAATCTCTTATCCTAGTTCTTTTAAGAGTTTGTGTTAAGTTTCTAACTTGTCACTTTAACCGAGATCCGCACGTGTCTTTGTAGTATTTGATTCCCTCTTAGGTTCGATGGTTCATTTAATCGTGTTGCTTTGTTGATTATTATGTTGCAGTATACTCGGTGTTGGTATATTCTATTGTGATTCTTTGTGTAATGTGTTACCATGTAAGGATGATGATTGATTGGTGGATTTGGTGGTTTGTCTGTTGAATTTATGAATGTTTTGATGGCTGACTTAACATGTTCTTGGTAGCGACTTAGCTTGAATGATCTTCATAGCGAGTTAGCGTTCAACTTAGCGATTATGCTTCAGTAGCGAATTAGTTTATTTTATTCTGGCGACTTGGGTAGCGAGTTAGTTGTTAGCAACTTGTCTTTACAAGTTAGCGAATTAGTAACATTAGCGACTTAGTTAACAAATTTGTAACGACTTGGTTGTGTTATCTGTTCATGG
The DNA here is from genome assembly GCA_910596185.1 of Chrysanthemum makinoi. Taxonomy (NCBI): domain Eukaryota; kingdom Viridiplantae; phylum Streptophyta; class Magnoliopsida; order Asterales; family Asteraceae; genus Chrysanthemum; species Chrysanthemum makinoi. The sequence goes on from OU343222.1 coordinate 265,222,956, forward strand.
CGACTTGTCTTCACAAGTTAGCGAATTAGTAACCTTAGCGACTTAGTTAACAAATTTGTAGTGACTTGGTTGTGTTATCTTGTTCATGGCGACTTGTCGCCACAAGTTAGCAATTAGTAACCTTAGCGAATTAGCATAGCTACTTAGAGAACCAAAATATTAGCGACTTGTCTGTGGTACTAGTGATGGCGACTTGTCTTTACAAGTTAGCAACATTATTCACTTTCATGTTGAGAATTAGTCTTAGGGTCGAGGGTTATTAAAATGTTCAAGAGGTTTATTGCTAAAGTTGATCTCATTCTCACAATACTCAGGATCCCCTAATTCAACTTGTTGAGTCAACATACCCTATGTAATCTGCTATGACACTTCGTTTAGGTAAAGGTACTTGGTTTCTCTTACGACAACCAAATGTTACTTTCACTTCATGCATATTTGTTATATCACTTCTACATTTGTATCTTGGCTCATGACATGATCCCTTTGCAATGCACTCTTTTTTCTGTTAATCCCTTATCATTTCGTCATGTGAATATTTATCTCAGAAGATTATACTTCATTGAAATATCTCACTTATGAAAGTTGTCATATATTTGAAACTTATGCCACTCAATCTTTCTCTCAGATGTGTTTTGGGGACTCCTTCGAAGTTACTACTTCTATGTGTCTATGTTATAAGGGTGCTCTCAATGTTGTCTCACTTATCATTTATCATCTAACCTTGTTCTCAATCATTCTTTGTTGATTGTATGATTACTCGCACCATCAATGGCAAGTTCAATCCCGTAAAAGAGCGTTACCCTTGGCATCATCCAAAGTTCTCTCAGGGCGAAGAAATCCTTCCCGAGTCAATGGGTTATTGGAAAAAGCAACTGTTATGTGGACCTACAAAGGCTTCAACAAAATCCGATACTCAAAGTTTCTATTGACATCCTCAAAAACACAAACTTCTTCAGAGCTATTACCAAGCAATGCTCAATTCCCACCATTTACATTCAACAATTCTGGAACACCGTTCAATGGGACAAAATCACAGCTCAATACCGTGCAAACCGGATGACGGGGAGTTCACGATTGATTCGCTATTCGAGCAAGGCTCTTGGAATCACCCATGTGACCCAAACCTTAGATTCGAATCTCCACCTGTGTCTTGGCGATCGATTGTCTTTCTAATTGGGTTGGGTTATCGAACAACATTTTAAGAGCATCCGACATCATCCTTTGGACACATGTATCAACCACGGAGAGCTATTACAACTATTCTTAACTTGTGCTTATCCGGCAAAACATCGGGGTTCGATAAAGTGAGAATCCCTATCTTGCAAATCCTATGGGGAATTGTTAATAGGGTTGATGTGAGTGTCTCAGATCGTATTTGGGAAGAATTCTCTTTATCAATGCACACATTCATAGTTGATAGAACCAATTTCGAACAAAGCTCAAGGCCGAAAGAAGCAGAACAAGCTTGTGATTCCCGGCATCAGATTTTCTAAGCTTGTTATCAAGATTACTTGCAACAAACTCACAAATTCAATCCTAGGAGTGAATCAACTCTACATAATGCGTAAGATGAATATGTTTTAGGAAACCCGAAAATATGTTCCTAGAGGTATGGATAATGAACTTTTGGATTGCCAATTCGATTGTCTTCTCACGAGAAGATATCAAGAAGAAGGACTACTTCAAACAATACAAGAAAAGAGCTACCGTTCCTCTCGCTAATGTCACACCCTCTCCTCCTCAACCCAATGCTCCCATGTCCAAGTCAACCTCACAAGCATCCTATGCCTCTCTTCCTAAAAAGAGACTTGAAAGGTCACAACAATCGACACCGCATCCAAGAAGCGAAAGTAAAAGGAACAAAGTGGAAAAGGAAAGTGGTGAAAACAAGGTATCAAGGAATATTACAAGGTTGGATCGATGAAGATGATCGATCTACAACTTGGAATCCAACAAAGCCTAGAAAGTCGAATGTTAAAGCACCGTGAGGAGGAGTTGTGTTAAGAGAACCTATCCAACTTCCACGACAATCAACCCCAATTACACATGACAAAGGAAAAGGGGTTGCAAGTGTTGAAACTGAACAAGCAACTCACATGCTTTTAACTATCTCATCATCTCCATCAAGCACCACCAATCAATATGAGCTGAAGAGAAGAACAGAATCATCTCATGCAAAAGAACGACCTGGAGTGGACAAAGTGCAGAAACGCGTTTAAGGAAACTCCTACACTTAGTGAGACTCAATCAGGCTTGAATGTTGACGCTCTAGTGCAAAAAGGCTCGCAGGAGAACCTTGAGACAAGATCTGATGAGACCTTGAAGATGGATGAGCCAAATCTGTCTACTAATTCTCTATCCTCACTTAAGGATCTCGTCTGCATTTCTCTTTTGGAGATCAATACATTAATGACAAACCCTTAGATCTTGCTCAATCCATGTATACCGTAGACATTCACAAGATCGTCAACTATTCCTCCGATGTCAGCATCTTCACTATCAACTGCACTTCCACCACCTATACCTACTCAATCAACTGTACAAACACCACCAACATCGTCACCAACCCCTGATCCTGTCATTACAGTTTTGAGATGAGGATGCTCCACCAGCTTCCCCACCACCGATCCTCACCTCCGATCAACTCTTTGGACAAAGCGGTAAAAGGATAGAAGCTCGGAAGGCAACTTCCCAAATCTGTTGATTCTCTTGTGGATCGTGTCTATAGATTGGAGCACCTCAACTTCAATGAAGGGTTCTTGGACGCTATTGAAGGAGAAGTCAAGGATCTTTGTGGAATGGGCTATGGAGGCTCCACTTCTCGGGCGATTCAAGGACCTACCCATCACCGACATGAGCAACTCTGCTTGAAAAGATGTTTGATCTTTGAAGAGAACAAGCATGAGGTTCACAAGAAACTCTATGAGGCACTTGAAGAATCCATTAAGTTCGACAATTATGAGCAGTATATGATTGACATCGGGGAAAAAGAAGCTAAAAAGAAAAGGAGAACAATTGTGATGGAATCCTTGATGAAAGACCATAGAGATCCTCCTCCACCTCCCCACCTGGGGGCTGGGGAGCTGGAACCTCCGAGTGGTGATCCTTCTCGACAACCAACACACCTCCACCACAACCACCATCATCACCGCCAAAACCTTCCAATCGATCGGGTTCTACAAAAGCAGTACTAAGAAGAAATCTGCGGCTTGGACAACTGTTGATTCAAGGTTCACATCCATCCTCCTCTCATTCACGATGATCAAATGGTTCACGAAGAGTCTCATGTCATGGCGGACTCGAACCGGATGAAGATCAAGCATCTACAAAGCATATTCCTAAGCCATCGAAGCGGTTCGATACTTACTTGGTTGGGAATCGCACTAGTACATCCAGAGTTGCACCTTCAAGAGACACAATTCAAAGTTGCATTGTGGAAGATAGACCTCCTTCTCCAGAACCCCATGGACCATCAGTCGACTCTATGATTCCCCGACAACAATTGGGCATCGGTCATCACCAATAATTATGAAGTTCGGTGAAGACTCTCTTCACACTACAGGTGATATGGGAAGTTTTATTAGATGGTTTTGTGAACGGAAGAGCATCTCATCCATAACTCCAAGAGATCTTGAAGGACAAGCTTACGAAATTGTCAAAGTCTTCCACTCAGATGCTAATCATCTTCAATATCGATGGAAGAATGCCATAAGATCTTTGAATGACCAAGTCGTGAGCAAATCACGTCACCGCTTCAATGTCAACAAATCTCTTCCTCTTGGTGGTGAACACGGTCGATGACCATTAGATGAATTCTTCTTTAATCACGACTTGGACTATCTCATGTGCTCGCTCTGCTGAAAGAAGACTCGCTCTATCAATATCAAAGATGAAAGCGCAACCTACTCGATCAGGGCTTGAACAGATGGTTCTGATCATTCGGGCTAATGAAGAACAAAAGTATGATATTGCGCTTCTTATGGTATTTCTCCGGTGGTTCAAAAGAAGAAGTTCTACATCGAAAGACATGGTGCTGATAAAAGACGCAATGATGTCGGATCAAAGTACTGCAAATCTTAAGTGTTGTTCAGGTAGAGATCTTCCCTATCTATGGATATGAGTATTTGAAGAAGATAGTCCTTAAAAGAGCAGACCTCAAAGAGTATACTATTGAAGAAAATGAATTCAAACATCTTTTGCCAAATGATTTCGAAGATCTCTATCTCTTGAATCTTCAAGGACACCTTGAGCATTTACCGTCCGTGAGAAAAGGCCTCTCTGCGGCTGCTCACTCTTTGGATCGGGGGCTTAGTCATTCAAAACGAGTTGAGGACTTTCGACTGGCATAGAAAGCTACCAAACCAGGATCAACCTTACAAGTCCTCAATGGAATGCAACTGGGCATGAATTTCATCGCGAATACAAAGTCCTTGACACCCCTAGAGCCGTCATCTTCACCGACAGATATGGATCTCGCATGCTTATGCGTCTATGTGAGCTCTACAAGTTTAGTGATGGTACTCTCAAATTGGTCAAAGAAGAACTGGACACCGAGTGAAAGAAGCCAAAATTGATATGAAATCTTGGGTTAAAACTATTTTTGGTGATGATGACTTGAAGAGGTGTGAACACTTCATTCTGCAATCGCATCGAAGACTCAAGACGAAGGATCTTCCGCAACCTTGAAAGTTTTGTTGGTGGAAGGCTTCGTGATGGTCACTACAAACTTCTTGAGGACCGAATGAAGACATCTTCGGAGCAGCGGTTTATGTTGTGTTTTTTTAATATGTGGTGTACTAATTATGAACAACTGTAAAACATGTAATAGTGCTAGGATTTGTACTTGTGGTTTCCCTTGAAAAAAGGGAAACATCTGTTTGTCCACTTCTCGATCATATAAAACCGGACACATTTTTCTCCTACAAATATTTTGCCTCATACATATTTAAATCACTTGAGATCCAAAATCTCAAAGGATTTAAGACTTTTGATCGGGGGAGAAAATGTGATATAAATATGAAAGATGTTAAAAGATGACCAATTTTTGTGCATACTTCTCTCTAATATGTGCTAAACAATTTTGAATCTGAAGCATATATTAAGGGGAGAGTTCTCTTTGCAAATTCAAGTCATCAGGGTACACAACTTCAAATCTTTCTAAGGTACCTTGATTGAATGGCTTCTAATCCTTTGGTGATCATGTATGCTCTTCTTAAAGGGTTCCTCCGGTATGTGCAAAACACTCTTTTCAAATCTCGAGGCACATATTGAGGGGGAGCAATTTTATGGAAACCTCATCCTTTCTAAAATGCTTTATCTACTTGATTTGATCAAGGAAGTGATGGTGATATTTTTTTTGAAAATGGTAATCAAAGAAGTAATCTCTTCCTCTTGCCTCCGTGTGCAAAACGATTTCAAACATTTGATGCACATGTTGAGGAGGAGCACTTATTCTAAAAATATCAAAAACAATTCAGGTACAAAATGCTTTGATAAAATATCATAAGTATCCGGATTGATTTTCAAATGGTTTTCAATTGGTTCCTATGGCAGATGAACAATACCAAAAGACCGACCAACTTTACATTATGTATGGTGATATAAGGACGATAAGGTTAGGTTTTTGTTCCCATGATCCGCTGAAGCGGAGGGATCTACCCATGGACTATCCACTAGTTAGTGTAGAGTTCTTAGGTATGATGATAAAAGGAGAAAAATGAGATATGGGAAGAGTGCAGACTAAGACTGAAGCTAGTAATCTTGGAATAAACCCAACAAGGTTCTTGCTATGAAGTCTCGGTAAGCACGGAAGGGGTTGAAGAATGAAAAAGAATTGAATGAGAAAAGGGTGAAAACAAATAGCCCTCTATTTATTCAACCTTAGGCGTAAACCGGTTCAATTCATATGCTCTTGATGGTAACATCGGTATTGAAGACAAGCGTCATGGACCCGGTGCGACCGCACTTCAACTTTCCAAACCACTCAAGTTCCTCTTAAAAGGACTTGTTTCATTCTCACGGGGAACCGACATTATCTATCGACTTTCTCTTAGAGATTGTTGATATTGAAGGAGGAGACCCTCTCCCTAGTCTCCGATATAGGATCCAAATGTGCACAAATTGAGTCTAGAGCCACGAGATCATCAATAAATCTCATTAGGACACTTTCAATGAAGACTCTCTGTTTCACACAATGTGGAAAGAGATATTATATCTTGATTCCTACGCTTATCCTTGTGGTATTGCGGAACATCTGAGTGATATGCAACATACTCACAATGAAGATGGAAAGCTTATCGAGCCAACATCTAACAAGCTCACGGTAGGTGGCATGTGAGATCTATTATCTGATCAACCATGTGACAACCTGAACAAAAACAATGGGGCGATTCATTCTTTTGAATCAATCACTGTTCGAGGTTATGGATTGACGGATACCTTTGAAAAACCGGTCTTTGTGCTTTAAAACTCTTTTCATTAGCACGTCGACCGTGTACTAATTTTCAAATCAAAAGGTGTTTTATGATTGATAATTGATTTTCATTAAAACCTTCGTTATATTGCAAAACAATTTCTATTGAGCAATACACGATTTTTTTTCAAATCTCTTTTCATCAATCGTGGACGTAAATTACTTTGCCGGTTCACTCACCGTGTGTTGTCTTCTTTGAGGCGTTCGGTTTGAGAACAGCTAGGCAGTGCGAGAAACCCCGTCAAGGAAATTCTTGAATTATACGATCACAGGCGTTACTTGTATCTTGATCAGCGGGAACCGTGGGCGTGTACCTCAATTCAACAAAAGTGATCAAAGACACTTTCGATGCGATTTATTGCTATTGTATCTTGAGTACGCCGACGCTTGTACCGATCGTAATGAAGCCGTCAATCCATAGCCGCATGCTCACTTAACACATTCAACTCAAAAGAAATCATGATTAGTGCATCAATGACTCTGATACTTTCACTCCATGCTTACGCTTTCATGCTGCCAATATCATGATTCAACAAAAGCTTCCGCTACTCTGATGAGAAGATATCATGATTCCGAATGTGAGCATGTCGGTCCTAAAGTCACAACATCACATAATACCAACACCACAAAAGATGTGTCGAGATTTTTCATTCTGATGATCTCAAAAGATGGCTCATAATTATTATCTCATGGACCATGAATGACCTCCACTTTAAAGTACAAATCTATGCAGACTTTGAAGTTGCACTGCATATGCACAAAGATTGCGAAGTTGAAATATCAAAGTCTACGAGCCCAAGAACAAAGACAAGAATAGAATGCTAGGATTCAAAATGTAAAAAATGGGGTGACCTCCCTTAGGGGGAGATTGTTAGGAATTAGAAAATTCCATAGTGAAGAGTCGGTCACCCCAAATATTATCTAGCATAAGTTAGCTCGTAGACTTGTCGTTATTTATGTTATTTAGTAGTTTATTAGTTAGTCAGTAGCGTAAAATAGTTTAGTGCAACACCGTGGAGGAAGGACGGGTCTTTACCCATTTGTATCCACGATCCACAAAGCCGTCAGGAGGTCGTTTAGTCTGTAACCTATAAATACCCTCTACCTTGCAAGGTAGAGGGTTGGATATTCTTTGATAATCTAATATTCTACAAGTTTCTCTTACTAGAATATCCCACTTTCTCTCTCTCTAAAAATCATCTACATGCTCATTGTGTTAATGTTATGATATGTAAGTGATATCCAATATCCAACACTTTCAGTTCCAGCAGCCTCAGTGTCTTGATTCTTGACTTTGGCCGTTTTCTTCGTATATTTGTGCCTTTTCGTCCGAATAAGTGTCATTCCAAAGAATTTGCCTTCAAGAGACTAAAAAGTGAAAAGGAACAAAATTAAGTAGTAACGGATACAAAAGTGATCAATTAAGGGCTTAAATGACCCCTCAAAAAGGTACCTTTTAAATCCTTATCAATTACTTCCGCATAATTATTTCTAAGTGTATGCATGCATAGTTTATTGGTAGCTACCCTTGTTTCGGTAGTTTTGAATGGCGGTAGAGGCCAATTGCCTAGGAGATATGGCCTACTGACCCTAGGTGAGCTGGATGAGGAGGAAGGGTAAGATATGACAAACTCCATCTGAAAATGACCCTTTCACTTGTGCATTTGACACCAACTGATCACCTACGTTTAGATGAACTTAGGAATTAGGAGGTGAGTGTTTAAAGTTGCTAACGCCCGCACTCACTATTATAAATCTAGCATGTAGCACTTAATGAATTGGTTACTTAGTGACCGGGAACAACAGGATTTCTAGGGGACACCGACTTCTCATGTGGTGGCATCTTTGCCGATAGGTTAGTGGCTTAATTGACCAAATGTTGTCCTCTTGACTTTGACCCCACCTGAAGTAATTGGAAGTAAGTAGACGTAAACATAACTAGCTAGGAGGATAACTAGGTTAGCACCACTCTCCTCTATTGATTTATCCTTTACCTTTATTTTGCTTTTTATCCGCTTAGTAGTTTAATTAATTAAGATAAACCGCAAAATACATCCACCTCGTGGTTTGATTACATTGACACCTACATCCTATCTAAACTATTGGCTAGTTACATCCTTCGTTAGCTAAACGTTAGCCATTATACATCCCGTCACTAACTCCAGCTTAGTTACTTAATCAATCTTGCTAAGGGAGGGCTATTTTGGTCTTTTTATGATATGAGGGATGTATTTTGCAAATTATTTTTATACTTTACTTTTTATTATTATTATTATTATTATTATTATTATTATTATTATTCCGAAATGTTTGTAAAAAAAAAATCCAAAAATTTTGTAAAAAATTCAAAATTTTGTAAAAAATTCGAAAATTATATAAAAATTCCAAAAATTTTATAAAAATTTATAAAAAAATTCAAAATTTTATAAAAAATTATTAATAATTCCGAAAAATTTTATAAAATATTCCGATAAAATTTTTATAAAAAATTCAATTTTTTTTAAAAAATTCCAAATTTTTTATAAAAAATTTTCTTTTTCTCGTTTTTAATACTTTTAGACGAATTTTTATAAAATTTTATGTTAAAAGTATTCAAAAATATATATATATATATATATATATATTTGTCGAAATTTTTTAGAAAAAATTTCGGAATTTTTTATAAAATTTTTATAAATTTTTTGGAATTTTTTATAAATTTTTTTATAAAATTTTTATAAAATTTTTGGAATTTTATAAAAATTTTATAAAAATTTTATAGAAATTCTGAAAATTTTATAAAAAAATTTATAAAAATTTATAAAATTTTGTAAAAAATTTTACAAATATATATATATATTTTTTGAATACTTTTTTGCAAAATTTTATAAAAAATTTCGCCTAAATGTATTCAAAACGAAAAAAGAAAATTTTTAAAAAAAATAGGACTTTTTTTTTATAAAATTTTATCGAATATTTTATAAAATTTTCGAAGAATTATTAATAAATTTTTTATAAAATTTTTATAAATTTTTTATAAGATTTTTGGAATTTTTATAAAATTTTCGAATTTTTACAAAATTTTAATTTTTTTACAAATTTTTGATTTTTTTACAAACATTTCGGAATAATAATAATAATAATAATAAGAATTAAAAAAAAAAAAAAAAAAAGTAAAGTATAAAAATAATTTGCAAAATACATCCCTCGTATGCGTAAAAAGACCAAAAAAGCCCTTCCGTTAGCGCTAATCCACCAAAACTAACTTGAGTTAGTGACGAGGATGTATAATGGCTAACGCTTGCTAACGAAGGATGTAACTAGCCAATAGTTTGTGACAGGATGTAAGGTGTCAAAAGCTGTGAATGTGGATGTATTTTTTGCTTTACTCATTAATTAATTCCTTATTGAAACCATTATAATCTGGGACACCTAGACTTAGTAATAATCCAACACACATAGCTCTTGGGACGACCTCGGCTTTAAAGATACTACACTATACACCTAATAGGGTACACGCCGTTAGTATTAGGTCGACCATAGGTATAACGAGACTTTATAAATATTAAAACCTGGTCAGTAAAACCTGCATCAGTACTTCAAAGAACTCCTTCTTCTATGTGTTAAATGATTTCAAATAACCAACCAGCATTTTGAGGGGAGAATTTACCAAGAAAATCAAATGGCTTTTTCCACGGAAATTGTGATCAAGAAATTATTTCAAATAAATCTTGCCTCCATGTGCTAAAAAAAATCAAAATCATATGCACATGTTGAGGGGAGCATTTTCTAAATGATCAAAAACAATTAAGGTACAAAATGCTTTGATATTATATCACAAGTACCTTGATTGATTTTCCAAATGATTTTTCAATTGGTTTCAAGAAGGAAAGAACAATACCAAAAGACCACCAATTTACTTTATGCATGGTGTTATAAGGATGGTTAGGTTAGGTATTAGTTCCCACGATCCGCCAGAGCCGGAGGGATCCACCCAGGGACAATCCAAAGAGATAGTGTCGAAGTCTTTAAGTATGATGAAAAAAGGAGAAAAGTGAGAAATGGGAAGAGTGCGGACTGAGAAAGAGCTAGAACTGGAATAAACCCAACAAAGTTCTAGTAATGAAGTATCGGTAAGCAGCAAGGGGTTGAAGAATGAAAAATAATTGAATGTGAAAAGGGTGAAAAGAAATAGCCCTCCATTAATTCAACCTTAGGGCAGAAACCGGGTTCAATACATATGATACTGGTGTCTACTAAGGTAACACTAGTGTTGAAGACAAGACATCATGGACCCAAAGGACGCACTGCACCTAACTTCCCAAGCTACAGAAGTTCCTCTTAAAAGGACCTGTTTCATTCTCACGGGGAACCCACATAATCTATCGACTTTATCTTAGAGATTGTAGATATTGAAGAAGGACACCCTCTCCCTAGTCTCCGGCATAGGAAACCAAATATGCATTATTGAGTGTAGAGCCAAATCTCATTAGGACATAAAGTTAATGAAGACTTGCTGTTTCACACAATGTGGAAAGTAAGTATATATATTGAGAGTCCTACGCATTATCCTTGTGGTATTGCTAGAACATCCGAGTGATATGTAAAATATTCAAGATTAAGATGAAAATCCTTCTAGAGCCAACATCAAACGAGGTCTTGGTGGGTGACATGTGAAGATCTTTTCTAAAGATCAAGCTTGTGACAACTGGATAGAAACAATAGGGCGATTGATTCTTGAATCAACCTTGGTCCAAGAAATGAACTGACAAATACTTTTGGAAAAACCGTTCGATGTGAAAATCTTCTTTTCTCTAGCACATCGAATGTGTATTCATTTTCAAACACACAAAGTATCTCTGATTGAAAAAATACTTTTGGAAAAACCATTCGATGTGCAAATCTCTTCTTTTCTCTAGCGCATCGAATGTGTATTCATTTTCAAATTCAAAAAGTATTTCTGATTGAAAATTGATCTTTCTTATAAAACCTTCGTTGTATTGCAAAACTCTTTCTACTAAGCAATATGCGATTGTTTTTCGAATCAATTTTTCATCAATCAGTAAATCTCAATTTGGTGGTTCACTCACTCCGTGTTGTCTACTTTGGGACGCTCCATTTTGAGAACAGCTAGATCAAGCTGCGAAACCCTGTCAAGGAGATTCTTCAAAACTCTACCTGATCACAGGCAGTATTTATACTGATCAACGGGGAACCGTGGTTCTTGAAACTATACTCAACGAAAGTGAACAAAGATACTTTCATGTGTTTTAGTGCTAACTGTTGTTTGCAGGAACATTTGACGATTGCAGCTGATCGTTATTGAGAAGTCAATTCACTACCGCATGCTCACAACTTACACCAATAAAATTGAAGAAAATCATGACAATCAAAGACATACAAATATGCTTCCGCTACTCTGATGAAAAGATGTCATGATCCAGAAAGTGTGAGCATGTCGGTCCAAAAGTCACAAATTCACATGATGGCAACACAATAAAGGGTGATCCAGAGATTTAATGTGACTGATGATCTCAAAGAAAGCTTGAAGATCATCATGACATGGATCAGTTAAAGACCTCCACTGAAAGTACAAAGTAATCGAACTATGAAGAGTCACTGCTAAAGCACAAATATGCAGAAGTTGAAGAATTAAAGTTTGCGAGCTCAGAACTGAAGACAAAATAGAATGCTAGGATGAAAAATGTAAAACATGGGGTGACCTCCCATAGGGGGAGATTGTTAGGAATTGGAAATTCCATAAGGAAGTGTTGGTTACCCCAATTATAGTCTAGCATATGTTAGCTCATAGACATATCATTATTTACGTTATTTAGTAGTCAATTAGTTAGTTATTAGCTTAGTTATTAGCTTAGAGTATCACCGTGGAGGAAGGACGGGTCTTTACCCACTGTATGCCTGATCCACAGCCTGACAGGAGGGCGTGTAGGTTGTAACTATAAATACCCTTCCATCCTTGGAAGGGGTGGAACTTCTTAATCTAACCTTTCTTCTTTTTTGTTAAACCTCTCTTTAGAATTCCCTCTCTACTCTCTTCATCTCTCAAAACATGGAATACTTGTATAATCATCTCCCTAGACCTCCCAAATCATCAAACAACATAATATGTATGATCCTATAGGGTTCTTCCACAAGGTAGAACCACACCTATCACAACGTCGCCTACCCTTTATCCGGTACTAGGCTAGATACCGAGTTCCATTACAATTGAGGAACTACTACCCAACACTACACAATGCCTATCCCAAAGGAGACCCACTCCTTATTACAACATCATCAAGGATATCAATATCCTTGGATATAACCTATCTCTATTTGTATATCGATGCACCTCATCGATTACACACCCTTGGCATCTTACACTAATGCCACTTGACTTGACTTCTAGGCATCCTTCACTAATGCCCTTGACACGGAAGTTTGGCACCTTTTACTAATGCCTTTGTCTTGACTCCATTGGCATTCTTCACTAATGCCTTTGACATGAACGTTAAGCACCTTTCACTAATTCTTTCGTCTTGACTCCTTTGGCATTCTTCACTAATGCCTTTAACACGGACGTTAAGCACCTTTCACTAATGCTTTCGTCTTGACTCTTTTGGCATTCTTCACTAATGCCTTTGAAACAGACGTTAAGCAACAATCAATAATGCTTTCGTCTTGACTCTTTCGGCATCATTCACTAATGCCTTTGACACAAAACTTCTATGTAGGAAAAAAGAACTATCAACAAGAGAACCTCAGTAGTCTTGATGATGATAAAGCATGGCAACTCATAGACTTGAGCTTGCTCAACTTCAATAGGTGGTGATCTGGCCTTTAAGAGGAACCTAGAGAATCACACAAAAACAAAACACAAAATACATAGAGATATCCTTAGGATATGAGGTTAGAATGTTACAATACTTGGAGAAAGTATGTGTGGGAGTGGCAACCCAAAATGAAGAAATGGCTCACGATTTACAGAGGAATTTTAACTATTGTTCCACGGATCCAATGGATCCCTCACTTGAGGGATCTGTCCAGTGTAATCCTGGGGATCCATGGGATACTCTTCTTTGCCCATGGGTTTTGGGCATAGGTCATGGGTTTGGGTCATTGGTCCTAGACATTGGACCATGGGTATCCAAGTAGATATAATTTATCTACAAGATGCAACGCATGTAGTCTGTGGGTCATGGATAATATCCATATATGACTTATGCATGATGTCATGCAATGGGTTATGGGTTATGCTCTATGGGCTTGGGTCATAGACTTTGGGTTTTACACAACAACATTCAATGTATTTGGTCAATGGGTCAAATACTTAAACTTCTACCCGTTGTATTACCCATTATGATACATACTAGTTATGTATATATTTGCCCAATATGTAAACACTAGTTGTTGTACATATGTATTACTAAATCATAAAACCACTTTTACTTGTTTAGTGTTTTATGTTAAAATGTAAGTGTGTTAGTAAACTACTGGCTCAAACCATTTACGTATTTTATTTGTATCGTTAAAATGATTTTACGTTTGTTATCGACAAAATATTAGAAGATCGTAAAATATAAATAAATGTTTTTACGGCTTATTTGTATTAACACAGGTTTTCAAGTTTTAGCTTCAACATGTTTTCAAAAGACTGGTTTTCTTATTTTGTAAAGCTAGCTCAAAATTAAGACTCTAAACTTGACACCAATGAAGACGTCTTTTGAGTTTAGAAATTTCATTTGACATTTTAAATTGAACATCATCATTTTGGAAAAAGGTTCTCACATTTTCCTCTTTTAAAATCTCAATCTCTTGTTTCAACATTTTATTTTCCTCTTTTAACTTTTGAGTGTCGGCATTGTTATCAGCAATAGGCACAGTATAACAAGAAGAATAAGTACAATACAGAAACGCAGATATAATATCATAACACAAAACATCTTCCAAGAGTCGATTAACATCATTTCAAAGAATTTTGTTTTTTCTTTTTGTTTTGGAAATCGAGTTTTCAGTAACATTGAAAGTGTTCATCCTAGTGAGTTGCACAGAGACACAAATGTTTGACATGCGGCAAAAATTGAGTTTGAAAATTTTGTCTTTGTTCTCTTGCGTAAGTAGATTGAAAAGTGGAAATTATGTTGCTTGTTCCAAAAGTTTAATATCGTCCATAAACGTATCAAAATACCTAAGTACTAGATATCGGTTAGGAAATTTTGGTAACGAATTACTTTCTCAAGAAGAAGGTAAAGGACAATTTATTTGTGCCACTGGTTTAACGGGACCTACATTAGAAGAAGATTAATGAATTTTTGAAACAAACCATGGTTGTTCTGGTTTTTCTTTTTGAGGAACAAAGTGTTTATGAAGAGCGGGTAATGTTGAATAATCAAATGGTTTATTAAATTTCTTTTCGCTCATTTTTAATCGACTCTCTTCTTCTTGTTCCCATTCTTAATCACAATCATATACAATAACATGAAAAATGGAAGGATCAACCAAACATTCAGCACTATACAACTTTGGATTTTCGTCATCTTTTTGATCTGGAGTTCATACTGGATAAGCTTAACCTGCTCCATAGTACGACCATCTACCAGTTCTTGGCCTTCAGGTAATCTCGGAGTAGTATCAACGAGCTTGCAGAAACAGTCGTATTCTGCAGTGTCATCTTCATCTAACCAAGAAACGGCAATTAGCTGGATCTCTTCTTCTTCTTAGGTGTGGATGACGGTCCCATTTGTTGTTGCTCGATTGATGTTTTAGGTGAGGGTTGTGGTTGGGGCTCGGAATCTCTTCGCCATCACCACTAGTGTATTGGAAATAGTCACCGCTTTTCTCCTTTGGTGGTGAGGACTCGTGAGTCCCGAGGTTTATCCGATCGCAGTGAGGATGTTGTGGAGATCTTGTGGTGGTGGTTTTCCTTGGGGGTGGTGGAGGCACGCGAGGATTCGCCAGTGTTCTTTTTGCGTTTTGGCTCCGAATCCTTGTCCACATCATCGTCATCTCTTGGTCGCTTAACCTTTCTAGCCGACTCTTTAAACGATGTCTTGAGTTGATATTCCAAAGAATGCCTCAAAAATTTTAGCTTTGTCAGAAGTGAAAGTTGCGGATCATTGAGACATTTGCATCACTAGCTTCGAGATCAATTCAGCATCAGAGACAACCGAAGATGGGGCTGGTTTGATTTCCATGACCACTGGGGTATTTTCTAGTGTATGTTTGACCAATGACATGAGTTGTGGAAAGATTTGTCTAGCAAACATCTCTCTTGTGACTCCAGGGACAGTGTCGTGAAGGAACTTATGAGTGTAGTCCCTAATCGTCTTATCCATTTCCCCCTGGATATCTCGATTGAGAAACTGCTGGATCTGTTCTCTTTCCTTCAAAAACTAATTTATCATGTTCTGAAGTAGATTGACTCTGTCCGCAAGCTGATTCAGTTTCTTGTTAACAACGTTGAGTTTCCTTGCTTGTCTGACAGCTTTGACAATCTTTGTCTTGGCATGTGATGCCCAAGTATCGGTTGGTTTCTTGAATGATTTGGAGGTTGATCTGGTGGTAGCATCTTTGGATGGTGGTGGTGATGAGTGAGACGATGAATAAAATGAATATAAGTCTTGAGAAGGCTCAGGTTCCTTAGGTGGCTTAGAAATTTCTTCAGGTTTATGTTCAGGATTGTCTTGAATGAAACCGTCAGCCTCAATTTGAATCCTTTCTTCCTCATCAGCTTTAGCCTTAGCTTCCTTTTTAGTCTTTTCCTTAGCCGCTTCCTCTATGTCTTCATCGGTGATCTTCTCATTCTTCTCTTGTTCCTGTTGTTCAAAGTTGAAAATGATTTCATCCTCTTGCCGTTGTTGCTCGGCATTAGGTAGTGGTGGTACCGTTCCCTTACTAGGTTGATTAACCGTATCAAGAACTGGTGTGGTTAGTGCACCACCACTGGAACCTCTAGGGCCTCTAGTTTGTTGAAGATTAAATTCAGGCGGCATGTTGAATCCTCAGATGCTTAAGAGTTTTGTGGTAATCTTTCTCCTCATCCTTTGGTGGAATGTCATCATCTGAGCTTTCTTCTTTATCCTCAAGAACGGAGTCTTTCCCTTGTTTGATTTGGGACAAAGTGGTTGATCGTCGGACCTCAACGAAGTCGATATCATCAGATGGCGCGGATTCAGAGTAGTGAACCACCTCCTCGGTTCGGTGTCTTGAATCGATGATCTCGTCCTCAAGCTTGAGTGCCGGTTTAGGGTTAGGGATGGCACTTTTAGATGGAACTTTCGCTTAGTTTGCGAGGAGGATTCCTTTTAGGATACTTAAGGGCACTCCCAGTTCTTTCTACACTACCAAAGACTCCCGATCGTCATGTCTTCCTTGTAGGAGTAGAAGAAGTCTTTTCATCAACAAACCCAACTTTGCCTTTGCTCACAGCTTCTTGGTATCGACGATACGATTGAAGACTTTTGATATCATCAGTGAGAAGGCAGTCAAATAGCACTGCACCTTGTTTCTTTGTTGACGAGTCTTTAAATCTGATAGTGTTTAATGTTGGCTCATGCAACGCAGAGTATTGGTTGGGGTCATTTAATATCAAGGAAATGTCCCGATGTTTCCCGAGAATATTTTGGATCAACAGCTTGGTCTATCTGATAAAAGGAACTTTACTCCTGGCCTTCTTGAGATGGGACATCATGTCTTCCCATATCAGATTAGCAAAGTTGATGTGTCGCTTGTTGACCATGCCCCGAAAGGTTTTGCAGTGCCTATGTTTTGGATGCTCATGACCGACGCCTCCCGCATACGCATTTGGCGATCATAATATACAGTGTTCTCATGGTTGAGGAATATTCTTTAGATCCACGAGAGGAATGTCCGGTAATGATCCCGTAGCTTCATCATATCCAATGTCGATCATGAATTGAATAGTAGCTCTTCGCTTGGAATTGGCATACTCGGTAAATTTGGATAGCAGGAGCGTAAGAATTGCTCAAAATCGCAATAGTGATGGTGACCTGCTTATCATTAAAAGTAACCGTGACAACATCTTAACCATCCACCTTTTTCATTGTATGCCAAATTGGTGAATGTAGAGCTCCGGCACAGTTGCAGAGTTTGTGAGCATGTTGTCGTAGGGATGAGACTTAAGAATATCCACAGCAATTCGGCAAGAAG
The DNA here is from genome assembly GCA_910596185.1 of Chrysanthemum makinoi. NCBI lineage: Eukaryota > Viridiplantae > Streptophyta > Magnoliopsida > Asterales > Asteraceae > Chrysanthemum > Chrysanthemum makinoi. Next base: position 265,240,576 of record OU343222.1, read on the forward strand.
ACTCAGAGCAGGTGAAATTCTCAAAATCAAATTTTAACCTTGATTCCTTAAGCGTAGGATCCAATTTTAACCTTGATTCTGAACTTGTACGCGTAGAAGCCTGAAATAATTCAATCATGACATTCAAATTAACACCTCATTCAAACCCTTTCATCCTCACTTGGTATCACAATTATTATCATTTACGCGTAGGAATCAAGTTATGCGTAACATAAAACCCTAGAGCCAAATCTTACGAATAAGAAATCTTGCCATGGGAAATGTACCAAATGATTTCTGGTAAGTCTTAGAGGCCTTATGAGTTGCTTTCAACAAGTTTTAACATCAAACTCCTCATGAATCAAAAGTACCCAAAAGTTCAAATACTTAAACCCTAAATTTAGTTTTCACCAAATTGTTGTTTCTGGTAAGATTCAGAGATGTTGTTGGTTAATTAAACACATATTAAGCATGTAACAAGCCTCTAATTGTCTTTGAACACTCACAATTGAAAACCTCCAATTTCACGCATAAACCCTAAATCATGAAAGTGATTAAATATAGTTTCTGGGTTGATTTTATTATTGGAAACTGTTTTAGAATCAATATTAGAACCCTTTTAACACAATTGTTTCACAACAAACACCCAAACGCGATCACTTGTTCATACGCTTACACGTAAAACAAGGAATCACGCCTAAAGCAATAACAAGCCGTTGGTTTTGCATATAATTAAAAACCTATGTTTGGAATTACTCAAGGAAACATTAACCACTTACAAATTTGAAGATTATAACATGGATATGAAGATTGAATTATAGGTGTGGGATAATGGTGGTTGTAGAAATAAATGTAGGTAATAAATGTGAAGTAAGATTAGGTGGAGAGTTTTTGTTAAATTTAAGTTTAAGATTTTGACAATTATGGCCCCTCCACCTTAACCATTTTCAACCACGGCCCATAACTTCCATTTTTGGTTAAGCAAGTAGTGAAAGTTTGGAAAGAAACTTAACGACACTCCCCCTCGACTTTAAAAATATTGAAATTTTACAAATTTGAGTCCGAGGAGTGTTAAGAAAGAAGAAACATATCCACCATTATCAAAGAAACAACCAAAATTGGGAAACATGCAAGTACAAGGTTTTAAGAAACATAAAATATTTACTTTCTCCCCCTCAACACTTGACCGTGAAAATATTGAATTGTTTGAAAGAGTAAAGTGTTGAGGGAATATTTGTACTTGCAATGTTGAAAGAATTTTAGATAGAAGAGTATTTTTGTATTTTATGAAATTTTATATTTTTCTATTTTGTTTTTGAGAAAATATGTACAAAAGAGATTTTTTTGTGTTTGACTTGTATTAAGAATGTGTCAAAAGTTAGTCCAGTTCTTCTAGAGTCAAACACCTCTTGCCAATCGGGTGGATCAACTCAATAAACCTGGCAGGAGCTAAGGCTTTGGTGAGAAGGTCCATCAATTGGTGTTCAATACCCACAAAATATAATTCAACAATACCCTTTTCCACATGCAACTTTAAGAAATGATATCGAAGATCGATGTGCTTGGACTTCGAATGTTGGACGGATTTGCACGAGATTGCAATAGCACTTCGATTGTTGCAGTACATCATAATTCTATCAAATACGTAACCATAGTCTTTGAGTTGTGTTCTCATCCAAATGACTTGAGCACAACACGCCGACATGGCTTTATATTCTGCTTCAGTTGAGGAAAGCGATGTACAATCCTGCTTCTTTGATTGCCATGACACCAGTTTATCACCAAGAAATTGTAGAGTACCTGAAGTGCTTTTTCAAGAATCTAAGCAACCTGCGTGATCCGCCCGAAAAAGCTATTAGTTCAAAACCGTAATCCTTCGGATACCGATTCCCAAATTAATGGTTCCCTTGATATATCGAGGATTCTTTTAGCCTCGAGAGAGGTGAATTTCAGCTTGGTCTCGACTCGGCAACGGGAGCTAAGATATACAAAGAAAGACAATGTCCAGTCTCCATCGTTTGTTAGATACATGAGAGACCCAATAATACTTCGGTATTTCGTAGGGTCAACCAATTTCCCATGCAAATCAGCGTCCAGTTTCTTGGTATGTGCCATAGCTGTGGCATAGGTATCACAGTTTTGCATTCCATGTTTGTTTAAAATTTCAAGAGCATATTTGGACTGACTTAGGAAAATACCACGGGGTGATTGATGAACTTGCAGTCCTAGAAAGAACGTAAGTTCACCCATCATGGACATTTCATAATGTTTTTCATAAGTTTTGAAAATTCGTTTGAGTACTTTTTATGTGTTTACCCCAAAAATGATGTCATCCACATAGATTTGAACGATTAAAATATGAGCCCCGTGATATTGAATGAAAAGTGTTGGGTGGACCGATCCTTTAGTGAAATTATTGGCAATGAGAAAGGATGATAACTTATCATACCACGCCCATGGGGCTTGTTTGAGACCGTATAGAGCCTTTTTCAGTTTGAAGACGTGATTCGGGAACTCTGTATCAACAAATCCTTCCGGCTGACTAACATATACCATTTCCTTCAGTTGACCATTCAGAAAAGCGGCTTTGACATCCATCTGATAGACCGTGTTATGCATGTGAGCCGCGAATGCCAGAAAAATCCGTACAACCTCAAGGCGAGCAACCTGTGCGAATGATTCCTCGAAGTCAATCCTATCTTCTTGTCTATAACCCTTAGCCACCGTGACGTGACTTATTTCGATGCTAACCGTACCTGACTCAAGATCCAACTTGTTTTTCCAAATCCATTTAAGACCAATAACATATACCCCAGTTGGTTTTTCAAGCAATTCCCATACCTCAAGATGTTTAAACTGATTAAGTTCTTCTTGCATGGATTCTATCCAGTTTTCATAAGTCATTGCTTCTTTAATGTTTTTTGGTTCAGATTGACAAACGGTAAGTGCATAAATGCAATGTTCACCGTCGCCTGAAAGCTTGTCTAGTTACGACTGGTTGATTCGGGTTGCCAATGATATTCACAAGAGATTGGTCTTTAGTCCAATGATGTGTGGAGGGTTGATGTTGATATACATTGTGCAGATTAGGAGGATTCAAATGGCTTGTGGATGATTCCGCAACATCATAAGTGGCAGATTCATTAGCAAAAGGATTGAAGAACGCATTTGGATCATAATATGTAGTGAGGTACCTCATGGTTCGAAGATCATCACCGTTCAGGTCATTGATGCGGTTTGTTAAATTTCTGTTGTTGTAGAATCAATTGGAGGTGCTTCAAAAGTAGTTGTTGTTTCGTGTATGCTCGAGATTGGAGTATTATCACGCTGAAAATGAAACATTTGACACATCTGGAGCACGTTGATCAATATCATCATTAAACAGAGGAGCAAATAGTTGTTCCATTTGACGACGAGTAAGCAGTAGGCTTTGTTCAGCTGATGATGGTGTTTGGGGGAACTTTAGACGGTTATGACCGTGATTCAAGCTGTTTTGCTCAGAATCCTTTTCTGTAAGCTCATCGAAATTGGCATGAACCGTTTCCATTATCTCCCTTGTACGACGATTCCATATTCGGTATCCCTTAGAGTTTTCACAGTATCCAACAAAGACTCCAATGTCAGCTTTAGCCTTGAGCTTACCAAAGTCATCACGATCATTATTTGGGTAGCAAAGAGAACCAAATACATGAAAGTGTTTTAGATTCGGTTTGCAGTTGTGGATAAGCTCATCACGGTTTTGTTGTGGCGCTTGGTAATCATTGAACGGTTCCGTGTGTAGCATGCAGTTGACACGGCTTCGTGACCCACAAGTAATCTAGAAGTTTAGCATTTATTAACATCGTTCTTGCAACTTCCACAAATGTACGGTTTCATCTTTCAACAACTCCATTTTGTTCTGGTGTCCGTTCAATTGATGTTTGATGCTTAATTCCCACTTTCTCATAGTAAGCACGAAGAGTTTGGTTCACAAATTCAGCCTTTGTTTGTTCCGATCGTGTGACTTTGTTCGGAGTGAACTTGAATTTTGTGGGAAAGGTGATGATCATCTGTGGAGCTTGATCTTTACTTCGAAGAAAATAAACCCAAGTCCATCTTGAGTAGTCATCGACAATTACAAAAATTTAGCGTTTGCCATTAATCATCTGCACACGCATCAGGCCACACAAATCCATGTGAAGAAGATGAAGCACATGCTGAGAGTTGTGTTCCACCTTTGAAGGAAAGTGAGCACGAGTGCTTTTCCCTTGTTCACAAGTTGAACATAGATGATGTTTAGAATACCGAAATCTTGGGAGACCTTCAACAAGTTTATATCGTGCAAGATTGGTTATGGTTTGAAAGTTTAAGTGTGAGAGACGACGGTGCCATAGCCAAGATTTTGTAGATGTTGCCTTTGAAAGTAGACAGATGGGAGATGAAGCAATCATGTCTTGCATTGATATTGTGTAAAGACTTGATGTGCGGTTTCCAGACATAAGATCGTTTCCTTGTAGATCAAGAATGAAACAAGTCTTTTACCGAAAAGCAACTTCCAAATCTCCATCACAAAATTGACCGACAGAAAATAGATTGTGACCGAGGCATTCCACATAATAAACTCTGCTAATTTCGATGTTCCCATTGATGTAATTTCCGTAGCCCGTGATAGCTGCGAAGTGATCATTCCCAACCTAATACAAACAATGAACTTTGAAACAAAGTTTAATAACAGCTTTGAGATTGCTGTCGTAATGTGTCCGGAACATCCGCTAACAACAATCAGGAGGATGATCTATCACCTGCATCACACGACTAATTGAGTGGAATAGAAGTAGAGGTGGAACCCGAAGAGTTAGAGGGTTCCATTACAGTTACAGAAGACACACACATGTTAATTATTTTAGGAATCCATTTAAATCCGGGTATGTTTTGTAACCATCTCTGCCAAGTCCAACTAGGTGAGAATTTCTTCCTAGGAGGTGAAGTGGGTTCTACGGGTACATCGATGATATTTACCGAAACACTAGAAGGCGGTTTACCGAGCACAGTCTTAGAAGCATTAGTAGGCGTAGAGGTATTCCGTTTCCTATTGTTCCGTTTATGAGATAAGATAGCATTAGCAACACATTTATCATGACAACCAGAAAACATGCTCCTATGACAACCAACACAAGATGCTTCAAACATAACATTCAAAGTACTTAAAGGTTCAACATTCGTTACATATCTTTCACTATAACATTTGTCTAACGCAATGTCTAAAGTGGGTGCAACATGAGTTTTATTCAAAGTCCTAAGGTGTACTTCTACTTCAGAGGTCTTTATTGTTCTTCTCTTACGTTGCAACTTCCTATTCTTCCTTGATTTGCTCTTAAGGCTGAAGTGCTAACGTTGGGAAAAGAGGCAACTATTCCTGTTTCAGTGGAAGGAAGCACATTAGTATCTTGGGGTTTGTCATTAGGCATTCTAGTGTCAATTTTAAGCAATCCTGGGACAAGTACATGTGTGTTACTAGTCCTATCTTGTTTAAGTTTCACCAACTCTGCTTTCAAGTCATGGATAGTGTGTAAAAAATCTTGATTTTTAGAGTGAGTATTTCCATTATTTCGTAAAACTTATTTGGTATATGCAAGATGATCATCATTATCTTTTGACGCTTGAGCACGAATCTTTGTGAGTAAATCAAATATGACCCCATATTCAGTTTTGACTTTGGCAATTTCTTGTTCATATTTTGATATTTGACACTTTAAAGACACGTTTTCATCATCCAGTTGTTCTACTTTTGGATCAAGAGATTTTGAATGGCGAATCGGTTGATCTTGTTTTCGCAAAAGCAAGTTCACGATTTTGACAATCATTTTGACACCATTGAAGACGGCGTTTTGCATTGGAAAGCTCATTTAACAAGCGCTCATTTTCAATTTTTAAAGACTTGATTTGTGACACATTATCGGTATTCACAACATTTTCAATAGAATCAACAAAATCAACAGCTATATAATCAAATGCATATGCAACAGAATGTAGTAACACAACATTTATGGTATCAGCAGAGATAACATCTTCCAAGAGTCGGTCAACATGATTTCTTAACATTTTCTTTTTACGTTTAGTGTTAGAAATCGTTGTTTCAGTTTGTTCAAAAACTTTTTTCATAAGACCAATGTCCTTCTGAAGATCCCGTTCCCAATATATTGCACACATTTTAAGATTTCGGACATGTGGTAAAAGTCCTTTCTGAAAAATATCTCTTTGTTGTCACGCAAATGGCGATTGAAAATGTTCAGCTTTTATTTCAGAATTAACGTCAATTGCATGATCTAAAATTTTGATGTCAGAGAAAAATGTGTCAAAATATTTTAGAAGTTGACATCGTTCAGCTAATGGCTTTATTTCACTAAAAGAAGGTAAAGGACCATTAATTTGTGCAACATTGGGTCGGGAACCATCATTAGAAGAGGACTCTAGAGTTGGTGTGACAACCCAAGGTGTGTTAGAATGATCATGTTGTGTGACAAGCGCTTCCTCTTGTCCTCGGCTTGGGGCATCCATTAGCCAGATGACCCTTCTCATTATAGTTATAGCATCAGAGACCATTAACCCCAGTCTGAGCATTTCCCTGATCAACCACTTGAACCCGTTGTGGAGCACCCATGTTATTCCTTCCATTAACATTAAACCCTTAACCACTACTCATCTGACGACCATTTCCAAGATTCTGAACCTCAACCCTTCCATTGTTAACAAAAGCTTGATTCCTTGTATTTGACGAGGTGCGAATGCGGTTGTTGGATTTTTTATCAAATCGTTCGAAGGCTCTTGCGAGCATAACAAATCCTTGATTCATTGCATCGAAGGCATCTTCATTCTCATTTGATTCACTATAGAGTGCCTGATCATTGTTGTTGCTGTATGGAACCAGTTGAGTTTCTTGTGATTGTTGTTGTGAAGTATCATATGGTGTAATCTGAACAGTTGATTGTGGAGGGTTTGTGAAGGTTGTTGGTAAGGTCGGGAATTGAGGATAACATGCTTTAGTGCATAAAGCTAGAGTTTGATTCTCCAAAAGTGCAGGCGAAGTAGAGACTCTACGGATGATTCTTTCTTTGTCGACTTCCTTTTGATGGTGCTTCAAATAGTCATACAACAATCCGTATGTAGCTTGATGAAGATTCTTCGCTTGACGGATACAGATAACATACTTTTCCAAATTTGGATAAAGACTGCTCAGGAACTTTGTGTTGACTGCAATCGTTGGCATAATGATATTATGTTTCTCCAAGTCATTTATGATGTCTGAGAGCCGATGATGATATGACTCTAATGTCTCCCCCGGTTCAATCATGAAGTGTTCATATGCTAAGTAGATTTTTGATTCCATGTCCTCTTGATTGAGTTATGTGCCTTCCATTAGAAGATGAATGTGCTCTCACATTGCTTTAGCAGTCTTTTAAGCATCAACACTACCAAGAATAGGATTGGGTAATCCCAAAAGGATATATTGCATTGCAAGTTCATCAGCTTCTAAGTGTAGAAGTTGGTCAGTAGTAAGCTGATCAAGACCGACAACGTTGGTAAGATCATCCCTTGGTGGATTAGCATTCGGATCTCCGGGTACAGTGAGAGTAGGCATCTGAAAAGGACCTTCAAGGATGACCTTCTTCAAGAACATTCCATGTGGATTCTTTAGATCACAAAACCTAAAGAACCTTATCACCCATTGATCGTAGTTTCCTTGAGTGAGCATTGGAGGTGTCAAGGATCCAGCTTTCATGAATGGATTGTTGGCTACTTAAAGCTTCACACATCTTTGCAAACCAAGATGGTTCCTTCGGTGTTGTAACATTCATAGCATACTTGGCAGGATACTGATTTTGAAAGTATGTGTGTTACACATTGGATTTCACAAACACATCAAACCATGATCACACAAGGCGTATACTATTAGGTTTTAGAGAGAGAAAGAGTTAGAGGTTTGGGAACTTAGTGAGAGAAAGTGAAAATCTTATTATGAGCTCCCACTCTCTACCTTGGGAGGTAGAGAGTATTTATAGTCTTACATAAACCGCCACCTACGGGGCTGTGGATCAGGCATACAGTGGGTAAAGACCCGTCCGTCCTCTACGGTGTTACATAACTAAATACAACTTAACTTAAAATAACTACAACTACGAGCTTTCTAACGATTACATACACTTGAGGTGACCGACACTTTAATAACTGGATTTACTAAATCCTAACAATCTCCCTCTAAGGGAGGTCACCTCAAATTACATTGAATACAAATAGATATTACATTAAGATTGTTCTTGGATTCTTGTTCCTATTCTTTGCTCAGTAGCTCATAGTCTTTGATTCTTCATTTTTGCATGTTTGGATAATCCAAGTGGAGGTCTTTAACTGATCCACATGATAATGAGTTTTGAGTCAGCTTTGAGATCATCAGGTAACATAAATCTCTGACTCTTCCTTTGTAGTGTTGGTATTATGTGATGTTGTGACATTTTGACCAACATGCTCACATTCTGGATCATGATATCTTCTCATCAGAGTAGCGGAAGCTTTAGTTTGATTCACGATATTGGCAGCAGCGTAACAGAAGCATGGAGTGAAAATATCGAATCGTTGATGCACTTATCATGATCTTAGAGATGAATGTGTAGTGTGAGCATGCGGCTATGGATTGACCTCTCCATTCCGATCACCAAACGCCGATATACACGCTACGATTAGCAATAAAGCACACACTAAAGTGTCTTTGATCACTTTCGTTGAATTAAGGTACACGGCCCACGGTTCCCCGTTGATCGTTACATAAGTACCGCTGTGATCGTATAATTTCAAGAATCTCCTTGACAGGTTTCGCGGTACGCTCTAGCCGTTTCAAACCAGAACGTCTCAAAGAAGACAACGGAGTGAGTGAACCAAACGGTAATTTGAGATTCACCGATTGATGAAATGATGATTTGAAAAACAATCGTGTACTTCTCAAAATAAGGTGATTTTGCAATACAACGAAGGTTTTAACGAAAATCAATTGTCAATCATAAACACCTTTTAATTTTGAAATATTAATACACAGTCGATGTGCTAGAGAAAAGATTTTTTAGCACAACGACTGGTTTTTCGAAGGTATCCGTCAATCCATAACCTGAACCAGGATTGATTCATGATTATGAATCGCCCAATTGTTTTTGTTCTCATTGTCACATGGTTGATCTATTAGATAGATCTCACATGCCACCCACCAGGAGCTTGTTTGATGTTGGCTCCATAAGGCTTTCCATCTTCATTGTGAGTATGTTAGCATATCACTTTCGATGTTCTGGTAATACCACAAGGATAATGCGTAGGACTCATAAGATATAAACTTTCTTTCCACATTGTGTGAAACAGAGAGTCTTCATAGACCGTGTCCTAATGAGATTTATTTGCTGATCTCGTGGCTCTAGACTCAATAGTGTTGGTTTCCTATATCGGAGACTATGGAGAGGGTCTCCTTCTTCAATATCAACAATCTCTAAGAGAAAGTCGATAGCTTATGTGGGTTCCCCGTGAGAATGAAACAAGCCCTTTTAAGAGGAACTTGAGGATCTTGGGATGTTTAGTGCAGTGCGTCACTGGGTCCATGACGTCTTGTCTTCAATACCAGTGTTACCTTAGTAACCACCAGTAGCATATGTATTGAACCCGGTTTTTGCCCTAAGGTTGAATTATTGAGGGCTATTTCTTTTCACCCTTTTCTCATTTCATTTCTTTTTCATTCTTCAAACCCCTTGAAGTGCTTACCGAGACTTCATAACTAGAACCTTGTTTGGTTTATTCAAGATTACTAGCTCATGCCTCACCAAGCACTCTTCCCATATCTCACTTTTCTCCTTTTTCATCATACCTAAGGACTTCTACACTATCTAGTGGATTGTCCCTGGGTAGATCCCTCTGGTTCTGGCGGATCATGGGAACTAATACCTAACCTTATCATCCTTATATCACCATACATAAAATAAATTTGGTCGGTCTATTTGGTATTGTTCATCTGCCATTGGAACCAATTGAAAACCATTTGAAAATAAATCCAGATACTTGTGATATATTATCAAAGCATTTTGTACCTGAATTGTTTTTGATATTTTTAGAAAAAAAAAGAGCTCCCCCTTAACATGTGCATCATGTATTTGAAATCATTTTGGCACTGAGGCAAGAGGAAGGATTAACTTCTTTGATTACCATTTTCTAAAAGATATCAACATCACTTCCTGATCAAATCAAGTAGATAAAGCATATTGGGGAAGGATGAGGTTTTCATAAGTTTGCTCCCCCTCAATATGTGCCTCGAGGTTTGAAAGAGTTTTGCACGTATTAGAAGGAACCTGCACTTAGAGAAAAATAAATCACGTTTCAATTCTTTGTGGTTTAAAAGAATGCTCCCCTCAACATGTGCATGAAAATTTGAAATCGTTTGGCACATGTGGGGAGGAAAGCTTGCTAAACACTTGTGAAACCGTTTATCGAATCATCAGTTTAAATCAAATTTAACTCACAAATTCTCCCCCGATTACAATTTTCAAATCATTTGAGATTTGTGATCTCTGTAGATTTAAATTGATTTTGAAAGCTTTTGAGGGGAGATGTGACTTGATTATGAGAAACATTTAACCGATAAGGATCAAGTTTGAGACTTTTAGACTCCAAAGATTAAACATGCTTGAGTATCTTTTGAAAACATAATTATAACAAAAGTCTTGTATCAAATGTATACAATATTGTAAAACATTGTTCTTTTGGATTATTCAAGAGTAGACCTTTCTCGATTACGTGCCAATTGTTTGAAAAATACTCTTTTTGATTGAAACCATTCTCCCCCTCAATCAATGAAATATGTTGTTGATTGAAGGATAGAGACTTTGACAAATGAAAAGCCCGGATGATTTTCAAAAAATAGAGTCCGAAGTATTTTCAAAGCAATTTTGTTTTCATTAGATGACAAATATTTTTCAGAAGAATCAGTTGAAGGAAAAATATTTGAAAGGAAACATTTGTCCTTTTAATGACAAACATTTGTTTTTAGAATCAGAGCATGAGATTTGAAAAATAAGATTAAGCATTGCTCTGTTCTTATTTTTTTTTTAAAAAGGGGGTTACTGCCTGAAATGACAATAAACTATAGTTTTACTTTCTCTTATTTTTTTAATTTGTTTTAAACATTTGAACTACATCTAAAGACCCGTGTTATTCTTTGAATGACAGCACAAAGACCGTATATATTATCGAATCGAGAAGAAAAAAATTGACAAAATGACAATATTTTTTGAAATTTTTCAAGATTTTCAAATTTTTATGGATTTTTGAAAGTTTTATATTTTTCTATTTGCTTTTTGTAGGTTTTGTAATTTTGTATTTTGGTTTTTGAATAAATATTTACAATACATGGATGGATAAACTCAAAACGTTCTCTAGGAAGAGCTTTGGTGAAGATGTCTGCTAATTGGTATTCAGTCCTCACAAAATAGAGTTCCACCACACCGTTCTCCACTTGCTCCCTGATGAAATGATGTCGAATGTCAATGTGCTTTGCTCTTAAGTGTTGTACGTTGTTGCATGAGAGAGCAATGACACTTTTATTATCACAAAGATGTAGGATTTTGTTGAATTCAAAGCCATAGTTCGATAATTGGGATCTCATCCATAGGATTTGAGCACAACAAGATGACATGGCTATGTATTCAGCCTCAGTAAAGGATATAGAAGTACTCATTTGCTCTTTGAAGACATGCTCACAAGCTTATCACCAAAAATCGAGCACCTCCGTGACGATTTCGACGCGGTATTGACATCTCCGCATGATCAAGATCTGCATAGGTCGTTAGTGACATACCGTGTCCTTCGTACCAAAGTCCCATATTGATGGTTCCTTGGACATACCGAAGACCCGCTTAACCGCCTCAAGGTGCTTTTAGGCTTAGCCCGATATCTAGCACACATGCAAACAAAGAAACGAATGTCCGGTCTATCGTTGTGAGGTACATCGAGATCCAATCATACAACGATATTTCGTTTGGTCTACCATGATCCCTCGAGTGGTCCTCATCCGTTTAGTACGCTCTACCATGGGAGTGTCAATAGGTCACAAGAATCAAATCCAAATTTCTTTAAAATCTCATTTGCATATTTAGATTGATTTATAAAAATGCCTCCGGGACTTTGAAATTTGTAATCCCAAGAAAATGACATTTGTCCCATCATTGACATTTGAAATTTGGAACCCATTTCATTTGAAAGATGGTCACATTCATTGAGTCACCGAGGCAAAAATAATATCATCAACATATATTTGAACATGGATTAAATGTTTGCCCGACTTTCTCTGAACAATGTCGGATCAATCGCTTCCTTTGTGAATCCGTAGATAGAAGAAACTTTGATAGCGTATCATACCATGCCCTTGGAGCTTGCTTCAAGCCGAAAGAGCCTTCAAGCGATAGACATGAGTAGGATGCCTTGATTCACAAAGCCTTCCGTTGGCTGACGATACGACTTATTTAAGATCTCCTAAGAAAAGCCGCCTTCACATCCATCCGATAGACTACCATATTCTTGCTTGCAAAGATTAGCCAGAAGATTTTGATTGCCTCGATACGAGCAACTGAGCAAATGATTCTCAAAGTCAATACCCTGTTCTTGACGTATCCTTTTGCAACCAATCGATACTTGTTCTTAATACATCACCATGCTCATCAAGTTTTACTTTGAAGATCCACTTTAGGGCAATGATCATTGCATAGTCGAGCAGTACTAATTCCCATACATCTAGTCGATCAAACTCATGAATTTCTTCTTGCATGGCATTGAACCAACAATCTTCATTCATGGTAGTTTCAACGCTCTTTGGTTCGATCTTAGAAAGTACGGAGTTGAAGAAACACCATAAGGCATCGGTTGCAAGTTGTCATTTGAGTGGATACGGATGAGAGAAGGGTTTCCAATGATGTTGTCCAATGGATGATCATGTGTCCATTTTCAAAGGTGTTCGTGTGGTTGTTGTTGAGGAACGTATAGCAGAGTCGATTTCTCCCGATGAAGATGGTTCAAATGATGATTCAGAGCAAATATGTTTTCAAAGGGTTCATCTTCCGAGGAGCAAAAGGATTTTCATCATCTGAATCCGCTAAACATTTCCATGTGTACACTAGATGATTGAGGATTGTTGATGAGACCGAGGATCACAGAAGGCTTCTGACTTAGTGACATAGAAACTAAAGGGTTAACTTCATTCATGGTATAGGAGCAGCTTTGTTGATGGATTTTACGATCATTAGCAATTGGCTCATAGTGTTCATCAAACATTGATCAAAATAGCTTTTTCAATTCATCTTCTAAAGAGGTACATATGGAGTCATAGTGAGGATTTTGGTACAAGAGAAGAACTAATGGGACTATTTAGAAATGCGGGTCCATAATTAAATTGTCCAGAGCCATTTGACCGTCACCATCAAACGTGAACGTGAATTGTTTCCATGATATTCTCGAAGTTCTCTTGTTGTAGATTCGTATCCCTTTTTGTTGGTGCATATCCTACAAATAATCCAATGTCCACTTTAGCTTTCAATTTGCCTAAATCTTGACCCTCATTAGTTGGGTAACATAACGCACCAAACACACGGTTATGAGAGATCGTGTTTTCGAGTGGACAAGTTCATACGAGTTTTTCCATGAGTTGTGTGAATTAGGACCGATTTTGAGTGTAGCATGAATAGCAATGGCTTCACCCATAGAAACATTGGAACCTTGAGTAAATCAAGATTGTTCTTCGCTTCCACAAGAGTTCAATTTCGCTTTCAACTACACCGCTCGTTGAGGAGTTCGTGGAACACTTCTTCGATGACCGATTCCAACACTTTCATAAAATTCAATTAAGTTCTCTATTAACAAACTCGCCCATTGTCGCTTGGACGATTCGATAGTCTTGTTAAGTCGAACTCAGCTTGTTTGATAAGTTTAATGATGACATCTGAGTTTCATCCTTGTCCTCAAGAACTTAACCAAGTGAAACGAGAGTAGTCATCAACCACAACTAACACATATTTCTTCCCATTAATATTTTTGTACTTTCATGGTCCACATAAATCCATGTGAATGGTATGTAGAACTTCTATAACATAATTTGTAGATTTAGGTTTGTGGGCATATTTCGCTTTTCCCAATTGGCATGCCGAACAAAGATGATCCTTTTCATACTTTAACTGTAAGCTTCATACAAGGTCCTTTCCGAAAGATTGTTAATGGTGTCGGGTTCAAGTGATTGAGACGACGATGCCATAACCATGACTTTGTTTTCGAAGCCTTTGACAACAAGCCGATTGGAGAAGACTTCATCATGTCTTCGATAGAGATGGTGTATAGATTTGAACCACGAGTTCCTCTTAACAATTCGACACCATCAAGTTCTCTAACGAAACAAGTATGTTTTCTAAAAGCCACTTCTAGATCGAATCACGTAATTGACCAATAGAGAACAAGTTATGACCAAGACCTTCTAATATAGTATACCTCGAGATTACACTTTACTAAACAAACATAGTCATCCATAACCCATAATTGCAATCAAATGATCATTCCCTAATCTAACAAATTCCATGAATTTACTCACAGTTCATGAGCCGCGACCAATATCTAGTCATATGATTGGAATGTACCGAGTCCAAGTACCACGTAACGATTTGAACGATCTCGCAGCTGAACACAAACAAGAATGGATAACTGATAATTGGGATCCCCATCCAAGAATGGGTTCCATCTTGTTAGTAACAATGATTGGACCACCCACATCAGAAGTAGAAGCAATGGAATTATTATGGATACATGCAGTACTGTTGTGCTCACTAGACATATTCAAAGTATGTTCACTTCTTAAAGGAATAGTTCTACCAGTAGGCATCCATTTCATAATAGGCGTCGACCTAGACAATTTAGGGCACATCTCATTAAGACTAAATTTCCGACCAGTAGGAATCCAATTGTTAGGATTTGGAAAATCCTCAGAGTTAAAGTGTCGGTCAACTCAAGTATATGTAATCGTCAGAAAGCTCGTAGTCGTAGTTATTTAGTGTTATGTAGTATTTAGTTAAATAACACTGCGGGAGGACGGACGGTCTTTACCCATTGTATGCCCGATCCACGTTCCGCCAGTGGCGCTTATGTAATGATTATAAATAATCTCTACCTCCAAGGTGAGAGTTGGAGCTCATAATAAGATTTTTTTTTCTCTCACTAAAGTTCCCAAACCTCTAACTCTTTCTCTCTCTAGAAATCATCTTGTACGCCTACTTTGTTTATGGTTTGATATGTATGTGAAATCCAATATGTTACAAATGGTATCAAGAGCCATGGTTAGATCATCTCTTACATATCCTTGGATTTCTAGTGATTTTAGATGGTTTTTGAGTTTGAAAAAGTTTAGTGGTTTTTGCATCATTTGGTTCATTTCTTGTGTTAAAGTTTGAATTTTGGGTGTACTTTTGTGTTTAGGATCATTGTATGTGCTTAGGTTTTGATTTGGTAAGCTTGAATCACTGTGGTTGAGCTTGTTTTGGATTGAAAAGTGTGTTTTTATAGTTTTTCTTGGTAGCTTACTCTGTAAAAGGTAGCGAAGTTGTGTGGTTTCGTAGCTTAATTTGGTCATAGTAGCTACTTGTCTTTGAGACAAGCCGACAACAAAGTACACTTAGTGGATTCTCCACTACGGTAGCGACTTGGTAAGGTAGCAACTTGCTTTATTTTGATAGCTTAATTTGTTCTTTAAGTTTCTTAGCTTAACTTGGTGTTAGCGACTTGGTCCTTGAAGGAAGTTGCTATTTAGCGACTTGACATCTTAGCTACTTGGTCAGAAGAAATTTTTAGCTATTTGAACTTAAGCGATTTGTTTTGTTATTATTACTTAGCAACTTAGTGCTTAGCTTAATTTGGTTCAAGGATTTAGCTTACTTGGTTGACTTTTGTGTGTGTAATACTTTTCTTGATTTAGTAAAACTCGTGAAAGAATCTATTTCCGGTTTAATCATTGAGTTATAAAATCCCATGTAATCTTTAAACATGTCTACCAACGTACCTACAATCATCTCCATCGCAGTCGGATGTTCAAGTAGTTGGTTCGTGATACTGCCCACCCATGCTTGATGCAGAATCGACTACGACTCTTGGGCTCAAAGAATCGATTGTACTGTCTTGGAAAGGAAAATGGGGTCAACATTCTCAAATCGATTGATGAAGGACCTTATCTGATTGAGACTACAACAGACTTAATTGATACAACCAGAGATGGAACAATGATCTATGGTATAGATAGACCAAAGACATATGATGAGCTCAATGATAAGGAGAAAAAGAGATTCGATGTCGATATCGTGGCTTCTAACATCATAGTTCAAGTCTTCCAAAAGATATCACAAGCTTATCAATCACAACATCAAAGCCAAGGCGTGTGGGATAATGTCAAGATGCTTCTTCTGCTTCAATTAACTATGGAAGACAGAGAATCACAAATTTATGATGAATTTGAGCACTTCAAGATGAAACCAGATGAGAGTGTCTATGAGTATTAATGCGAACTCAAAAGTTTGTGAAACAAATATGAATCCTTTAATGGCACAAGTTTGTCACCATGAAGCTAACCAAAGGATTGAAGAATACAAACTATGAGCAACTCTATGCCTTCCTTCTTCAGAATGAGAGACATGCAATGTTTGAAGAAAGGATTCTTGATCGCTCAAAACCGACTAGAGAGACAAGCTCATCAAATGATTCAACCGCCTACTCAAAGCATCTCAAGTTATACCCATGGGTAATGGTAATCACAAACTCATTCCCTATCCAATGTTCAAACAAGTCGATGCCGATGCACCGTGGAAACTTCATTAATCAACTGCTCTCATGATTAGCCAAACATGAACTCTCTCCCACACACCAACAACAACAACCTCATAACAAAGATCCAATCCACACAATCAAGCACTATCGAGATGGAAGGTTATGGTGCAACCAGTTCAAGAAAGGCAGTATGAACAAGGAAGAGGTGGAGTTGGTGGAGGATATGTGGCAACTAATAGGGGAAGGAATGGAAATCAAGGACAAGCAAAGCCTATCAAGTGTTAAACCGGGTGGTGGAGGACATATTGCAAGGAACTGCACATCGCCAAAACGCCTCGAATGCAGACTTGTGGATAAGATGTTGCTTGTGCAAGCTCAGATAATGGTGCGTACTGGATGAAGAGGAGTTGTTGTTTCTCGAGGAAATGCCAAGACATATGATGCGTGATGTGGATGAGCGCCAATTCAGGAGATAGATCACAATCATCGTAATGCCTTTCAAGTCAGCCATTGTGATGCATACACGACTGATGTCGATGATGAACCCATCTGACAAACAATTTTCATGGCTAGCATTTCTCCAATGGTCCCTCCAAAAGTCTCTTCATCACCACAAGCTGGTCCATCCAAAGACAAAATCATTTCTGAGGTATTAAAACTATACGATGATGAGCTGATGCAAAAGATGCATAACAAAGTACAATCAATGAAACTATTGATCGATATTGAAAATATGGGTAATATCAATGTTGTCCCATATGATCAATATGTGAAACAAAGTGAAAGTGAGGTTGTACCAAGTAATGCATCTTCCGCAGTCAATGATGACTATGTTTTTGATGAATACATCGCATGTGCCCCTCGATGATTCCGTTATCTCCGAACTTGCCTATAAAGAACGAAGTTGCTATTTATGAACAACGTGCTAAGTTTGAGTTAACTAGCCGTGAGCAGGAAATGGATGACCAAATGCGTATAATTATTAGAAAAAGTAATTTTAGAGAAGAAGTGTTAAAACAAGAGTTAAACTCCTTACAAGAAAAGCTTTCTAAAACCGCTAAGCAAAAACAAGAACTTCAAGAAAATGTTAAAGTGCTTAAGCAGAATTTCATAAGGAATCAAAACTTTTGAATGATTTTTCCAATCTAAAAACTTTGAAGAACAAGCTTGAAAATAAGTTGTACGCACAAGGGAATACCATTCAGACTGCTCACTTGATCACTAAGCATAGAGTTTTGCTTATAAGCATAGCATTCCCCTTGTTGAGGAACCAAATCCAGAGGTCATTAAAAAGGCTATAGCTGCTCATAAAGTAATCTATGATGGCAATGAGATTCTTAAACCTAGACAGAAACCTAGTTGCGTTGAGTGCACTGAGGAAGATAGAAAATTAGATGATGCATCTAGGAGAAAATGAATAAGAAGCTAGAAGATCCTTAATGTAAAAAGAATAACATAACGATCAAACCCCATGATTACAAGAAGGAAAATTGATTTTTAAACAAGTTTGTAAGCCTCAACGTTGTTAACACCGAACAAGTGTTCTTGAAAAAGGACTTAGATAAGCAAAAGCGTAGAATCTTGTTGAAACAAACCCTCCCCTTAGAAAATGCCCTAGCGACCGTGTATCCTCCAAATACACCAATGCATTTAGTTCCTAGAACTATTGCCACTAAAAGCAAGACCTTAATCAACCAATATGTTATTTTTCAACTATTTGTCGATTTTGAGAAAACTTGTAAAAAAAGGATCACACCCACCGGATAACCAAGGGAAAGGGGTTTTGAGCAAACAAAAGAATGCTATTTAACCGAGGTCATGCCTTTCTTTAAACAACTAAAAGATCATTTTGAGAGTCTTAAAAAGGGGATGGATTAAGATATTAAAGGAATGCAAAAGGAATTTGATGCAATGATAGTTGAGGTTAGTGACTATGCTTAGCATTAAAATATAATGAGATTGAGAGGAAGAACTTGCATACCTTGAATGAGAATCTTATTTCTGAATGTATTGCTCAAGATGTGTTTTACAATGCTACAAATTGTTCCATTAATGCTTCTCAATTTCATGAATTATCTGTTGCTCAGAAAGTCTCCCATGATCGTGTCATTGAGCTTCAAAACTAACTCTAAACTGCATGATAAAATTGAACAGATGATCATGATAATTTGTAAAACAATTTTCTAAATTAGAAGTTGAGCATCTTGATTTGCAATTAAAATATCAACATCTTAAAGAAAATGTTAAAACCTCAAATATCAAGACATCCTTGG
Source organism: Chrysanthemum makinoi (assembly GCA_910596185.1). Classification (NCBI taxonomy): domain Eukaryota; kingdom Viridiplantae; phylum Streptophyta; class Magnoliopsida; order Asterales; family Asteraceae; genus Chrysanthemum; species Chrysanthemum makinoi. The sequence goes on from OU343222.1 coordinate 265,259,676, forward strand.
ATGTTCCTGAATTTGATGCGCTTTGAAATTAGCAAACGTGATGAACAAATTCGAAGCTCATGTAACACGATCAAAAGTTGAAAGCCCAAATCTCAATTAAAGGGTGAAAAGAACAATGTGACTGATCCCAAATGCCTCCTTTAGATTCTCAAGATTCTCAAACTTTTCATCTTCAAAACTTAGTTAATGCCTTACAAAAGGAAAACGAGAGTTTTCTAGAAGAAAATGAAAAAATTAAACGACATTTTAAAGAGTTATATGATTCAATGAAAGTCACTCGTGACAAGAACAACGCAAAAAATAACGTCTTTACAAAAGGAAATTGAGAATCTGAGGAGTCGTGAAAATGGGAAATGCCACTTGTTTTAAAAAGAATGTTGCTCAAAGTCATCCTCGATCCGCAAATATACTCATGGATCAAGTAAATACATTCCTCCACATCTTAGGAATAATGAATCTTCGTTTCATGACTATTGTGCTCATCTTAAGGATAGTCTAGAGTGTCTCCGTGAGATTGTTGAAGAGGATTTTATTAATAAACCTCTTGATAGAGAAATTAGGTTTGCTTGCATTCAGGCCAAACGATCTCAAGAGCTACTAGAATGTTTAATTGCAACATGTCCTAAATCCTTAGGTGTAAAAGGTAAAGCCAGATGCCTTGTTCTATGCCTAGTGCCAAGCATACAAACCATTCTATGCCAAGCTTTAAGAAAGTGAACACCACAATGCCTCTTAGTAGTACTGCCCTTGCACATCTAGTTCAGAATGCAAAAAGTAGATCAACCAACCAATGTTCATAATTCCTCAGAGTAATCTCAAATAACATTAAAGCAGCGGTCAAAGCCTCCAAGCAATACCAAGCAAGAGGACCTCGCAAGTTTGCTAATGTGCATTGAAGAGAGTAGAAGACCAACCTAGGAACTTTAAGTTTGTGTTGAATAAAACGAATCGTGGTTGATTCTAGTGTATACTATATGCATCGTAATTAATGAATTCTCGTACTATTTGCAAACCATGTAATGAAATGCTTGAATTCGCTATAATCATGAATATGGTGTGAATGTGTATGTCACAAATGCCCAAATTAAAATTGTTAATGTTAAAAATCATGCTAAGAAGGCTAAAAAGGCAAACCACGAAAGAAAGTTAGAAAACAAAGGAAACCCACAGAAGAACTTTTAGTAAGATAGGTTATCAATGGATACCTTTTGGCCATAAGGATAATCAGCTTTTCCCTCAACTGCTAAGACAATGCCCACTAGAAAATGGATGCCTAATGGGTAGAACTATTCCTTTAAGAAGTGAACATACTTTGAATAGGTCAAATA
>OU343222.1:265261103-265322393 GCA_910596185.1 Chrysanthemum makinoi
GATCACGTTTGGGTGTTTGTTGTGAAACAATTGTGTTAAAAGGGTTCTAATATTGATTCTAAAACAGTTTCCAATAAGAAAATCAACCCAGAAACTATATTTAATAACTTTCATGATTTAGGGTTTATGCGTGAAATTGGAGGTTTTCTATTGTGAGTGTTTAAAGACAATTAGAGGCTTGTTACATGCTTAATATGTGTTTAATTAACCAACAACATCTCTGAATCTTACCCAGAAACAACAAATTGGTGAAAATTATATTTAGGGTTTAAGTATTCGAACTTTTGGGTACTTTTGATTCATGAGGAGTTTGATGTTAAAACTTGTTGAAAGCAACTCATAAGGCCTCTAAGACTTACCAGAAATTATGTTACGCATAACTTGATTCCCATGGCTAGATTTCTTATTCGTAATATTTGACTCTAGGGTTTTATGTTACGCATAACTTGATTCCTACGCGTAAATGATAATAATTGTGGTAATTTGAATGTCATGATTGAATTATTTCAGGCTTCTACGCGTACAAGTTCAGAATCAAGGTTAAAATTGGATCCTACGCTTAAGGAATCAAGGTTAAAATTTGATTTTGAGAATTTCACCTGCTCTGAGTCTTCTTGCCGAATTGCTGTGGATATTCTTAAGTCTCATCCCTACAACAACATGCTCACAAACTCTGCAACTGTGCCGGAGATCTACATTCACCAATTTGGCATACAATGAAAAAGGTGGACGGTCAAGATGCTGTCAAGGTTACTTTTAATGATAAGTAGGTCACCACATCATTGCTGATTACGAGCAATTCTTCGCTCCCTGTATCCGACTCATTGAGTATGTGCCAATTCCAACTGAAGAGCCTACTATTCAATTCGTGATCGACATTGGATATGATGAAGCTACCGGGATCATTACCAAACATTCCTCTATGGATCTAAAGAATATTCCTCAACCATGGAGAACACTGTATATTATGATCGCCAAATCTGTGTCTGGGAGAGACGTCGGTCATGAGCATCCAAAACATAGGCACCTGCAAAACCTTCTGGGGCATGGTCAACAAGAAGCACATCAACTTTGCTAATCTGATATGGGAAGACATGATGTCCCATCTCAAGAAGGCCAGGTGTAAAGTTCCTTTACCGATACATAAGTGTTGATCCAAAATATTCTCGGGAAACATCAGGACATTCCCTTGAGATTAAATGACCCCAACCAACACTCTGCGTTGTATGGGCCAACATTAAACACTATCAGATTTAAAGACTCGTCAACAAAGAAACAAGGTGCAGTTATATTGACTCGCCTTCTCACTGATGATATCAAAAGTCTTCAATCGTATCGTCGATACCAAGAAGCTGTGAGCAAGGGCAAAGTTGAGTTGGTTGATGAAAAGACTTCTTCTACTCCTACAAGGAAGACACGACGATCAGGCAGTGCTGGTAGTGTAGAAAGCACTGGGAGTGCCCTTAAGTATCCTAAAAGGAATCCTCCTCGCAAACGAAAAGTTCCATCTAAAAGTGCCATCCCTAACCCTAAACCGCACTCGCTTGAGGACGAGGTCATCGATTCTGAAGATACCGGTCTGGAGGAGGTGGTCACTACTAATCCACTGATTTGCGACATTTCGTTGAGGTCCGACGATCAACCACTTCGCCCTAACCCACAAGGAAAGACTCAGTTGGCTTAGGATAAAGAAGAAAGCTCAGATGATGACATTCCACCAAAGGATGAGGAGAAATATTACCATAAAACTCTTAAGCATCTGAGGATTCATGATAACGCTACACGCGTCGTTCGGGGTCAAAGGAACTCCCTTTTCGTCGAGCAAGTTTTTTCAACACCCTAAACCTAATCATTGTAGTGTAGTAATTAGGGTAAGCCACGGGTATTATATCGTTCTCTAGGGGAATAGGAATGCTAGTAAGAAGTTACTACGCTAAGGTTGGGGTTGAGGAAGATTATTTTTTTTATCTTTTTATGTTTTTTAGGAAATGGAAAGGTACGAATCTCGGGTTTGGATTTGGGGGTTGGTATTTCTACCGATTACTTACTTATCTAATTATCTAATCTAAGGTGTATGTAGTCTATGTCTAATTATTGTGTGCCCGTATGATAGTTTAAAGATGTGTTTACTTAGGTTTTACTACTCCTTAATTATCTCCTATTGGTTGTTGAATTGTCACGTCCTTATTCTTAGTTGCGTTGTGTGTCTAAAGTTGTAGGGTATGCGTATGTTCCTAACTCTTGAACTTACCAAAGGATCTCGTCTACAAAACCCACTAGGGATAATAAACTCTTACTCTAAGGCACTCTTTGGATGGTTTAGCTTACAACTACTCAAGGAGCTATATTCTAAGGTTCACAAAGATTTAATCAAGCATTGTTACACAATGAATGACCTATCGCACTACTAGATCATTAATCAACTAAGATAAAAGACAACCAATCAATATTCAATAATTAAGTTTCATATTCCCTAAGCAAACACACAAGTAAATTAGTCGGACATGGAGAACATGCAAGCATACACACAAATAATCAAAGACATAATTGAATTAATGAAGTAAAACACTTATCTTGGTGTAAGATAGGGTTTGGAACCCTAAAATACTGTATAGACAACCTTGGTTCGTTTAGGTTTTTACTCCAAAAGACTACACACAAATACTGAAAAATTCGGATTCTATATATAAGATTACATGTGCGACGGCGTCACCTTATGTTTTGTGAACGCCGTCGCCAGCCATTAGGGTTTCCACGTTAGTCTTTGCGACGGTGTCACCTTGTGATTGTGACGCCGTCCTCTTTCTTCGACGCTCGGATTGAATCTAGGCCGTCTGAGTTGCGACGCCTTCTTTTATAACTTGACGCCGTCACTTGAAAATAAGAGTTTTTCTGGTCCCATCACAAAATCCTCCGACGGCGCTCGCGTAGATAAGCAGTGACGCCGCTTGTACAAGAATCGGAGTGCCTCGATTCTTTACTTTGGCCATTTTCTTCGTATATCCGCGCCTTTTCGTCCAAATAAGTGCCATTACAGCAATTTGCCTTCAAGAGACCTAAAAAGTGAAAAGGAACGATATTAAGTAATAACGGATACAAAAGTGATCAAATAAGGGCTTAAATGACCCCACAAAAAGGTACATTTTAAAACCTTATCAAATATCCCTACACCTGGTATTTGCTTGTCCTCAAGCAAATGTGCTTTTAGCCAATTAATTTATAAGTTAGGGGTCATGAAGCATTGGTTTAAAAAAGTCCACAACACATATAAGCCCCGCAAAAGTCATAACAAGCACGAAAATTACATACTAGCACCTCACATAGGGTGTTTGGATACTCACATCTCTCGGGTGTATATGAAATATAACAAGTTGGAAATGGAAGATAAACATCATTAACCGATCCTAGTACATAGATTACCATAGGCTTGAGAATAGATCAAACCTCCATCGCTTTGGCGTAAGCACCTAGGAAAGACTATCAAAGAGGTCTTTAAAGGGTTGTAATGTTAGGCTTATGGTAGGGAAACAAAGGGTTTGGTGGGATAGGCTTTTTAGTGGTGGCAAGTCAAAAATCTCTATGTTAAATGCATATGAAGAATGGCGTTGCTAAGCCAAGACTCACACTCTAGACTTTAGCTAACGAAACAAACAAACATAAATTTAAAGGAGATAGGATAGTATAGATATTTTTTTTACCTCTATTTTTTTCTTTTTTCTTTTTTCATTTTTTCTCCTCATACACTTTTACTCTATCATCCTCTACGGTAACATCAAAATGATAGGGATTTATAGGCACATCCCTACACTTGAGTTTTTATTACTCTAACACTAATTTGACCCGAATAAAAAAAGATCAAAACACTTGGGGTACATTAATACGCAAACAAAGGGAATTTGAATTAACGTTCCCTTCCCGTCATTTCATAAACTTTAACTTTTCCCATGAATCCCAATCGTCCCAAAACTGTGTACAAAGGATATCACTCGACTTAGCAACTCATGCAAGCAACCAGATAATTGAACTAAGGGTTTAGGGTGATAACAAAATTGCACTAAAAGTGAGTGCATAAAGGGTAGGCTAAGGCGATTTGGGTGCATATTTGGGGGTGGGGTGTAAACAATGCTCTTCATTGATATTCTGGAAAACCGAAACATCACGAGAACCGCTAAAAGGATAGGCTCTGAGGGGTTAACTAGGGGTATCGTGTACTAAAGATGAGTACAACGAAAGGGTGTGGGGCAATTACTCAACCGATGTGGAAGAAGTAATTATATTACGGGTATCAAACAAGGGTTATCCTAATGCCTCTTATCATTTTGTTATTCCTAACTACACAAGTGTAGTCTTACTAGCGATCTCGGAATGCATCACAAAACAAGTTCTAGAATCTAATATACTACCGGTTCACACTCTAAGCATTAAAGATGAATTCTTTAATTCCTACTAATCTAAGGGCGATCCTCACATTTTTGGTGGAATTTAGGTGATAAAGGGTTTTTGTGCTAGTCATGCAACTTCCTATCCAGACGTTTTGTTAAAACTAATGGCCCACCCTATAAGTCATAAAATTAAAAATTTGGTACCAAAATTACCCTAACCGACATTCTCTCATGGTTTATTACACAAATACAATTGGAGAAAGCAAATATTCAAGGATAAGCATAGTTTCAAAGTTCCCGTTTATTTTCCCTCCCTACACTTAAACTGAACATTGTCCCCAATGTTCCCTAAAGTATCAAAGTTATGATAATAGAAGGTAATTAAAAATGAAAGAAACTAGTACTCCCCTGATTAGCTCGGTAGGATCCGTGTGTGAAGTAGTGGTTAAAAACCCCTTCCAATCTTAAGTAACTTCTTCTTGATAAATTAAACCTGCACATTTGAAGAAAACAAACGAAACCTTCACGTAAAATCGGCGGTAATAATATATATACGACTCGATTTAAACTAGGATATAATGCTTGTGGTGGATGTTTACGAATTTCGAAAATTAAGACCTAAATTCCCAAAATTTATAAGTAGCTAGAAAACGAGAAAAAGTAATCGTTTTACTCCCGACGCCACAGTTGCAATCTGACGCCGCAGTTATCCTGACAAAACCGGTTCTGCGATTTTTAGAAAAAATTGAAAATTTACATCTTCAGAATCTGGAAAAATTCCTGCAAAACATCCATTATGACTCGATACAAGCATTTGACTCGAACAATCACACATATATATCTTTTAATTAATTGTTATTCTCATGTTTACGTTTCTTTTGAAAACGTGTAATCCTCCCTACACTTATCCCTTATGTAAAATACCTTTATATGCAATTAAGACGAGGTTAAAACAAAATAAAGCATTTTTACAAATTTAAACATGAGAATAAACAATCAAAAAGACATATGACACTAACAAAGCAACAATTAAGCATGGCCTCCACGAAGCGCTTTTCTTTATTTAAGAATCTTGTAGCTAGACTCGAGTCGTGCTCCTATGTGACTTCATTACCGTCATCTCTTCCTCATGACGGTCTTCTATCGGGATTCCATGTTGTAGTGCCCTATGATGCACTTCTCTAAGAGTTCGTCTTCTCCCCATTCGGTCCTATATTTCGGTCCTAGGTTCAAACAATCCTTATAGAATCCAAAAATCTTAGCCATAACATAATCTACTCCTTTTTCCCTATCCTCATCATTCCTATAATAGACCGATAGTTTAAGTTCCTTTTCATCATTAGAGAGTGATGAAAACTTCTCAATCTTAAACGGCATTTGGTAAGCTATGTCATCGGTCTCATCCTTGAATAGCACTACCCTAACGGGATCATAGGTCATCCCGGTGCTTTCTATGAAAGGTTTTCCTAGAATAACGTGAGACAAGCTAGGTCTATGCGTCTAATATCATCCACAATTATGAAGTCCGTAGGAAATGTGAAACTACCTACATAAACGGAAATCCCTTTACTAACTCTACCAAGAAAATTCGCATTGGGGCTCTTACTAGTTGGAATCGGCTTCTTCACTACCCAATTGTAGTGGTGCTAGTCATTATGTTGATCGGGTATTTGCGGTCAATGTACGCCTTTGCCACAAAAAGGTGTCCTATGCAACATGGTATCTTAAGATTCCAAGGGTTCCCAAACTTGATTCTAGGGCTTTTCCTAACATACATGTGACGGAGGTCACGTACTAAGTGAGGGTGGCGAGTTAGCTCTTCTTCCATAGGAAACTTATTGAAATAGTCATTATCTACTTCCACCTCCTCGGTTGTTTCATTATTCTCAAGTGTATGGTCCTCTTCGTCATTTGTTCCATTAGGTTTCACTAAGGCGATGGTATTGACTAATTGAACGTGCTTAGCTAGCTTACTTGGGTCCTTAATCTCTACACCGAAGGCTCGGAGTTGAGATAGCACTAGCCTTCCTATCACTATTGGTTATGGCTTTCAAAAGGTTGTCTATCTTCCTATCCATTTCGCTTGTTGTTGTTAAAGAGGTCTGAGAGCTTAGCTATTTGGGCTTCTTGGGTTGCAACTAGGTTGTGTAACATCCCTTCGATGTTTTGTTGGTTAGACCGTGGGATGGGGCGATGAAAATCATTGGAAGTGAATTCCTTGGTTTGTCCCCAATAGAAGTCGGGCTTACCCTTCCATGCTTCTCGGGTTTCATTGAAATTCCTAGGTCCTATTTGGAATCGCCTCCCGTTCATTAATACGAGGATGTGTAGTCAACGAAGCATGTTCAGGGATCGGGTGCTAGTGCGCATGTTATGAGGATCACAAAATGGCTCACACGAGGAAGAGACTTTGTTCACATGGCGTGAAGACTTAGGGTTTTCGTAGGAACTCACTAGGAATTTAACTTGATCTTCAAGTTCGATCAACCTACGGTAGGAAAGTTGTGAGTCAATGGGAGGCAAAGAGATTGCCTTAACGGTTTTGGGCAACTCACGGGGGTCATTCCAACTTTAGTTGTCATAGAGAGCAAGGTCCTCTATTATACCCCATGATTCTTCGCGTGAGATCACTAAGTTTTCCACCGCCGCTTGGTCAATGGATCTTTGGTGAGAAGTTGACATGATCAGAAAATATTTGGACTTAGAGCCAAAGATCAATGCCGTGATAAGGGACTTTATGAAGTATGTCCTTGAATCGAGTCCATGCTTGTAGAGATTCATTTTGACGTTGTTGGAACATCAAGATGTCATTCCTAAGTTAAGTGGTTCTCCCCGGTGGGAAAAATTGAGAAAGGAAGCGAGAGGTAAGATCATCCCAACTTGAGATGGAACCGGCGGAAGTCGCCGCTCAAGCTACTAGCTGGCCCCGTAGAGAAAATTGGAAGAGACGCGTGGCTCCCCAGTAGTAGCATCAAGGTCGATGGAATCGACAATTTTAAGGAAATCCCTAAGATGTTGATTTGGATCTTCAGAACGAAGTCCATGGAATGCACATCCGTGTTGCACCAACCGGATGGTGTCGGATCGCAGGGCCGTAGTTTGGGCTTGGTCGAGAAGCTCAATGGTGTTCCTATAGCCTAGGTGGCTTTGTCTCGAGTATTCACCAAGAGTACGGGCTCTTGGCGGGTCAATTGGTGGTGGGTTGATGAATGGTGGGTGGTTATCACCTTCCATGATGAAAAGTGATGGGATTACGAACAAAGGTCACGAAGAAGGGGATAGACTAAGAGAAAGCTAAAAATGAGAAAAAATTACTTGATAGGAATCAAGCAAAGAAACCTAAACGAGGTGAACTACTAACTAGCTATTCTATTCCCCGGCAGCGGCGCCAAAAACTTGATAACGCCACACGGCCGTTCGGGTCAAAGGAACTTCCTTTTCGTCGAGCAAGTTTTTCAACACCCTGAACCTAATCTTGTAGTGTAGTAATTAGGGTAAGCCACGAGTATTAATATCGTTCTCTAGGGGAATAGGAATGCTAGCAAGAAGTTACTACGCTAAGGTTGGGGTTGAGGAAGATTATTTTTTATCTTTTTATGTTTTTAAGGAAATTGAAAGGTACTAATCTCGGGGTTTGGATTTGGGGGTTGGTATTGCTACCGATTACTCTACTTATCTAATTATCTAATCTATGTAGTCTATGTCATATTATTGTGTGCTCGTATGATAGTTTAAAGATGTGTTTACTTAGGTTTTACTACCTCTAATTATCTCCTATTGTGGTTGAATTGTCACGTCCTTATTCTTAGCTTGTGTGTCTAACGCTGTAGGGTATGCGATGTTCCCTTGAACTTACCAAAGGATCTCGTCTACAAAACCCACTAGGGATAATAAACTCTTACTCTAAGGCACTCTTTGGATGGTTTAGCTTACAACTACTCAAGGAGCTATATTCTAAGGTTCACAAAGATTTAATCAAGCATTAAGTACACAATGAATGACCTATCGCACTACTAGATCATTAATCAACTAAGATAAGAGACAGCCAATCAATATTCAATAATTAAGTTTCATATTACCGAAGCAAACACACAAATAATCAAAGACATAATTGAATTAATGAAGCAACACACAAGTAAATTAGCCGGACATGGAGAACATGCAAGCATACACACAAATAATCAAAGACATAATTGAATTAATGAAGTAAAACACTTATCTTGGTGTAAGATAGGGTTTGGAACCCTAAAATACTATACAAGACAGCCTTGGTTTGGTTTTGTTTTTACCAAAAGACTACACACAAATACTGAAAAATTCGGATTCTATATATAAGATTACAATTTCGACGGCGTCACCTTATGTTTTGTGACGCCGCCGGGTTGCCGTCATTAGGGTTTCATCTGCCACATAATTCTTGCGATGGCGTCACCTTGTGATTGTGACGCGGCCTCTCTTCGCTTCGACGCTGTTTGATTGAATCTAGGCCGTCTGAGGCGACGGCCTTCTTTATAACTTGACGCCGCACTTGAAAATAAGAGTTTTGGCTTCGTCCCATCACAAATCCTCCGACGGCGTCGCAGATAAGCAGTGACGCCGTCACCTTGTATTTTCAAAAGCTGGAGTGCCTCGATTCTTGACTTTGGCCATTTTCAGATATCCGCTCGCCCAAATAAGTGCCATTATAGCAATTTGCCTTCAAGAGACCTAAAAGTGAAAAGGAACGATATTAAGTAATAACGGATACAAAAGTGATCAAATAAGGGCTTAAATGACCCCTCAAAAAGGTACCTTTTAAAACCTTATCAATTCAACATGCTGCTTCAGAATTTAATCTTCAACAAACTAGAAGCCCTGGAGGTTCCAGTGGTGGTGCACTAACCACACCTCGCCGATACTAATCAACCCAGTAAGGGAACTGGTACCACCACTCACGAATTAACAGAGCAACAACAGCAAGAGGATGAAATAATTTTCAACTTTGAACAAGAGGAACAAGAGAAGAATGAGAAGATCACCGATGAAGACATAGAGGAAGCGGCTAAGGAAAAGGCTAAAGAAGAAGCTAAGGCTATAGCTGATGAGGAAGAAAGGATTCGAACTGAGGCTGACAGTTTCATTTAAGACAATCTTGAACATAACCCTGAAGAAATTTCTAAGCCACCTAAGGAACCTGAGCCTTCTCATGACTCATCTTCATTTGATTCATCGTCTCACTCATCACCACCACCATCCAAAGATGCTACCACCAGATCAACCTCCAAATCAGTCAAGAAACCAACCGATACTTGGGCATCACGTGCCAAGACAAAGATTGTCAAAGCCGCCGTGACAAGCAAGGAAACTCAACGTTGTTAACAAGAAACTGAATCAGCTTGCGGACAGAGTCAATCTACTTCAGAACGTGATAAACGAGTTTTTGAAGGAAAGAGAACAGATCTAGCAGTTTCTCAATCGAGATATCCAGGGGGAAATGGACAAGACGATTAGGGACGACACTCATAAGTTCCTTTACGACACTGTCCCTGGAGTCACAAGAGAGATGTTTGCTAGACAAATATTTCCACAACTCATGTCATTGGTCAAACATACACTAGCAAATACCCAGTGGTCATGGAAATCAAACCAGTCCCATCTTCGGTTGTCTCTGATGCTGAATTAATCTCGAAGCTAGTGATGCAAATGTCTCAATGATCCGTAACTTTCACTTCTGAGAAGCTAAACTTTTTGAGGCATTGCCGAAATATCAACTCAAGACATCGTTTAAAGAGTCGGCTAGAAAGGTTAAGAGACCAAGAGATGACGATGATGTGGACAAGGATTCGGAGCCAAAACGCAAAAAGAACACTCAAGTAATCCTCATCTATGCCTCCACCACCCCCAAGTAAAACCACCACCACAAGATCTCCACAACATCCTCCTCGTGATCGATAAACCTCCTGACTGAGTCCTCACCACCAAAGGAAGAAACTGGTGATTATTTCCAATACACCGGGTGATGACGGAGATTCCGAGCCCCAACCACAGCCCTCACCTAAAACATCAACTGAGCAACAAACAGGACCGTCATCCACACCTAAGAAGAAGTAGAGATCCACTGTCTATTTCTTGGTTAGATGAAGATGACACTGCAGAATACTGTTCTTCAGAAGCTCGTTGATACTACTCCACGACATTCAAGGCCAAGAACCGGAAGATGGTCGTGCTGTGGAGCAGGTTAAGCTTATCCAGGATGAACTCCGGATCAAAAAGATGACGAAAAACAAAAAGTTGTATAGTGCTGAATGTTTGGTTGATCCTTCCATTTTTCATGTTATTGTATATGATTGTGATGAAGAATGGGAACAAGAAGAAGAGAGTCGATTAAAAATGAGCGAAAAGAAATTTAATAAACTATTTGATTATTCAACATTACCCGCTCTTCATAAACACTTTGTTCCTCAAAAAGAAAAACCAGAACAACCATGGTTTGTTTCGAAAATTCATGAATCTTCTTCTAATGTAGGTCCCGTTAAACCAGTGGCACAAATAAATTGTCCTTTACCTTCTTCTTGTGAAAGTAATTCGTTACCAAAATTTCCTAACCGATATCTAGTACTTAGGTATTTTGATACGTTTATGGAAGATATTAAATTTTTGGAACAAGCAATTAAATGTAATTTTGAAATCAAAACTTCTACTTTTCAATCTACTTACGCAAGAGAACAAAGACAAAATTTTCAAACCCAATTTTTGCCGCATGTCAAACATTTGTGTCTTTGTGCAACTCACTGGGATGAACACTTTCAATGTTACTAAAAACTCGAACAAAAAGAAAAAACAAAATTCTTTGAAATGATTTTAATCGACTCTTGGAAGATGTTTTGTGTTATGATATTATATCTGCGTTTCTGTATTTTACTTATTCTTCTTGTTATACTGTGCCTATTGCTGATAACAATGCCGACACTCAAAAGTTAAAAGAGGAAAATAAAATGTTGAAACAAGAGATTGAGATTTTAAAAGAGGAAAATGTGAGAACCTTTTTCCAAAATGATGATGTTAAATTTAAAATGTCAAATGAAATTTCTAAACACAAAAGACGTCTTCATTGGTGTCAAGTTTAGAGTCTTAATTTTGAGCTAGCTTTACAAAATAAGAAAACCAGTCTTTTGAAAACATGTTGAAGCTAAAACTTGAAACCTGTGGTTAATACAAATAAGCCGTAAAAACATTTATTTATATTTTACGATCTTCTAATGTTTTCTCGATAACAAACGTAAAATCATTTTAACGATACAAATAAAATGCGTAAATGGTTTGAGCCAGTAGTTTACTAACACACTTACATTTTCACATAAAACACTAAACAAGTAAAAGTGGTTTTATGATTTAGTAATACATATGTACAAAAACTAGTGTTTACATATAGGGCAAATATATACATAACTAGTATGTATCATAATGGGTAATACAATGGGTAGAAGTTTAAGTATTTGACCCATTGACCAAATACATTGAATGTTGTTGGGTAAAATCCAAAGTCCATGACCCAAGCCCATAGAGCATAACCCATAACCCATTGCATGACATCATGCATAAGTCATATATGGATATTATCCATGACCCATGGACTATATGCATTGCATCTTGTAGATAAATTATATCTACTTGGATACCCATGGTCCAATGTCTAGGACCAATGACCCATAACCCACGACCCATGACCCAAAACCCATGGGCAAAGAGGAGTGTCCCACGGATCCCCAGGATTACAGTGGACAAATCCCTCAAGTGAGGGATCCATGGGATCCGTGGAACAATAGTTAAAATTCCTCTATAAATAATGAGCCATTTCTTCATTTTGGGTTGCCACTCCCACACATAGTTTCTCCAAGTATTGTAACATTCTAACCTCATATCCTAAGGATATCTCTATGTAGTTTGTGTTTTGTTTTTGTGTGATTCTATAGGTTCCTTTTAAAGGCCAGATCACCACCTCTTGAAGTCGAGCAAGCTCAAGTCTATGAGTTGCCATGCTTTATCATCATCAAGACTACTAAGGTTCTCTTGTTGATAGTTATTTTTTCCTACATAGAAGTTTTGTGTCAAAGGCATTAGTGAATGATGCCGAAAGAGTCAAGACGAAAGCATTATTGAATGTTGCTTAACGTCTGTTTCAAAGGCATTAGTGAAGAATGCCAAAAGAGTCAAGACGAAAGTGTTAATACAAATAAGCCGTAAAAACGTTTATTTATATTTTACGATCTTCTAATGTTTTGTCGATAACAAAAGTAAAATCATTTTAACGAAACAAACAAAATACGTAAATGGTTTGAACTAATAGTTTTCTAACACACTTACGCTTTCACATAAAACACTAAAACAAGTATAAGTGATTTTATGATTTAGATACATATGTACAACAACTAGTGTTTAAATATTGGGTTAAACATATACTTAAACTAAGTATGCTAAAATGGGTAAATACAAGTATACACTAAATGGTAAATACTAGCAAATGGTTTTGACCCATAACCCATGGTTTTATATATACCACTTAACCAAGTTCATTGTATCCTTAAGATACATTGTATCAAGAAAGAAAACCATGGATCAACCCAAAACCCATGACCCATGACCCATAACCAAAAATACCCATGGGCAAAGAGAAGCGGACCACGGATCCCTAGCTTTGTGCTAGCCGGATCCCTTGTGGTAGGGATCCGTGGGATCCGGGAACAAGAGGATTTTTCCTCTATAAATAGTGAGCCATTTCTTCATTATTTCTACCCTTTTCAATCTCTTTCAACACACTTTCCCTCGAAGTTAAATCTCACTATCCTTAGATCCAAGAGATCTATGTTTGTAGTTTTGTTTTTGTGTGATCTTTTAGGTTCCTCTAAAAGGCAAGATCACCACCTTTGAAGTCGAGCAAGCTCAAGTCCATGAGTTGCCATGCTTCCTCATCATCAAGGCTACTGAAGTCTTCTTGTTGATGATTCCTTTCTTTCTTCAAAGAAGTGTAGTGTTGAAGACATTAGTGAAAGATGTCTCAAGAGTCAAGACGAAGATATTAGTGAAGGGTATCTATCGTCTATAGGATAAAGCACTTGTGGTAGGTTCTTGGAAGTCAAGACAAAGAAGCATTAGTGAAAGGTGCTTAGAAGTCAAGACAAAGAAGCATTAGTGAAAGGTGCTTAGAAGTAAAGACACAAGACATTAGTGAAAGGTGTCTTGTAGATCTATTCAAAGGAATTAGTGAAAGGTGCCTTAGATGTACATTCGATATGGTGTGTTTCGATGTACAAGATAGACTAGTATTAGATCCAAGGGTATTGATATCCTTGATGATGTTGTAAAGGAGTAGATCTCCTTTGGGATTAGTCATTGGTGTAGTGTGGTAGTAGTTCCTCCATTGCAATGGAACTAGGTGCTTAGCCTAGTACCTAATAAAGGGTAGGCGACGTTGTGAAGGTGTAGTTCACCTAAGGTGTGAAAGAACTAGGTACTTAGCCTAGTACCTTATAAAGAGTAGGCGACGTTGTGTAGGTGTGGTTCACCTTAGAGTGAAAGAACCCGGTGGTTAGCCTAGTACCGAAAAAAGAGTAGGCGACGTTGTGAAGGCTTCTCCGCCATAAGGAGATTGGTGTAGTGATTACTAACTCTCGAGTAGGTGACTCGGGGAGTGGAGTAGGGCAAGGAAGGTGACCTTGTAGCCGAACCACTATAAATACTTGCGTTGTGGTTTTGTGCTTCTTACTCTTATCTTTTCATTACTTACCTTTATATGTTTGTTTATCAACATCCAACACACACATCCAAATAGATTAACATAAGTCGATCTAAATAGATTAAAAGGAAGTTTTAATTGGTAAAACTATTCAACCCCCCCTTCTAGTTTTCCACAATTGGCATCAGAGCTTCGTTACCAAGTTCCTTGAAGTATATTGTACTTTAAAAACTTGATACGATCCATGGTTAATTGAAAACTACAAAGAAGGTTTTTTCATAAAAGCAAACACCATGTATTTCAAAACTATATGTTTGGATGTTGAGTTGATAACAACATTTTTTTTCTTTTCATTTAAATGCACTAATCTTCTTTGTCATGTTGATTAGTCAAAACTCATACCCACCAAGCTTTAGGAGTCGCTTGGAAACAAGAATATCTTTCTTAAGAAGGTATCTTAAATGCAAAGGAGAGGGAATAGTCTAAATGACATTTGCTGTGTCATTTTTAAAGACATTCCTAAGTGCGCTAGAGGTATGACTTTCTTTTTACTTTGCTTGATAATTAAGTATACCTTTTTAGGTATTTATATGATTATCTTTTGTGCAAATTACATGGTTTACATGAAGCTTCATTAGGAAGCCTTTTTCACATAATGCATATATTTCTCGTATATAGTCATAGTATATTAAACTTATGTTTTATTTTTTTTAAACCAATAATAAAACATAACACGAATTTCAAAAATTCCTCCTTCCCTATAAAAACTCCCACCGTCGACCTATCTATCAAATCCTCACCTTTTTTCAAATCATCCAATTTCAAAAATTTCCTATCACTTAAAAACTTCATCTTCCTCGTCATCTCAACCGAAACCAAGAAGATTCGTCATCAACATGGTTTACATCGCACTCGTGTTCATCGCCATAACTCTCATCGCACTTGTGTTCCCTATGATGAAGTTCACATACGGAGACATTTACTTTGTGTTGTTAATCTATATTGGGGTCATATACCCAATCCTTTGTATCATCCTTAGTATTGAAATGCAATACTATTAATAATCTAGTTTATCTAGGTTACTTTTATCATAATGTGTTTGTCACTTATTTTGATTTATATGTTGTATATTTCTTTTGTGATACATTAGAAGTCATGTATGCATGCTAAAGGAAAATGTAGGATAAAACATATTTCGTGGTATAAAAACTGTAAAATCTATGTTTTTATAAAATCTTTCTGTTACTCTGCATCCATGGATCCCGGAAGTTATACTAGCCGGATCCCTTTTGAAAAGGAACTGGGATCCGCCCTCTTGGAAAACAGTTTTCATGCAAATCAAAACCTCTTTTTTCTAAGAGTAATACTTCACTTGTATGTCAAAACCATAAGTGAGTTAAGTGTATTTCTTGTTAAAACCATTGTTAATAAAAATCTAGTAAAAACATTAGATTATCATAAGTTGACCACAAAAATCTCCTTTTATTAACTTGTCATTTCTATAGGTTCAACTATGACGCATGAATATGAGTTTGATTTTTCACTCACTAGCGTCTACACTCGAACATCTCTCGAACCCAACACGCCTGGCAATTATGTCCGTGGGTTCAATAATCTCGAAAACCGTCACTTCCATGAAGGACTTATTGTAGACACCTCTCTACAATTCGAAGAAGGTATCAATACCTCCTTCCGAGCCATAGGACTAGAATGCCTTCTTGAAATCAACGAGAAGATATGTCCAAGGTTCATAATGGAATTCTTCCGTCAAGTCGAACTTGTTCGTAACGAGGATCGCTCTCTATCTCTTTGGTTTTATATCAAAACCAAAAGTTCACTCTAACCCTTGGGCATTTTGCTCACATCCTCCGAATTCTAAATCATGGACAATGTGCCTTCACCGAAGATTGGTCTCTTGATTCTCTCTTCAACTTTCGTGAAGAAAATAGTCCATATTGTTCACACATACCCTCTCGAAGATTTAAATCGCAAAATATGCAAACCTCGACCATATTACTCCGATCCAAACATTATCTTTACAAGGGATATCCGAGAAGAGTACAAGCCTCTTGCACTCATCCTACGTGAAAACGTTTGGAGTCTTAGGGGAAATCGAGAAATTCTTCCCGCTTGTTGTGCTCACATGTTGTATTGTTTGCTAACACAACAACCATACAATCTCGCCTACTTCTTCACAAGGCGAATTGCAAATCTTCAAGGTTCCAAGAATAAACTCATCCCTTATGGAATGTTCTTGACACGCCTCTATCATAATGTTTTGCACTTCCATCCTCAATGTCAAAGTCCATTGTACGTACTTGTGAACAAGATGATGGAACCGCTAAACATATCCGTCATGAACACTTTCTTCATTCTTGACTCCACCAACACTCATCAATCACTTAATGATCCTCCTAGCGAAAACACTCAAGGAAACCAATAGTATTCCAAAATAGGATCAAATCTCTTGTACTCGTGCTTCATCAATGTAATCCAATTTCCTTCATGAAATAAAACATTTGATATCTTAGTATTAGAACTTTCTTTAGACTATCCTTGAGATATAATGCATTGTCAAGATCATTGCATACCTTTAGTAAAGGTCCTGCTGAGCGATGGGTGGATCCCAAAAGTTACACTAGACGGATCCCTACTCTTAGGGAACCGTGGGATCCGTCGAACAGAAAATGCAATTACAAGCATTGTATTTCAAACACATTCTTAGAACACCTCACACTAAGCTAAACATAGTGTCTTAAGGCAAATTAAGTCCTTATCAAGATAGGTTAATCTTTCCCATTCATACATAACTCACCGAGGTCACACTCTAAAAACGCTTGTAGATCTACCGTTTCGTTTTAATCCACTACTCTTTCGCTCTTAAACTCACACTTCATTTTCTACTTGATCCCTCACATCTAGTCTTAGAAATCTTTTGATTATGGCAAAATTGATCATAAATCATTCTCACCTCAAAATTGATCAAAGTTGATCAAAATCTAGCTTCTAGGATATTTTCCAAAACACTATCCTAAGACACAACCTGATCTCTAGGATCACTTAGCTTCAATTGACACTTCAAATCTTTAGTGTCATCCTTGCTCCTCCATTGGTACTCTTGAAAAGTTCCAAATCCTTCCATAAATGACAATCATTAGCTACATCATTCATTACCTCCAAGTACTCAAGCATCCCTTCATTTAAAACACTTAGGAGGACTGAAACACTCAAGATGATATAGGCCTTAGATCTTAGAAACATAATTTCCACTCTTTCATAGCTGCTGAGAGCCGGATCCCTAGGATTAGCCTAGACGGATCCCTCTGAGGAAGGAACCGTGGGATCCGGATGACAGTTTATGTCAATTCTTGCAAAAACAATCATTTCAACTTATCTTCCCAACTCAAACACTCCATCTCATCTTAAATGAGTTCCTAGATCAGTGTATCCTCTGAAGTTAACTCTTGTGCATGTCAATCATCACATTTCAATGAATTCTAGTGGCTTAAGGCTTAAATGCACTTGCCAAATCTCTTAGTTTATAAACCACCTTTTTAGGACCTCCATAGTCATCACTCTCATCCTAACTTTTAGCTCTTGCAAACTCTTCAAATCATCTCATCATGAGGAAAACCCCAAGTAGTAACTTATCCACCAAAGAACCACCCATGAAAAGAGCTCGTGTTATACACGAAATTTCCTCAACCGAATCATCTCCGGTCAAGCCAACAAATGATAGAATCCTTCATCATCTAATCAAACCAATTCCTAAAAGGTTAGTACCCACAAAACTACCTTTGCCAAACACCACCATACCTCCTAGGCCAAACAATATCATATCCACCAAACCATCACCATTGGTTCCTAGAGCTATTTCATTTACATCCCCACTATCATCACCACACCTCTACAATTTAGAGGACTTGCCTCCTAGGCCATCTCATCCGCTTCCACCGACAACATTCTCCTCATTAGGAGGAATAATGGTTCAAAATCAAGGTGTTGAGTCAACACTTGCTTCGGCTTCCTTCTCGGCGTTTTCATCATATAATCCCATTTGAATTATGACAAATCATCAAAGTCAACCACCCGACCATATGGAAGTTGACACTTCTCTACCACCACCATCATTCTTGGTTGAGTCATTCTTAAATGCACCTCCACCAATCCCTCCATTGTTTGAGCTCGACAAGCCGCTTCACTTGATCCTTCGAATCAAGCCATTTCATTTCATCCACTACCACTACCTAGCCATGACAAAGATTGCTATCATTGTCAACATGTTGAAAGTTTGATACATGAAGTACGAGAAGACCAACTTTTCATGTTCTATCATATCCTCGAACGTTTCGACGAGATTAAACCTAAACAAAACTTGAGCTAGAAGATTATAGTGGTGTCTTAGCTTCAAGCGTTAGGTGATCTAGAAATTCCTAGTCATGTATTGTCTATTTTCTTGTTTTTCGAGTCATGTATATCATAAATCTTGTTTATTAAATGGAATTACATGCTACTTGCTATATTTTTGAGTATGTGAGTATACTATATAATCCATATCTCTTTTCGGTATTAACATTTCTTGTTATACCAATTTTTGATGACTTTATTCATCAGCCAGAGGGATCCCTCAGATTTACCTAGACGGATCCCTACTAGGAGGGAACCGTGGGATCCGTGAGACAGAAATATTTCTTTCTACTAACTTGAATCACATTTGCAGGAAATTGTGAATTATACTTGATTTCTAACCTTTGTTTTGTAGTTATTCAATTTACATATGAAGACTTTGACATCCTAAAGCTAGGGGGAGCTTTATGTCAAAGCAATACATCGCAAATTACTTTCAATACTAGGTTTACATTTCGTGACATCCCTTTGCAATAATCAAGGGGGAGCACATTCGTCACGTAGACGATATCTTTTGCAAACTTATTTGCAAACAAACTAGATTAGTATTATTTACTTGACGCCCTTACATAGGGATGGACTCGTCAAGGGGGAGTAAAAGACGAGATCCTTTCCGGTTATTTGCTCTCTATTCCTTTTTATTTTTTCCTTCACATGTTTTTCTTAAAAACAATGTGTTGCCTTCCTTCAAACACTTTTGTTTCGACAAAAAGGGGGAGAAGAAAGTAAAAACTACAAATTCAAACTTTTACTAATTTTAGATTTTTCCTTAAAATAATTTTATGTTTTGTCATCAACAAAAATGGGGAGATTGTTAATACAAATAAGCCGTAAAAACGTTTATTTATATTTTACGATCTTCTAATGTTTTGTCGATAATAAAAGTAAAATCATTTTAACGAAACAAACAAAATACGTAAATGGTTTGAACTAATAGTTTTCTAACACACTTACGCTTTCACATAAAACACTAAAACAAGTATAAGTGATTTTTTGATTTAGATACATATGTACAACAACTAGTGTTTACATATTGGGTTAAACATATACTTAAACTAAGTATGCTAAAATGGGTAAATACAAGTATATACTAAATGGTAAATACTAGCAAATGGTTTTGACCCATAACCCATGGTTTTATATATACCACTTAACCAAGTTCATTGTATCCTTAAGATACATTGTATCTAGAAAGAAAACCATGGATCAACCCATAACCCATGACCTATGACCCATAACCAAAAATACCCATGGGCAAAGAGGAGCGGACCACGGAACCCTAGCTTTGTGCTAGCCGGATCCCTTGTGGTAGGGATCCGTGGGATCCAGGAACAAGAGGATTTTTCCTCTATAAATAGTGAGCCATGTCTTCATTATTTCTTACCCCTTTTCAATCTCTTTCTAACACACTTTCCCCCCTGAGTTAAATCTCACTAACCTTAGATCCAATAGATCTATGTTTGTAGTTTTGTTTTTGTGTGATCTTTTAGGTTCCTCTTAAAGGCAAGATCACCACCTTTGAAGTCGAGCAAGCTCAAGTCCATGAGTTGCCATGCTTCCTCATCATCAAGGCTACTGAAGTCTTTTTTTTGATGATTCCTTTCTTTCTTCAAAGAAGTGTAGTGTTGAAGACATTAGTGAAAGATGTCTCAAGAGTCAAGACAAAGATATTAGTGAAGGGTATCTATCGTCTATAGGATAAAGCACTTGTGGTAGGTGGTTGGAAGTCAAAACAAAGATGCATTAGTGAAAGGTGCTTAGAAGTCAAGACAAAGAAGCATTAGTGAAAGGTGCTTAGAAGTAAAGACACAAGACATTAGTGAAAGGTGTCTTGTAGATCTAGTCAAAGGCATTAGTGAAAGGTGCCTTAGATGTACATTCGATATGGTTTGTTTCGATGTACAAGATAGACTAGTATTAGATCCAAGGATATTGATATCCTTGATGATGTTGTAAAGGAGTAGATCTCCTTTGGGATTAGTCGTTGGTGTAGTGTAGTAGTAGTTCCTCCATTGCAATGGAACTAGGTGCTTAGCCTAGTACCTAATAAAGGGTAGGCGACGTTGTGAAGGTGTAGTTCACCTAAGGTGTGAAAGAACTAGGTACCTAGCCTAGTACCTTATAAAGAGTTGGCGATGTTGTGTAGGTGTGGTTCACCTTGGAGTGAAAGAACCCGGTGGTTAGCCTAGTACCGGAAAAAGAGTAGGCGACGTTGTGAAGGCTTCTCCGCCATAAGGAGATTGGTGTAGTGATTACGAACTCTCGAGTAGGTGACTCGGGGAGTGGAGTAGGGCAAGGAAGGTGACCTTGTAGCCGAACCACTATAAATACTTGCGTTGTGGTTTTGTCCTTCTTACTCTTATCTTTTCATTACTTACCTTTATATGTTTGTTTATCAACATCCAACAAACACATCCAAATAGATTAACATAAGTCGATCTAAATAGATTAAAAGGAAGTTTAAATTGGTAAAACTATTCAACCCCCCCTTCTAGTTTTCCACAGAAAGCATTAGTGAAAGGTGCTTAACGTCCGTGTCAAAGGCATTAGTGAAGAATGCCAAAGGAGTCAAGACGAAAGAATTAGTGAAAGGTGCTTAACGTCCATGTCAAAGGCATTAGTGAAGAATGCCAATGGAGTCAAGACAAAGGCATTAGTGAAAGGTGCCAAACTTTCATATCAAGGGCATTAGTGAAGGATGCCTAGAAGTCAAGTCAAGTGGCATTAGTGAAAGATGCCAAGGGTGTGTAATCGATGAGGTGCATCGATATAAAAATAGAGATAGGTTATATCCAAGGATATTGGTATCCTTGATGATGTTGTAATAAGGAGTGGGTCTCCTTTGGGATAGGCATTGTGTAGTGTTGGGTAGTAGTTCCTCAATTGTAATGGAACTCGGTATCTAGCCTAGTATCGAATAAAGGGTAGGCGACGTTGTGATAGGTGTGGTTCTACCTTGTGGAAGAACCCTGTAGGGTCATACATATTATGTTGTTTGATGATTTGGGAGGTCTAGGGAGATGATTATACAAGTATGCCATGTTTAGAGAGATGAAGAGAGTAGAGAGGGAATTCTAGAGAGAGGTTTAACAAAAAAGAAGAAAGGTTAGATTAACAAGTTCCACCCCTTCCAAGGATGGAAAGGTATTTATAGTTACAACCTACACTCCCTCCTGTCGGGCTGTGGACCAGGCATACAGTGGGTAAAGACCCATCCTTCCTCCACGGTGATACTCCAAGCTAATAACTAAGCTAATAACTAACTAATTGACTACTAAATAATGTAAATAATGATATGTCTATGAGCTAACATATGCTAGTCTATAATTAGGGTAACCGACACTTCCTTATGGAATTTCCAATTCCTAACAATCTACCCCTAGGTTAGGTCACCCCATGTTTTACATTTTGCATCCTAGCATTCTATTTTGTCTTCAGTTATGAGCTCGTAGACTTTAATTCTTCAACTTCCGCATATTTGTGCTTTAGATGGTGACTCTTCATAGTTCGATTACTTTGTACTTTCAGTGGAGGTCTTTAACTGATCCACATCATGATGATCTTCAAGCTTTCTTTGAGATCGTCAGTCACAGTAAATCTCTGGATCACCCTTTATTGTGTTGCCATCATGTGAATTTGTGACTTTTGGACCGACATGCTCACACTTTCTGGATCATGACATCTTTTCATCATAGTAGCGGAAGCATCTTTGTATGTCTTTGATTGTCATGATTTTCTTCAATTTTATTGGTGTAAGTTGTGAGCATGCGGTTGTGAATTGACTTCTCAATAACGATCAGCTGCAACCGTCCAATGTTCCTACAAACAACAGTTAGCACTAAAACACATGAAAGTATCTTTGTTCACTTTCGTTGAATATAGTTGCAAGAACCACAGTTCCTCGTTGATCGAAGATAAATAATGGTTGCCCCAGTGATCAAGTAGAGTTTCAAGAATCTCCGACGAGGGTTTTTGGCTTGATCTAGCCGTTCTTCAAACCGAGCGCCCCAAAGTAGACAACACGGAGTGAGTGAACCAGCAAATTGAGATTTACTGATTGATGAAAAATTGATTTGAAAAACAATCGCGTATTGCTTAGTAGAAAGACTTTTGCAATACAACGAAGGTTTTATAAGAAAGATCAATTTTCAATCAGAAATACTTTTTGAATTTGAAAATGAATACATATTCGATGTGCTAGAGAAAAGAAGAGATTTGCACATCGAATGGTTTTTCCAAAAGTATTTTTTCAATCAAAGATACTTTTTGTGTTTGAAAATGAATACACATTCGATGTGCTAGAGAAAAGAAGATTTGCACATCGAACGGTTTTTCCAAAAGTATTTGTCAGTTCATTTCTTGGACCAAGGTTGATTCAAGAATGAATCGCCCCATTGTTTCTATCCAGTTGTCACAAGCTTGATCTTTAGAAAAGATCTTCACATGTCACCCACCAATGCCTTGTTTGATGTTGGCTCTAGAAGGATTTTCATCTTAATCATGAATATTTTACATATCTGATATGTGCTTAAACACATATCTTTTGTTTATCAAAACTGACCCAAAATAACCAAGAAAGAGCCGTTTATTGCTAATATTTGTTGTTTTCTTGAGTTTGTGCTTGTGCAGGTACGGATATGACAAAACAGACAAAAGAAAGCCAAAACCAAAGAAAACCGAGCATGAGAGAAAGAAGAATGCAAAAGGTAGGGAAGGAATTTGCAAGTTTGGACAATCACTTCTCAAAATGACAACTTTAGTCCCTGAAGATTCAGATTTGGCAAAAGTGGCCCTTTGATTATTTGAAGATTGACAAGAAAGGCCCTTGGTTCACTTTTCAGAATTTACATGATTGATCCCTGGATTTTTAGTTTATACATGTTTAACCCTTATAAGCTTTCATGGATTCATAATCTATCCTAAGTCCAAATCACTATACTTTGGCCCAAGATCCATAAATACAAGCCCAAGTCCATCCAATACACACCCAACCCGGTTTAATAACCCAACCCGTATAACCATTTTACCCGGTTTACCAATTACCCATTTCCACCCCATTACCCGGTTTTACTTAACTCCCATGACCCGGTCAAACTGTCAACCAAACCAAAATAATATAAATAAAAACCAAACGCGCCTAAAAATCCCGCCAAAATAAACCCAGTAAGAACCCTAATATGCCATTTCATCAATTCAGCCAATTAACCCCAATTAAGGGCAATTCCGTACTATCACTTGACACATGCTGACACACGGATGCCAGGTTGGCAATCCGTGTGTCATCTCACCTCATACTCTTCTATGATTGGCCAGAGATGCGTGTAAGATTTAATCCAAGGGTTCTGATTTGTTGAATGATATGGAAGCATGATCTAAAGGTGGAGAAACGCCAAGAGAAAGCACAACCTGATTGATTCTAGACTCTTCTCAAAGTTCAAGCTCAACTATATAAACCCCTTCATTCACAGAGAAATGGAAGTAGATTAGGAGTTGTATAGGAGTAGTTCTGGGTAGTTTTTAATTGTTTTAATGTTTAAATTCTGTATTTAAATTTCTTGTACTCAAGTTTCATTAATGAAGTAATTTTTCAGTTTAAAATCTCATTTGTTAATTTCTGTTTTGAGTTTAATTTCAGTTGTTAATTAATGATTTACAAATCCTTATAAAGTTTTCTGATAGCTTATCTTATAATTACTTCGATTCTACTCTTAAATATTACTCACCTATATAATTCGATTCTAATCATAATAATCAAATGATTTTGTTCTCACGATGATGGAGTGGATAAGGGTTGAGATTGTATTCGATTTGGGTTAAGAACTGCATTAGATTAGTAGTTTCATTGGTTTCAAAGGTGTGCCATAGTGGCAGGACTAATGTAAGTCCAGTTCTGTTTCAAGTTCTTAATAAGTAGTATAATTTTAGACTGTTGCTTGTTGATGTTTAATGTAGTGTAGTTATTGATTTCCTGCTTGTTTGATTAATAGTTATCATTGTTTTATCTTAAATAATCACTGCAACATTACTATTTTGAGTCTGTACAAATTAGCTCAAATCTGCATCATCATCATTTGTAGTTACAGTTGTAGATCTTGCATTAATCAGTTGTTAAAGTGATATTAGAATCTAATTTGATAGATAACATGGATTAGATTTGAAGATTGATGGTAGTAGCTTGCATTTCTGTTCATAATAGGGTGTTTGGCTTAATGTACAAATCTGGTATGGAGGATAGTTTGCTGCATAAGATTTGTTGCTTTAGGTTTGTTTAGGTCTAGTTCATTCATCTCTGTTCTTAAATTGCACCTGAAAACACTCAAAGTCAATTTAGCTTTTAATCTGATCGCAAGCTTAAATCTGTTAGTGACAGAATTCAAGGAGGATAGAAATAGGTTTAGATCTCATATTATTAGCTTAATCAAGTTTGTTTGTAGCTTAATTTAACATATAAATCAGATTAGAAGAATTAGAATCTCATATTAGTCAAAATCAGTTTCTGTGTCAAAAGTCAAAAGTTGTAATATAAGTGGTTTTTGCAAAACTTTATTGATTTTTCATGATTTCAGTTTTAGACCAAAATTGCTGAAATTTTGGATTTAACAACTTCACTTGGTGGTTTTTCAAAGTAGCATTTTAGTTAAATTTTCTGGAATTTTTATAAGGGTTAAATCAGCACTTGTTTCAGCCAATAATTCCCCTGTGCATAAGTTCTCAGTGACACCTAGTTAATTCAAGTTCTTGCAGAAGCTGTAGAAGCTTCAGATTAGCTTGAAACTTGCTGAAAATTGGTTTGTGTAATCTCTGGTTGGTGGTCTACTGATCCCCACTTCTGGATTCTAGCTTGTCTTTCTTGATAAGCTGGTTCATTAGCTTAAACATAGTACCCTAGGATTATTTGGTAGTATAGCTTATTTTTCATCATATATGCATAACTTGTTAAACATAGGAGTAGGGAAGCTGCTATTAGTTGTTTTCTAGTTCTTATAGCATAATTCAGGTTCTGTATTCAGTAGGAGCTCTATTTTAAGTTTTAGCTTATTCTATTAGCTTTTTAGATAAGCAGTTTCAAAGGAACTTGCATAACCAGTAATCCAAAATATCTTTTCTCATTTTTCCTAGCATTAGATTAATATTTCATAATTTTCCATAAATTTTCATAATTTTCTGTCATCATTTGCTATTTTTCTGATTTTAAATTAGTTTTTAATAGATTTTAATTACTTTTTAATACAAACAAATCAGAAAATGTTCTAAAAAATAAGTTTTCAATTTCCTTAGATTAAGATAAATATAAAAAGCCAAAAAAATATTTTTCCATAATTTTCCTAGTTCAAATTATAATTTTTAGCAATTTAATTAGTTTAAATTAGTTTTTAATTCAAATAAATTCGAGAAAAATCATAAAAATTAGTTTTAATTCTTAGTTAATTTTCTAATATCTGTTTTAGTTAGAAAGTAATTTTAGATCATATTTAGGATTTAGATTAGACGTAGTTGCATTTTATTTACGTTTCATTTATTACATTTTAATTTTATTCGCGTATTTAGGATTCCCTGTATTGTAATTTTCCTTTTATGCTTCCCTTGCCCCATAGTTTAGAAAACTTCAAATTATTCCCTTTTCCCATTCAAATCCCGATAATCGCGACGTGAGTTGAAAATTCCATTCAACCCTCGTTCGGAACGATCTCGGTGCTCAAACCTAACACGTTTGAGTTACCCACCATACATTACTACAAACTTCTATTATTGGTTTCCCGAGCGAATCAATATCACTCGGATTTTCTACCAATACCACAAGGATAATGCGTAGGACTCTCAATATATATACTTACTTTCCACATTGTGTGAAACATCAAGTCTTCATTAACTTTATGTCCTAATGAGATTTGGCTCTAGACTCAATAATGCATATTTGGTTTCCTATTCCGGAGACTAGGGAGAGGGTGTCCTTCTTCAATATCAACAATCTCTAAGAGAAAGTCGATAGATTATGTAGGTTCCCCGTGAGAATGAAACAAGTCCTTTTAAGAGGAACTTTAGTAGCTTGGGAAGTTAGGTGCAGTGCGTCACTGGGTCCATGACGTCTTGTCTTCAACACCAGTGTTACCTTAGTAGACACTAGTATCATATGTATTGAACCCGGTTTCTGCCCTAAGGTTGAATTAATGGAGAGCTATTTATTTTCACCCTTTTCACATTCAATTATTTTTCATTCTTCAACCCCTTCAATGCTTACCGATACTTCATTACTAGAACCTTGTTGGGTTTATTCCAGTTCTAGCTCTTTCTCAGTCCGCACTCTTCCCATTTCTCACTTTTCTCCTTTTTTCATCATACCTAAAGACTTCGACACTATCTAGTGGATTGTCCCTGGGTAGATCCCTCCGGCTCTGGCGGGATCGTGGGAACTAATACCTAACCTAACCATCCTTATAACACCATGCATAAAGTAAATTGGTCGGTCTTTTGGTATTGTTCTTTCCTTCTTGAAACCAATTGAAAAATCATTTGGAAAATCAATCAAGGTACTTGTGATATAATATCAAAGCATTTTGTACCTTAATTGTTTTTGATCATTTAGAAAATGCTCCCCCTCAACATGTGCATATGATTTTGAATTTGTTTAGCACATGGAGGCAAGATTTATTTGAAATAATTTCTTGATCACAATTTCCGTGGAAAAAGCCATTTGATTTTCTTGGTAAATTCTCCCCCTCAAAATGTGCGTTGGTTATTTGAAATCATTTAACACATAGAGGAAGGAGTTCTTTGAAGTACTGATGCAGGTTTCTTGACCAGGTTTTAATATTTATAAAGTCTCGTTATACCTATGGTCGACCATAATGCACTAACGGGCAGTGTACCCGGTCGTGTGTAGTGTAGTATTCGGTAAAGCCGAGGTCATCCCAAGAGCTATGTGTGTTGGATTATTACTAAGTCTAGGTGTCACAGATTAATAATGGTTTCAATAAGGAATTAATTAATTAAACTACTAAAGCAGATAAAAGCAAATAAAGGTCAAGGATAAATCAATAGAGGAGAGTGGTGCTAACCTAGTTATCCTCCTAGCTAGTTATGTCTACGTCTACTTACTTCTAATTACTTCAGGTGGGGTCAAAGTCGAGAGGACAGCATTTGGTCAATTCGCCCTAACCTATCAGCAAAGATGCCACCACATGAGAAGTCAGGTGTCCCCTCATAAGTCCTGTTGTTCCAAGTCCCCTATGCCAAGTCATTAAGTACCGCTACATGCTAGATTTATAATAGTGAGTGCCCGGGCGTTAGCAACTTAAACACTCACCCCCTAATTCCTAAGTTCATGTAACGGTAGGTGATCTGTTGGTCAAATCGCACAAGTAGAAAGGGTCATCAGTTGGTCATATCTTACCCTTCCAGTCTCAGTCCGCTCACCTAGGGTCAGTTGGTCATATCTCCTAGGCAATTGGCCTCTACCGCCATTCAAAACTACCAAAACAAGGGTAGCTACCAATAAACTATGCATGCATACACTTAGAAATAATTATGCAAAAGTAATTGATAAGGATTTAAAATGTACCTTTTTGAGGGGTCGTTTAAGCCCTTATTTGATCACTTTTGTATATGTTATTACTTAATATTGTTTCTTTTCACTTTTTAGATCTCTTGAAGGCAAATTGCTGGAATGACACTTATTCAGACGAAAAGGCGAATATAATGAAGAAAATGGCCAAAGTCAAGAATCGAGACACTCGGGATGCTGAACCGAAGGGACGACATCAACATTTAACTACGACGCCGCCGAACATGTTTTGTGATGACTCATAGCAAATTGCTTATTTACAAGTGACGGCATCGAGGTTTTAAAAAGAGGCGCCGCAGCTCGCAGCGACCTAGATTTGATCCAGACGGCGTCAGAGACTGAAGGCAATGGCGTCACAGGCATAAGGTGACGCCGTCACAATGATAACGTGGCCAAGAAGAAAACCTAATGACGGTGACCTGACGGCGTCACAATTAAAGAGTGAAGCCGTCGCAGTTTGTAACACTATATATAGAATCCAAATTTTTCAGTTTTAGAGAGGTAGTTTTGTGGAGTAAAAACCTAAACTGAACCAAGGCTGTCTTGTACAGTATTTTAGGGTTCCATACCCTATCTTACATCAAGATAAGTGTTTTACTTCATTAATCCAATTATGTCTTTAATTGATTGTGTGTATGCTTGCATGTTCTCCATGTTCGGATAATTTACTTGTGTGTTTGCTTAGGTAATATTAAACCTAGTTATTGATTATTGATTGGTTGTCTCTTATCTTAATTGTGATTGACCTAGTATTGCGATAGGTCATTCGTTGTGTTATTAATTCTTGATTAATCTTTGTTGAACCTTAGCATATAGTTACTAGTGGAATTGTAGGCTAAACACCCAAAGAATACCTTAGTGTTAAGTTTATGAATCCTAGAGATTTCGTAGTCATTAACCTTTGGTAGCTTCAAAGAGTTAGGGATAAATGCATACCCTACGACCTTAGAAACACAACGCGTTAAGAATAAGGACGTGACAATTCAACCATCAATAAGAGATAACTAGGGAGTAATAAAACCTAAGTAAACACATTTTTAATCATCATACGAGCACACAACAATAGACATAAACTACCCCTAGCTTAGTAAATTAGATTAGATAATAGTAGAGTAATCGGTAGAAATACCAACCCCCAAATCCAAACCCCGAGATTCGTACCTTTCCATTTCCTAAAAAAGATTAAAAAAAAATAATCTTCCTCAACCCCAACCTTAGCGTAGTAACTTCTTACTAGCATTCCTATTCCCCTAGAGAACG
Organism: Chrysanthemum makinoi; assembly: GCA_910596185.1. Lineage (NCBI taxonomy): Eukaryota > Viridiplantae > Streptophyta > Magnoliopsida > Asterales > Asteraceae > Chrysanthemum > Chrysanthemum makinoi. Next base: position 265,290,427 of record OU343222.1, read on the forward strand.
ATATCAATACCCGTGGCTTACCTTAATACTACACTACAACGATTATGTTCACTGCCTAGGGTGTCGAAAAACTTGCTCGACGAAAAGGAAGTTCCTTTGACCCCGAACGCGCTGCGTAAGCGTATCAAGTTTGTAAACGCAAACAAAACAATTAAGGAATCATAACTCGGCCAGCACCAAGAGGTACTTAGCCACTCATATTAACCATACAAATCAATTCAATACTCAAAGTTACAAAATACATGAATCGAAAGTAAAGAAAAGATAAAATGCTAATGCTTATCGTAGGGGAGTGATTTCTCCCTTGGAGACAGCTCCGTATGCTCCTCTAGAACTGCCTTTGGCTTTTTCCCACGTTCTCTGGTTGTTGTGTGTGGAATGGGATGATTAGAAATGCTAGAATTCGTGGGGTATTTATAGGCAAGATCTAGGTTATGGTGTTACTAATATAAGATTTACGCCGTAACCATCAATTCCTTTGTATTTTGCACTAGATCTGCTAGTTACGGCGTAACCTTATTAGTGGTTACGCCATTGTCTTCAATATACTTGGTTACGCCGTAGTTGGTGGAATAGTTACGGCGTAGTTATCAATGGCGTGGAACCTCTTTTCACCTATTATAGTTACGTCGTAGCCTTTGGGGAGAGTTACGCCGTAACCTTCTGAAGAGATGGTTTTCTGAGTCACGCTTTAGTTATGGCGTAATGTGAGAGATGAGTTACGCTGTAACTTCTTCAAAGTCAGCATACTATGATAAATCTTTGATATTTCTCCAATTCCACGTCTCTTTAGCTCCAATGTTCGTAATTTACCTGAAAGTGGAAAATAATGGAAAACAAGCGTAAATCCATATAAATGATATAAATTACAAGCATTATCAGGGGAAATTGACACTTAATATTTAGGACTATTTGATGTTATCAAATATCCCCCCACTTGAACTCTACTTGCCCTCAAGTAGACCTTATTAGAAAGATTCCTAAAAAGATATCTCCCATAACCTGGAAAATATAAGTTTACAAATCCCTTATGCTAGAATTAAACAAAGCCGAACACCTCAAGAAATGGGAAAGAAGCACTCAAATCTCCCCACAATTCTAAGTGTCAATTTCGGGGTGATCACTCAATCACACAGTCATAGCATGTATTCAATCATAAGCTTGGCGGTTACACAAATCTCCACCACTAGAGTTAAGGGCTAAACAATTCTCGAAGGAAATATGGGTAGACACGACAAAGGTTAAGGGATGACTCGTTATTACTAACATGTTACGGCGAAGTGGATAAAATCAATGATACATGACCAAATCCATGGCCAAGACACCAAAAGATTGCTCACTCCATCACCTAGATACGCTTTATTACTAAAGGGTAGGATAAGACATGGGATATATAAATGGTGTAAAATAAAAAACAAGCAGATAATCTAAATCTTTAACCAGGTCATCACCACTTACCGTCCGCCCAAAGTTCAAGCTTTGAAGTCAAGAAACTAGATCATGAAATACTAGGTAGATGTGTCATTAGAGGACGTCGTGATGGGCACACTACCTTTTCTCCAACTGTTGGCATAATTAATAACTCCAATCTTCGAATGTGACCGAGGTGGCCTCCTCGATACTAAATCTATAAAGCTCATGACATAATGCTTATGACATCGCACTTTACAATAACATAACAAAATTCTTTATTTTATTTATTTATTTTTTCAACATAAGAATGATAACTAAACATAATATCCCCGCACTTGAGATGAACAATGGAAATTTGGGGGGTCTTCAATGATCTTCAGGAATATGTCGTTCTAATTTAAAGGCGTGATTTCCGAACCTTTCCACTTGAACCTTGAACTTAGGCAAATGATGACTTCCCAATCATAAATAAAGACTACAGGGTAGGCTAGGTGTAAAGGTGTATCAAAATAATATATTGGGTTAACAAAATGAAAGGAATGGCTCAGATGGGTGTATCTAGGGGTATCTTGCACTAAAGGTGAGTGCAACAACAGGGTTTTACATGGGGGTCGAGAAGTCGGGGTGACTAATCGATAGACACACAATGGTAGGCTATTTGGGTGATAATCCTATAATATTGCCTTCTAAAACTGAAAAGTCCAAATACATCGAGCTAACTCAACATACCTTGTCTATGGTCTCGAAATGTTGCAAAGGCCAAGTTCTAAAGTTTACAAGCTACCGGCACACTCATAATTTGGTGGATTTGGGGTAAAATATATTGGAAACGGATAAGGCTAATCTCACCATATAATATCAAGGGTTGTATGTGCTCGGCTAAGGTCTAATCTAGTTAGGTTAAGAAAAACATGTCAAATTTTTAAAAATGGCATAATTTTTCAAAATAAACTAGAAAAATGAGGGCAAAATAATATTCAAGAGATAATTCTACTACCGTCCCCCCACTTGAATTGTACAAAGTCCCTTTTGTACTAAGCATTAAACAAAGGTGAAGAGAAAAGTAGAATTAGAGCGACAACTTCCCTGAAATTTGCTCCATAAAGAAAGAAGGCCCACGAAAAAGAGATGTGCCTTCATAGAAGCATCCATGAGCAAACTTCAATCCCTGAAGTCACACTACCGACAAGCATAATTCTAAAAAGAAAAAATGAAAAATGAAAAACAAACCTAACTCACTTTCATAGGAATCACGTGTAACACCCCCAATTTCGTGATACGCAGCGGAATTCAAACTGGGTGTTACTTCATGGCACAACAATCATAACAATAGAAAACGAACTCTAATGGAGTTGTTTTAAAAGATTTATCATTCAATTTATATAAATATTAGAGTTTATAAAAATGAGGTCTCAGTAGTTTCACGGTTTACAAAATACATTAAATGGGTTTTCGAATGATAATAAAATGTATAGCCTTCTTGAGTATCCGTGCTCCTCCGTGCCAGCCTCGTACAATATGGACGTGAAATACATGCTTAAAACTATCAACACAAAGGTTGAGTGAATCAATATGTTTATTGTTAAAAGTTGAACACATAATGTTTGTGTGGGTTACGTTGTTATACACCCATAATGTTGAAAACAAAACAATTATTATTTCACTAAGCATCATGCAATCAAGGCGTTAACTTGCCCCAAAATTAATTGGTGAAACTGTTAGTACGTTTGTTTTCCTACCCGGTCAACACAAACGGGATTCGTCAATCCCAATATATCTATTCACAATATTCATGCTCACTCTCTCTAGTGATTAATGGTTCATGATTTAGGGACTTATGTTTGGCAAATGATGGTTAATTAGTGCAATATGACAATCAGATAAACATACAGTTTGAAAGCAATGTGTTCGATTTAAAATAAAGCATGTATCTCCCCCAAGGGTTTGTAAAACAATTAAGTAATAGAAAGTGGGCTATGAACTCATCTTAGAGTAAATGATATCAAAAGTATAATGAGAATGATGGATATGTCGTGAGAAATTCTACGAGCAACCTAGAATAGGATGTTGCGACTTAGGTTTGAAATAATGATGCGAAAGAAATAACAAGCCTATATACATCTTTATATTGATCATGACGTAGTACATGGTATTTGTGTATGTCGTTTATAGAAATGGTCTAGTTGTGAAAACATGTTTAGTTTATATATATCGTACTACCTTTCGGGCCATCACAATTCAGAGGTCATGTAGTAAACGCCTTAGCTAGGACACTTTAATTCGTAAATCCAGCAACTCGTCTATCCGTTTACCGAAATGAAACCCCTCACATGAAGATCCCTAGTATTGTAGCACTTAGTGGATAATACATATGTTTTGTTTATTTATCATAAGTGTCATATGGTTATACGGTTTGTAAAGTAGGTTTAGTTGTTTTTCGTAATTCGGTTCTTGCCATTTTCAAAGTAAAATGAAAGTTGTGAAATCCTTAGGCTGTTTGGTTACATGGAAATTTATTGGTGGTTTATAAGTTCTCGTCATTTGGATAATGTAAGCATATTAAGTTATGTCATTTGATTTGTGTTGGTGTTGATTTGCCAAGGTTAACACCTTAGTTAACGGTCTTGGGTAAATAAGCCTTGAGGCTTTAGCCATGGCCTTGCCGTGGCTTTGGTCTTAACTACCATGGTCTTGAGACTCAGCTTTGACCTTAGCCGTGGTTGCGATCTTGGCTTAAGGCCATTAGGCCTCTTGGTTAGCCTTTAGTTGTGACAAAAGTATAGTCGTGAGAATATATATAGGGCAATTTCAGTTTTTGAAGAATAGTGGCCAATTTAAGCGTTTTCAGTCGTTCCGGACAACTTTTGTATTTTAACTTTTTGATGATTCGGACTAGAAGTGCCACTTTAAAAATGAACAGCAATGCCCGGCTTGTTTTAGGCAGTTTCGGTGTTTTGGTTTTGCTAACTTCTTTTGGCCGTATCTTTTGACTCGTTTGTCCGTTTTGGGTGATTCAAGTTGCTATGTTTACCTTTTTATCTTGTCTACAATAGTATTTAAGCTAGAAAGTCCATATGTGACTGGTTTTAATGGTCTCAAATGTGTAGAATATGATTGGTTTACTAGTTTGTTGCTTTTACGACAATATGTGAATTAGACATTTTATGGGATGAATAGTGAAAGAGAATAGTAAAAGTGGATAGTAACTTTTCAAAAAAATGAAAAGTAACCCGAAAATGCGGATTGTTACTGTCACCACCTTAATGGAATTCCCCGAATTCAAAGTGTGTGTTATCTGATGTTGAATTGTCTAGGAAAATGTGGGTATATGCGCCGAATTCTAATCTTTGCGTTCTTAAGTTTCTGGTCATAGAACGTGTTATGTACTATTTTATGTTTTTGGTGGTGGCTTAAGTTGATAATCTAAAGGTGTAAGATGTTGTTGATGTGAAATGGTTTATAATGATGTGATAATTGTCGTTTGTAGGAAAGTCTTGATAGTGGCAAGTGGTTATCCAAACCATTTCCAAAGTTGATCATGTCTTAGGTGGTTTCGGGATGAAGGCTATATCGTATAGTGTTTATGTCTACTAGTGTTTGAAAGAAACGTGATACTGTGAAGTTTTACATACTGACTTATAATGGGGTTTAGATAATGAAGTTATATGTTGATTATTAGGAGAGTGTAGTGTATGTTTACCATTTATTCTTCGGTAGAGATGTCAAGTTTGCTTTAATATCAAAAGTGAATTTTAAAGGATTATGGCGGAATGATATCCTTGAAACCTAAACAGGCTAGTAATTCTAAGAAATGACGAGAAGATTCAATGACTATTCCAAGATAGTAGTTAGGATTATTTCAAAAATGAAAACTTTCAAGAATGAAATTAGGTAGTATAATTAAGTATTAAGATCTCACTGAGTGATAAGACACTATCATGTCTCTAGATCTTTTTAATGAATTCTAGTGGTTTATCGAGTTTAAGTAGGAAATTAACCTCAATATAACCCTTGTATAACTATTCTCAGTGTTTGAAAAATTTAAGTCAAACATAGTTAATCAGACTATGTTCCACTATCCATAGGTTATATATAGGTGATTAGGCTATATTTAGCCGAGGTTCGATAAATTTTCCAAATACCTAAATTAGGTATACTTGTGATATGTCCATAGCTTTTGATAAATTGTCCACTAAGCAAAGGCGATATCAAACCATTCAGTTGCAAGTCCTGGCCATAAAAGACTTGTAACCTATGTTTTCACATTCCATTGCGTAGAAGATAGTATGGGTAGATATATGTGGAAAGGAAATCTTAAGTAATTCTAAAATAGTCTATACTTGGCTAGCATCACGGACTTTTAACCATGAAGGTTTCAAAATGGGACTTTGATGAATGTAGAGAAATTTGCTGAACTTCAGCTTTTGTAGATGATGAATCGGTTTGTCTTTTAGAAATCCCATTTCTTGTATTTCAATTAGGGAAATTGATAGATTGTGACGGTTTCATGTAAAACAATATCATATAAGGTTTTATAAAATAATTTCTAGAGTCTATTGTATAATTTACAATGTTTGCGAAGTAAATTAGACCATTGTGTAACTCACAATGTCTAAGAAATAGTTGAGACCATTGTGCAACTCACAATGTCAGAGAAATAGTTGAGACCATTATGCAATTCACAATGTCTAGGAAACAATAGAGACCATTGTGCAATTCACAATGTCTGGAAAGTAAAGGAGACCACTGTTTCACTCACAAAGGTTCGAGGATGAAATAGAGACCAATCTTGTAGGATTTATAGTGTCTGAGAGTGTAATAGAGACTACTGTATCTCACAGTGTCTTGAAAAATGAATCAGACCATTGTATCTCACAATGTCAAGGAAGTAGGAAAGACCATTGTAATCAGTTACAATGTCTTGGATAGAGTTTTGTAATCCTAAAATGCGCGAGTAGATGCATGATTAGGAGATTGGGAAAATATGATTGTGCCGTAATGCCTTAGAGTAGGCATACGCAGGTATGTTTAGTACATTGTTTATGATTGAAATTATGTCGAGTGTATATATCAATATACTAGTATGTTTGTATAGCTTAAAATGCCTAAAAGTCACATAATCGTCTGGAGGATGGAAGGCACGGAGAACGGAAGGCTATAAAATGTTTTTGTTTGTAAAAGTAGTTATAGTTTAGGTCACAATTAGACCCGTTTCTCTATAATTAAGGCTCTGATATCAATCTGTAACACCTCCAATTTCGTGATACGCAGCGGAATTCAAACAGGGTGTTACTTCATGGCACAACAGTCATAACAATAGAAAACAAACTCTAATGGAGTCATTTTAAAATATTTATCATTCGATTTATATAAATATCAGATTTTACAAAAATGAGGTCCCAGTAGTTTCACGGTTTACAAAATACATTAAATGGGTTTTCGAATGATAATAAAATTTATAGCCTTCTTGAGTATCCGTGCTCCTCCGTGCCAGCCTCGTACAATATGGACCTCAAATACATGCTTAAAACTGTCAACACAAAGGTTGAGTGAATCCATAGGTTTATTGTTAAAAGTTGAACACATAATGTTTGTGTGGGTTACGTTGTTATACACCCATAATGTTGAAAACAAAACAGTTATTATTTCACTAAGCATCATGCAATCAAGGCGTTAACTTGCTCAAAAATTAATTGGTGAAACTGTTGGTACGTGACCTAAGAGGTAAAATTGCCGTTTTTACCTAATGTTACTCAAATATAGTGCGTTTGTTTGCCTACCCGGTCAACACAAATGGGATTCGTCAATCCCAATAGATCTATTCACAATATTCGTGCTCACTCTCTCTAGTGATTAATGGTTCATGATTTAGGGACTTATGTTGGGCAAATGATGCTTACCTAGTGACAATATGACAATCAAATAAACATACAGTTTGAAAGCAATGTGTTCGATTTAAATAAAGCATGTATCTCCCCCAAAGGTTTGTAAAACAATTAAGTAATAGAAAGTGGGGCTATGAACTCACCTCGAGTAAATGATATCAATTGTATAATGATAATGATTGATATGCGTGAGAACTTCTCGAGCAACCTAGAATAGGATGTTGCGACTTAGGTTTGTGTTAGGAATTGGAAATTCCGTAAGGAAGTGTCGGTCACCCCAATTATAGTCTAGCATATGTTAGCTCGTAGACATATCGTTATTTACGTTATTTAGTAGTCTTTAGTTAGTTATTATCTTAGTTATTAGTTTAAGTAACACCGTAAAGGAAGGACGGTTCTTTACCCACTGTATGCTTGATCCACAGTCCGAAGGAGGACGTGTAGTATGTAACTATAAATACCCTCTACCTCCCAAGGTAGAGGGTTAGAGCTTCTAATCTAACCTTGCATTTTGTGTTTACTTTCTCACTCTAGAAACTCCCTCTCTACTCTCCTCATCTCTCTTGTATCATCACCATCCTAGACCACCATAATCATCAAACAACATTAAATATACGATCCTACAATTGGCATCAGAGCCTAGCTTTTGTTGTTTTTGATGATTCTCATGGTTTTTAGTGGTTTTTCTATGCGGGTTGATAAAGTTTTCATGATGATTAATGCGGTTTGGTTGCTCTTTGGATGTTGGTGATGAATTTGTTGTTATAAGCTGATTTTAAGTGGTTTTTTACATGGTTTAACTTAAAAACAGTTGGCTGCTATTGGTTTTATATAAGCTGTTAACATGTGTGGTTTTGATATTTTAAATCTGGTTATCTATTGTTTTAACAAAATCTGGTGTTATAGTCGAAGTGTTCAAACAAGTGTTTTAAGTCAGTATATAAACCTATTCGATTCGGTTTGTCTCTTCAGTATTCTTCTCATGCGATTTGGTCAAATTCATACATGCGGTTTGTTATTGAATATGTCCAGATTCGAAGTGTCTTCGATGCGGTTTGTCACTTACTCGCTTGTGCGGTTTGTTCTATCTGTCCAGATTCACTAAATCTAGTATGCAACTTGTGTTAAATGAAGTTTGCGACTTGTGTCTTACATGTTCCCTGCGCTTTGACTCTTGAGTCAAATGCAATTTGTTGACTTTTCAGCATACATGCGGTTTGTCTTGTGAAAATTGTTTTTTTAAAAGTGATTTGTGTTAAAAAGGAAAGGAATTTGAGATGAAAATGAATGAAGCGACTTGTCTTTATGAAAGATGCGGTTTGTGTACTAGACTCAAGACTGATATAAAGAAGAAGTACTAGACTCAAGACTAAACGTGACACAAAAAATAAAAACACCACTACTCGTTTACCTCAGTATACAACATCATTAAACATCATGACTCGACATCCAACAACAACATAAAACGATCAAGTCTCACAACATCAACAAGTCTCAAATAAAACCAACAATTGACTCGAATCAGATTCTTAAAGATCTCAGTAGTGGTTCAACAAGTATTAATCTTTAAAAGATTTTTTATGAACCTATCACATCATTGATCTAATATCAAGCGGATTTTGATGGAAAATACAATGGATCTCAGATCATAATAACATCACAAATCGTTTAAGAATCCAAGGTTTTATCAAATATCCGACTTTTATTTGAAGAAAGAACAAGACCTATAATGGTTTTATTCTCCTTTTAAGTCGGTTAAGATGGGTTAAACACAAATAAAATAAGTATGGATCCCACGTTACGTTATGTATAAATCAAAAGGGGAACCAAAGTTATTTGATCTCAGTCATCTTGTGTGAACCACGAATCTTTCATGATTATGACCACAAGTGAACTTTCTTCATCAATCATTTTTTTATCCTAACATCATGTAAAAAGGGTAAATAACAATTATGCTATCACCAAGTTACTGGTTCGTGTGATTAAAGGAAAAAGACAATTAAAACTTACCGTTTGACTTAATCAGTTTTGTCTCAATATTCAAGCCATCCCTGTGGCGAACAAGACGATACTTTTATGATTGATGATGCTTGATTATTGTGATTAGTCGACTGTTTACAATAAGAAGTTTTTTTTCCGGTTCTTGGGTGAGTATGTATGGAGTGAGGCGGACATTAGTTTAGGGTTTGAGGTTTTTGTGAGTAAGTTTAGGTCAAGTATGAGAATGGTGTCTTTCATACTCCCCGAAAATTAGGGTTAAATCTAATTTTGATATCGGTTATCAGGTCTTAGATGGATAGGATTTGGGCTTTACTTGTGCATGGATCGCTTGTAGTCGTATTGGATACTTCCAGTTGGGCTTTCATTGTTTGACTCCATTGATTGAATCTTGTAGTAACCGACCGACTGATATGGTAGGATTAAGTGGATTTATAAAATTTAGTTATCCGAATTTTTCATGCAAAATATATATATATATATTTATATATATATATATATATATATATATATATATATATATATATATATATATATTAATAAAAATTTTGGATACTAATTTTATTATTCGGTTATGAGTGGCATTTTTGGGATTATAAAATTTCACGGAGGATATACTTATTCACGACTTGAACTAATATTTGAATAACATGGTTTCGAGGTTCATGACCGGTATTGTTGATTTGGTAGTGAAGTGACGGCTCAAACGGGTTTTACTAGTGGACATGGACTCGGACGTTAGGTTGTGATGTTGGGCTTCTCAAGAATTGGATTATAATGAGATTTGATGATGAGATCTAATGATTAGATTTGTTGTGGTATGAGGTTTGATACTTTGGTTTATACTATTTCACGATGGATACTATTTCACAGCATGAATTGATGATTGGACAAAGTTTACTACGGGTTGTTTGGACGTATTTCTTATTTGGATTTGAAGTGAGGCTTTTCTCGGACACGTTTTATTTCGCCTTTCTTTCTTTCTACCCTTCCACCTAAGATGAATTGTTTGGGCATTTATTGAGGGTGATAAAGACTTGGCTATTTAGTTACGGTTGTGATTCTCTCTCGCTTAACCCACAACGTAGCCATCACTTCGGTGTCTCACGCAGTTGAGGATATGTCAAGAGGTTTTGTACATTGGGTACACCGTTTCTTTTTCACGGGGATTAGTACAAGTTTAAGTAACAAATCTGGGGAATTCTACTTCATAATCAAGTTTGGTATATCGGGTTGACTTCACCAAGTGGTCACAGCAATAACCGACAGTATATGTGGATGATGTGTTTACCAAAGGGCTGAATGGTTGAGAGTTGATTAGAAATTCCCATAGAATGTTCGATGCCACTGAATGCTAATGATACTTCACAGTCTAAGCAAAATCTTTCAATAATCTTCAACGTCAGTCATGACTTTTCAAGATGTTTGCTTATGACAAGAACTTTTCGTGTAGAAGGTTGTACACGATAATGATGCTTCTCAAAGTTCGAAACCACATGGGGAGAAACGATACTTTGATGTTTTACGTCAATTCAGGGGAAGTAGTGTATACTACTCGACTTATTATGGTTTGTGAAGTTGTCTACATATGGGTATAGAATTGTTGATGATGTTGTTGATGTTGGATAATGAACCGTTGATGAACCGCTGCATGTTCCCCTAAAAGATATACCACCAAACCAAAGTTGTCGAACACGCTCAAACTAACATTGTCTACTTCGTTTAGTCTTGATTTTGTAAAATCCCGCAAAGAAGCTATTTCGGTTTAAATCATAGATTTGTAAAACTCGACAATGGAAACATCATGGTAATTGTTAAGTGCATTCCTCGATCTATCTTACTGTTTATTCTTGGTTTTGTAAAATCCTCGAAGAAAACTATTTCTGTTTAAACCATATAATTGTAAACTCGTGATGATGGAACCATCCCGAGAATGGAAAGTGTATTTCGATCTTATTTGATGCTGGTGCCATGGTTTCTACCTGAAGAAGGATAAAATGGTGTTTTATGAATTGATGTGTTTTTGGATATTCGCTATGGCGCTTTTTGGTTATTACATAGTTTTACGGGGTTATGTGCTTCTAACCATGGTCGGGATGAAAACCATTATCATAGTTCACGAAACGCCAAAGGAGGCTAGATTTGAGATTTTAACAAGATGTGACAACGGGGTTAATTCATTATTATTTATTTGAGGTTGAAGTGAAATATCACTTCGCGAAGTGTACTTAGTATCCGAATGTATCTAGGGATGGTTGGATGAAGATTCTTCAAGATCCTTGTTCGAGCTTATTATCAAAAATGAAGACGTGGAAATCTAGTTATTGTTGGGTGACTTTTTTCCTTTTCTTTTACCACTTGGGGGAATCGGGCTCTTACCACCACAAAATAACTATCACTTTAAGGAGTTACGCTTGTAGTGCTCGATTCACATTCAATTGTGGATTTTCAAGAGGTGATGCTGCCTTATACTTGATGGTTGGTTGGATGAAGAGTATAGAGTACTTTGAGATTCAATGGAGGATGAACTCTCTAAGACCGCTTGTTACATATATGCAAGTTTAAGTGTCACACCCCAAAATATCGTAGCGAACGATAGTGTCTTTGGGGTATGACCATAGCACAAAGTATGGATACGTAAAACGACCCTAAAATGAGATGTTTTGAAAGGTTTACCATTCGACAAATAAAGTTAAAGTTTACCAAACATGAGATCCCAAAGTTTGATAATACATAAAGGGTTACAAAACATGCTCTAATGGTAATAGATAATAACACAAGACTCCAATGTATGCCATGTGACCCAAAAGCTCCATGAAATGCTATCGCCTACTTCACTGAGATAAACATTAAAAGTGTCAACACAAAGGTTGGTGAGTTCATAAGTTTGTTGAAAATTATTTGAAAAAGTCTATAAAGAATGTTGATGCAAAGAAAGGCATTCAAATCCATTCAGCCTCGAAGTTCGCCATACAAAACCCAAGAACCTATGTGTTCACAACCCATTGCCTAATATAGAATTGTCAACCTTGTTTGTAAGTAGGACATATGTGCATACGATATATACATGTACTTAATGCAAAGAATCACAATCAACTCAACCTCTTGACAAGTCTAAATTGTTTGTTGTGTTTTATTGAATAACAATTATATTCACCCGGTCGTCATCAGACACAAGGGTAAAGCCATGACGATAGTACTATCAATACTTCTTCGCCGCTCCCCGAGTTAACCGCTTGCTAAAGTATGTATATTCAAGCATAATTGAAAACAAGTTTAGCACATTAAGGCACATATCGCAATAAACCACACATAATGTCCAAAGAGTATAAGAAGTATAGTGTAACACAATTGTATAAATGGTTTGAGTATTCGCAAGAGTAAAACAAGTATTTAAGCATGGATCTCCCCCAAAGAGTTTGTAAGAATTTAAACGAGTAAAAGCGGGTATGAACTCACCTGGTATGATTGATATGCTAACAAAATGAAGTGCACCTAAAATGAGGCTCAAAACTATCCGCGACCTAAAATGAATGATGTGCTGTAGTATAAGTCATGAAACAATGTTGTGCATGCAAATCCATATGTAATCTATACCACTTGTACGTTTTTGAAAATAGAATTTATCGTCAAAATATATGTTTATGACATCTCGTCATGTTTATAAAATACTTTACAAGTATATATCGCTGAATCAACATCCTACGATAATCGCTTTTAGATTTATTGTGAAATTATAATTTTTCGTCGTAAAATAGTGTCGTTGAAATTTTCATGAAAGTGAATATACGGCTCAAAAAGCTAGTCATAAATGGTGCACGCCGAAAGTGTCGTGAAACAAACTCAACGTTTTGGGAAGCTTGTATCATTATCTCAAAGTTTTAGCATTTCAAGTCATCCTAGAGGTCTCGATTATAGAGTAAAATATAGGTTAAGTATGGTACTTGTGTCCAAAAATATCGTTTAAGGTGATTCTACAAAGTTTAAGTGACCGTATTTTATTCGCTACAACTTCGCTTGATCTAACGTTGACATTTTGGAAAATATGCTAGGCTTAACTTACTTTTACTAGAAGACATCAATGCTATAAAAAGTATTACATCCTTGTTAAAACAACCTCAACATGGTCACTTGTTGCCTAAGGTTTGTCTATATCATAAATATATTAAGTTTTTTTTTTTCTTATATAATAAAATTACGGCAACTTTGTGTAAACGTGCATAATTTAATCGTTACAAGTCCCGCTTAATTCTACATCCTTTGATTAGAAAGTATACTAATATATTTTTGATAAGTCGAACATTTAATAACGCTTTTGACTCGTGAAGAGTGACATTTAATCGTTACAAGTCCTTTTTGACTCGATATTAAAGCCTCATTTTTTGACCGTAGAGTGACATTTTCATGCTGAAATTTATGAAATTATTAGTTTTCGTTGTCAAACTTCAAAATAGCATAACTTTTCGTTATAGTCTCGCTTTAACCGCTCGCTGCCACGCTGCTTTTAAAGTGTATTTTCCAAATATCTAACCCAAAATATTTTACCAACTGTCGAATTTTCCCAGAATTAAAAATAAGATCAGACCGTTAATAAAGTTGTTTAAATGAGTTTTTCTCACAAAACCTATTCTAACAAATTCAAAACAACTCCGAAGCTATTCTAATCCTACCATACACCTTCTTAGGGTGTCATGGGTTCCTAGAAATCACCAAAAGTGATATGTTTCAAGGAGTAATTATAGGATGACATAAATATATATAACTCTTAAAAACAATTAAAAGTGGTATAAACATCCATAAGACTTGCATGTTTTTCTCAAATATGATGTAATGAACATAAAATAAATATGAAATATGAAAATGAATATGAGATGCTTACTAGTTAACTTGATGAGGTTAATGAACAAAGGTTTTTCCTAATCACCCAAGGTTTTTATTTCAAAACCTATACAAAGAGTGTAACTAGAGTGAATAAAACTTGTCTTGAAATTTTTGGTGATCTCCTCTTGAACCTCTATGGTGGCCGGTTATGTGCAAGTAAGAAGAGAAGAGAAAAGCTAAGTTTCACCTTGGATATTTTATCAGGTGTGTTTTGTTAGGATAAATGAATATAAGTTAGATATTATGTAGATATTTAGTGTCAAAATGTGATGACTCACCCTTGTGGTCGCAAACACAACAAAAAAAAAAAGACTTGTAGTTTGTTGTAGCATATTTGTATGTATAAGTAAATGTGTAGTTATGTTAAGAATTATTAGTAACTTGTATACACATTTGAGCATTTAGGATAGCGTTAACTAATAATAAATTTTAACGGGTCAAGATAAAATATATTGAGGTCATAAAAATTATAAAAATACATTTCTTGAAAGATTTGAGGAATACATATTTATCGGGTAGTATTTAAGAAAACCGTCATAATTATATAAATATAACCATTTATATACAAAATAAATTAAAAACATCGGGTAAACTCATAATATTATTTTTATAAACTTAATATGAGTACAAAAATATATCGGGATAATTTTTGGAAGTATCGGATCAAATGTTCAAAATAATTAATTACGATAGCTTTATTTAATAGGAAATTATGCGCTTAATGTGAAATGCAAAACTATGCATGAGCTAATATGATGAATATTGAGTTTGAGAAATGACCGAAAATTGAGAATTGTGACATTCTTCCCATGTCGGGAATCACGCCCCGTGATTCAATCGATGATACTAAAAGGTCTACCATTAGGGTTTCAAATCGTGGTGTATGGTCAAAGCGCTTATGTCAAAACTTACATGTCTAGGTTTCTTATCTAATGAGGCTCATTGAATCTGAATAATACAGTGGATTACTTAATGGTTTAGGAACTGCCACGCATCGGGTCACTCGTTCCTAATAGAATGCTCGACCGGTGGACTGATATTGAGTACGTGGTTTGGATTATTTCCGTCCATTGCTAAAGCTAGGTGTTGGTTACCCCCGGTTGTCCCCGTGTTCCACTCAACCTAGGACAATTATTCCGTAGTGATTCGGTTGTTGCACTCGAAGCAAGTCCTTTGATTATTCCTCATGTTGCCCACATTAGCCTAAGTGTTACCTGCGGTTTTACACCGCTCCTTAAGATGGCAGTATCGATTATAATTTGTACACAAGCCGCAGGCTTGGTCTCGGATGATGATAAGCAATACACTTGGCACATTTGGGATGTGTACCAAGATACTCTCTTTGTTCAAGATTGCCACAAAAACTCTTGCCCTTTGTTTTCTCGCTACCACATCCATCTCTTATTCAATCTAATTTCGCCTCTTCCTTGTCACCGCTTCAAAGTACCATTCTAACCATCTCGCTGCGGCCGTGGTTCCGCCCTCGAAGATAATTTTGTATTGTAGACTGCCCGCTTGTTTTCACAGCTTCCATAGCCGTGCACAAGACCATATATGTACCGCGATTCTTCTTGATTCAGTGGGTAACCATATGAGGAACTAGTCTGCTAACTCATGAAATCAATTCAGGTATTCGCGGACCAAATTCTATCATAGAGTGATGATAAAGTTCATGTTCCGCCAGATTTCATTGTCCAGCAAGACTCTTCTTGCAATAACGCCTTAAATTGCCCCATGTCATACCTATAGCGTTTCCCGCCCCTAGCTTGTAGCCGGTGTTCCACCATGTCAATGTCTTCCCCGATAGCAAGAAAGACATACTTCACCCTCTCGATGTACGGCACAATTGTTATGTCGATCACGACTCGCCTTCTACCCATCGAGTATACGCTAAAGCACCTCCTATACCATCAAACTCACCCGTTTGCATGTCAAAATTCCTATAATGCGGCATCCAGCCTGTTGTTGTTGTTGTTGTTGTTGTTGGTGGTGGTGGTGGTGGTGTTGTTATTGTTGTCATTGCCAACTACATTGTAGGTTCATATTCCTGCTCGTGGTTTCTCGAAAGTTATTCATATGGTTTCCAACTTGTGTGACAATAGGAAGCAAGATTTGAAGTTGTTGTTTATGATGGCGGCAAAATCGTGGTTTCCGCCATAAGCAGTTGACATTGTAACACCATGTCAATGCACCGCCTTCTCCACCTCCATGCTCACCGTTCTTCCACCCCTTCGCTACCGCACTCACCTGGGTTAGGTAAGCTGTACCCTTTTGGTGCCATGATCTCGCAAGGAAAGGACATTGAGTTCCCAATGTCTATACTTAACGCCCCCATAATACACAATTGGTTCCTAGGGTGTGCCCACACCGCATCTAATGATAAGTGGTCGCATATGTCCACGCTGGTTGTGACGCATTTATAATTATGTTGCCACCATAATTATAATTGCCTCATTTCATACGTACATACCACCGCTACGCATGTCTCTACATTGTTGTTACCGGGGAAAGGTAGCCATTCTATCATCCCATTCTTAAATCGGTGGAGGAGGAATTTAGGTAGGTATCTAGGAGAGTGCGACTTAGTATAGGAATTTCTTTAGGTGCTAAAGTCACTATGAGGTTTAGTCGCCAGCTTTAAAGTATCCTCAAGAGAACTCCCATCCTCAGGCAAAATCATCAAATCTATACAGCTATATAGTAACACTTATTTAGCTCGATCTCGTCTTATCAAAACAAGAACTCGCTACAAGATCAAGCTAGATAAGTGCTCATTACTAAGCTCCATATTTTTGATGACTTGACTAGATTTTGGGACTCCCTATCTACACAAGGAAACCACGTTATTCAATGAGGTGGGTCTAGAAGAAATATTTAAGAAAACAAATGCGCATCTAAAAGTGTGTAAGGCTTATAGAAAGAAAAGGATCGACGTAAAAGTGGTTATAGTCTAGGAACTAAAATGCAACCTAGTTCTCTATAACCAAGGTTTCCGATACAATCACACACCCCTAAAATATCGCAATGAACGATAGTGTCTTTGGGGTATGACTTCATAGCACAAAGTATGGATACGTAAAACGACCTCTAAATAAGACGCTTTGAAAGGTTTACCATATTCGACAAATAAAGTTAAAGTTAACAAAACATGAGATCCCAAAGTTTGATAATACATAAAGGGTTACAAAACATGTCGAATGGTAATAGATAAAACACAAGACTCCAATGTATGCCATGTGACCCAAAAGCTCCATGAAATGCTATTTCACGACCGAGATAAACATGCTATAAAGTGTCAACACAAAGGTTGGTGAGTTCATAAGTTTGTTGAAAATGATTTGAAAAGTCTATAAAGAATGTTGATGCAAAGAAAGGTATTGCAAATATCTTCAGCCCGAAGCCCATACAAAACCCCGCTAGAACCCATGTGTTCACAACCCATTGCCTAATATAGAATTGTCGTACCTTTGTTTGTAAGTAGGACATATGTGCATTATATATACTTCCTAATGCAAAGAATCACGCCCAATGAACCCTTTGACAATTCTAAATTGTTTATTGTGTTTTATTGAATAACAATTATATTCACCCGTGTCAAGTCATCGTGGACACAAGTGGTGGGGGCTTAGCTCGACAAGTACTATCAATACCTCATCGCGGCTCCAAAGAAGTTAACCGCTTGCTAAAGTATGTATGTAGAAGCATAATTGAAAACAAGTTTAACACATTAAGGCACATATCGCAATAAACCACACATAATGTCCAAAGAGTATAAGAAGTATAGTGTAACACAATTGTATAAATGGTTTGAGTATTCGCAAGAGTAAAAACAAGTATTTAAGCATGGATCTCCCCAAAGAGTTTGTAAGAATTTAACGAGTAAAGCGGGGTATGAACCTCACCGTATGATTGATATGCTAACAAAATGAAGTGCACCTAAAATGAGGCTCAAACTATCCGCATGACCTAAAATGAATGATGTTCTTAATATAAGTCATGAAAAATGTTGTGCATGCAATCCATATGTAATCTATACCACCTGTAACGCTTTTGAAAATATAATTTATCGCCGAATATATGTTTATGACATCTCGTCATGTTTATAAAATAATTTTACAAGTATATACGCTTGAATCAACATCCTACTTATAACGCTTGTGATTTATTGTGAAATTATAACTTTTCGTCAGAAATTAGTGTCGTGCTTGAAATTTTCATGAAAGTGAATATAATGGCCTCTAAAAGCTAGTCATAAAATGGTGCACGCCGAGTGTCGTGAAACAAACTCAACGATTTTGGGAAGCTTGTATCATTATCTCAAAGTTTTAGCATTTAAGTTTTCATCCTAGAGGTCTCGATCATGGAGTAAAACATAGGTTAAGTATGGTACTTGTGTCCAAAATATCGCTTTAAGGTGATTTCGCAAAGTTTATGACCGTGATTTTATTTCTGCTACAACCCGCTTGATCTAACGTGGACATTTTGGAAAATATGCTAGCTTAACTTACTTTTACTAGAAGACATCACGTTATAAAAAGTATTACATCCTTGTTAAAAATGACCCTCAACATGGTCACTTGTTGCCGTAAGGTTTGTCTAATAGAAATATATTAGTTTTTTTTCTTATATATTAAAAGTTACGCAACTTGTGTGTAAACGTGTATAATTTAACCGTATAAAGTCCGCTTTCTACATCCTTAGATTCTTATTAAAGTATACTAATATATTTTTGATAAGTCGACACATTTAATAACGCTTAAGCCTCATTTTGACTCAGAAGAGTGACATTTTCATGCTGAAATTTCTGAAATTATTAGTTTTCGTCGCCAAACTTCAAAATAGCATAACTTTTCGTTATAGTCTGCTTAACCCGCTCAAGCGCCACATTTTCGCTTTTAAAGTGTATTTTCCAAATATCTAACCCAAAATATTTTACCAACTGTCGAATTTTCCCAGAATTAAAAATAAGATCAGACCGTTAACTAAAGTCAAATGAGTTTTTCTCACAAGAAAACCTATTCTAACTAATTCAAAACAACTGCTATTATAATCCTACCATACACCTTCTTATGGTGTCATGGGTTCCTAGGAATCACCAAAAGTGATATGTTTCAAGGAGTAATTATAGGATGACATAAATATATATAACTCTTAAAAACAATTAAAAAGTGGTATAAACATTCATAAGACTTGCATGTTTTTCTCAAATATGATGTAATGAACATAAAATAAATATGAAATATGAAGATGAATATGAGATGCTTACTAGTTAACTTGATGAGGTTAATGAACAAAGGTTTTTCCTAATCACCCAATGTTTTTATTTCAAAACCTAAACAAAGAGTGTAACTAGAGTGAATAAAACTTGTCTTGAAATTTTGGTGATCTCCTCTGAACCTCATGGTGGCCGTTATGTGCGTAAGAAGAGAAGAGAGAAAAGCTAAGTTTTGGATATTTTATGTATGTGTTTTGTTAGATAAATATATAAGTTAGATATTATGTAGATATTTAGTGTCAAAATGTGGTGACTCACCCCTTTGGGTCGGAAAAAAAAAAAAAAAGACTAGTAGTTTGTTGTAGTTAATTACTTGTATGTATAAGTAAATGTGTAGTTATGTTAAGAATTATTAGTAACTTGTATACACATTTGAGCATTTAGGATAGCGTTAACTAATAATAAATTTTAACGGGTCAAGATAAAATATATTGAGGTCATAAAAATTATAAAAATACATTTCTTGAAAGATTTGAGGGAATAAATATTTATCGGGTTGAATTTAAGAAAACCGTCGTAATTATATAAATATAACCATTTATATACAAAATAAATTAAAAACATCGGGTAAACTCATAATATTATTTTTATAAACTTAATATGAGTACAAAAATATATCGGGATAATTTTTTGAAGTATCGGATCAATTGTTCAAAATAATTAATTACGCTGATAGCGCTTATTTAATAGAAATTATGCTTAATGTGAAATGCAAACTATGCATGAGCTAATATGATGAATATTGATTTGAGAAATGACCGAAATTGAGAATTCAGACATTAAGTCACGAAACCAAGTTAACTTCAGTGGTCAAATTCATCATATTGGTTTTCTCCATCAAATGTTACTACAAAGAGCCAATGAATCATAATGGGGTTGATTACAAGTTTACAAGAGTAGATGAAAAGAGAGAGATTATGACGCTTGAACACAACACCAAGCCTCGCTTCTAAATAAAAAGAAAAGTGTACTCTCGCTGAACTTTATCTTATGAAGAAGAGAAATCTTCTCTTTTATGACCATTCTCATCAACATGCTTCATGCTTTTCATGCGCTTTCGTTATCAAGTGAACCAGACTACCGATGATTGTTCTCTTATTCCACTTGCTCGATTATAATGACGATGGAGACATCATTTGCTACCTTTGAGGAGGAGAAGTGTGAATAGACTACATTTGGATGATTTTCACTTGTTTAATCAAGAATGGCATCTCGTATGCAATTTGAGGGGGATAAGAAGTATGATAATTTCTACATGTTGAAGTATATTTGAGAATATATGGTCAAACGGTCCAAACTCATGTAAGAACAGAGCTTCTTTATCGGACATCTTACATGGAGTTTCTTCGAGAGTCGTTGGTTAACATCTTCACCCGCTGATTTGATTAATGACAAAGTGCTTCCAGCATGGGTGATTTCCTTATTGAACATCTTTCTGTTCTTGTTTGATTGGGAGGGATTTGAGTTAAGGGATTTGCTATTTGAAGTTAATCCGAATGAGGGTGAGTTGAAGATGTTGACTTTCTATTCCCTAAATGGACAATCTAGAAGAAGTTATCGAGTCTACATTCTCGTTCTACATTTCTGGGCCGCATGTTAGAAGACCAAAGATGAGTTGCATTAACGATCTAAAGACTTCTTCTTAATCCGGCATTTATCAAACAAATAGGGAGAGCACTAATTGAGGGAGGGTGAAATGTCCGACTTAATCCCTAATCTCAATTGCTCACACTGTTCTCTCAAAGAAGTTGATTCTCACAAAGACTTCGCTTCATCTTTCAAAGATTTCTAGTACATGAGGTTACAATGGGTCATTGACTGGTGTCAAAACCAACAGTGGGAAGCATTAAACATCTAAAAGAACAACAGTACACTTAACGAACTTAATTTTCTAAGTGATTGAAGATATCCCGAAGACAAATGTCATGACCGCAGAGAAAAACTCGTTGTTTGACTCGTGGCTTCTAGTGTTCTAATTCCAACTATGTAGGGGAAGAGATGGAAGAGTTAGTTTCTGGGATAAAAGAGGTACAAAAGTATGAAATATTCAGTGGAGATAATGTAACATGAGGGACGGTTATCGCTATTCTCTCTTTGGGAATGTGTACTGGTTCTGAGCTTTATACACGATCATTAGGGAAGAAAATGTGAACATTGAGGAGGTAGTCATTCCCTCATGACGGTATTCGGAGAGTTCTTGAGCATTATACAAAGAGACCGACTCCATCAATTCAACTACTTGAGGGAAATTGTTCTCTGACATCTTTAGAATGAGCGCCAGACTTCAAAGGGAAAAGTAATTTGAGAAGAGTTATTTAGTGTGGATGAAACGCTGATGTTCTTCTATCGATGATATAACCCCCAACAATGAATCACGCATGATTATTCTTAAAAAGGAGCAGCAAGTTCGATGATAATGGTGTGCTTCTCTTTGTGCACGATTAAGGGAAGCTTGAATGAAAGCTTTGAATCAGCTTCACCTAAAGGATTTTAAGTTTGGGGAAGCTACCAAAGTGTCACTTCCTGATGGTTCAATTTCTTTCTTCAAGAAAAGCCTTGGAAGCTATAAGGAATGTCTAAGAGATGATGACACTTATCTTCTACAATCTAGCGCTGATATCCTTATCTCGGTTCTCGTATCATCATCTTCTTAAACTATATCATCTACTCTATCTTTGTATATATTTATCTAAACCCAAATATAAAAATATAAAACCAACGAAAAGAAAATTATAAAAATATAAAACCAACAAAATCCATAAAAATCAAAATTTAAAACACCAAAAATATGTTTCTCAAGACATGTCTTCTGTATCGATAACATTCTACGTCTTAGAAATGTCTATCAACAATGGCACAGGACCATAGATGAAGTTCGAGTAGAAGGTGTAAACATTCTTTTCCAAAACATGTCTCAAAATATGGCTTGCGCTACTTGATCCGTAACCCGCGGCTTAAACAATATTTGCTATTATTTCGATAGCAACCGCTTCTTCAAGAAAGGAAAGTGCTACGCTAAACCAATTTTCAAATATTTCGTTCACTTATCCTAAAACTAAATGAGGAAAATATGTCGAAGGATCTGCTGTTTTACCAAATATTTTCCTTCTAAAATTCTTCTAAAAATATTTGTTTTAAGTAAATGGTGGTAAATTGAGTTGCTTGAAAACCAATCAATCTGAATTTCATAAATTTGCAAAACCAATCAATGACTTTCAAAGATGGTTAAAACTTTTCAAAATGAGTCATTGATTGAAGGTAGGATGGCAACGGGTCGGATTTGGGCCGGTTTTAGTGAACCCGCACTGCACTACATAATATCTAAACCCTAACCCCTCTACCCAATGGGTACCCGATTATTATTATCCATCGGGTTATCGGTTTTCTCCGTGGATATCGGTTATCCCCAATTAAATCATCGTTGTACAAATTTGTGAGTACAAGTTAAAACTCAACCAAAACAAACCAAAACACTCTAATATATTCAAATTTTTTAGAAGTTAAAGAAAACGACTTCAATATTTGTAAAGTTTGAAGATTAAAGAGTTAATGTGTCATGTGTGTGAGAATTAAAGCGCCAAACGCGGGGTTAATTTTAATTGTTTGTAATACCAAGATATAGGCTATTAAGGATTAGAATAGAAAAACTTTGTACAAGGTTAGAGCTCAAAACTTATTTGGACCTTATATAAATTAGCAAAAAAATGGGTACAATTGATATACGGTAATGGTAAACGGGCGGTTATTACTAGAACCCGTGAACCTAACCCGCATTCGAAAAGAAAAGAATATTTCTACCAACCCGTGATCCAAACCCGCTGAACTCCCCAAACCCACCTAACAAAGTTGGTTTTCGGGTTTTCCCCATCGGTTCGGTGCTTTTGCCATCCCTAATTGAAGGGGAGAATGTTTTTCAAATTATATCATCTATCGGGCTTATCTAATTATCCTAACGCGCTTAACCTAAAAGGATTTTTGCCATGTCGGCGACTAGGAATCTAGGATATGATCATTAGAATTAGATGATTAATGTTTGATAAACACATAATTCCCATGCCTTTTATGATCTGATTGATATGTTGAATTGACTTTTATTAGTCGCTGTCGTTAGTGTTGTTTACCACCATATATCTGCTTGTGTTGACTAACCACACACCCCAAATTATCTGTTTTGTACGGAATGAAATTCGGGGATTGACCTGTCATAGCATCACAACAGTTATATTGAACGACCTAAAGTGTCGCTAAAACACATCATTTGATATTTAATTTAAACATTCAGAGTTACAAGATAGGTCCCCAAAGTTGATAAAGTTTTATGGAAAATAAGTTTATTACAAGTCCAAACGATGTTTTGAAATGCCATAATATACGAGACGGCAAATTTACGAATCATGACTCTATGGGGGTTCCTTATTCATGCCATGAAGTGAATGTCTTAGTTACTTGAAAATACATTGCTAAAACGGTTAACAATAATGTTGGTGAGAAATCATAGGTTTATGAAAAATGTTTTATACAACCACACAAGTATAGACCATATATGACAAACATGCCACATAAAAATGTTACAATTGCTATAAGTCCATGACACCGAAACTAGACTCGATCATGATGTTCTACCAACAGAGTGTTTGCCAAACAACTCAAATAATGATATTAAATGAAATGCATCCGCTTAACCAGTTGGAATCCACCAACCCGGATGGAGGAGTCACCCTCGATAGATCTATCCACTCACCCTCGCTTCTATGAAATTAACGGCTCATGTTATATAATGGGGACATTCAATTGGCATGAGGTAACTTAAGCAATGTAATGAATTTGATATACTTAGGCTCGTAATAAAATGATGTGCAATGTATTCTCCCCCGTAGGTTTGAAAATAAGTATAAACGTATACAACGGGGCTATGAAAACTCACTTGATGAATTGATGCGATGACAAAAGTGATTACACGAAATGTAGCGAATCTCAAAACTTGACCCATTATGAATGATATGATACATAATAAGTTATGATGTAATGTTATGCATGCAATTGATGATATCGATACTAACTTATGAATTTTTTGAAAATAATACTTTTCGGCGTAAAATAATCTTTTAACGCCTTGACCATTTTTTAAATTACTCCACATGTATTTATCGCTGAAATGATATCCCACCGATAATCATTTAGTGATTTATTATGAAATTATAACTTTTCGTAGTAAAATAATGTTGTTGAAATTTGCATGAAAGTGACTAAACGGCCTCTAAAAGCTAGTCGTAAAATGGTGCACGCCGAGTGTTAGGAAACGAACTCAACGGTTTTGGGAAGCTTGTATCATTATCTCAAAGTTTTAGTACATGAGTTTCCATCCTAGAAGTCTCGAACATAAAGAAAAATATAGGTTAAGTATGGTACTTATGTCCCACAATATAGTTTAAGGATGGTTTTCGGCAAAGTTTAAGTAACCGTATTTAAGTCATTACAACTCCGCTTGACAAATGGTCGGACATTTTCGAAAATATGCTCGTAACTTACTTTACTAAAAGACATCACTTTATAAAAATTCTACATCAATGTTAAAACTAATCCCAACATGGTCTCTTGTTGTCAGTATTTGCCTATTAGAAATTTAATAGTTTTTCTTATATAATAAAGTTACGACAACGCTTTGTAAACGATGTATAATTTAATCGCTACAAACTGCTTTCTACGCTTTATATGTCCTTAGTTTCGTATCAAAGTATACTAATATATTTTTGATAAGTCGACATAATTTATAACGCCTAAGCCTCAATTTTGACTCGCATAAAAATAAACATAACATGCTGAAATTTTCAGAATTTATCGCTTCTAACTTGAAAAATTCATAACTTCTTCAATATAACTCCGTTTTAATCCGCAAGCCGCCACGCTGCTTTTAAAGTGTATTTTCTAAATATCTAGGCCAAAATTTTTTTCCTACTGTCGAATTTTCCAGATTTCAAAAATAAGGACAGGCCCTTTTGCAAACTTTTCAAAATGAGTTTTTCTCGCGCCAAACCTATTCTAACCCATTTCAAAACAACCCCGTTTTCTAATCCTACCATAACCTTCTTAGGGTGTCATGGGTTCCTAGACATCACCAAGAGTGATTTATAACAAGGAGGAATTTTAGGATGACATAAATATATATAACTCTTAAAAACATGTAAAAGTGTTATAAACATCCATGAGATTTGCATGTTTTCTCAAATATGATGAAATGAATATAACAATGAATATGAAATATGATCATGAATATGGATGCTTACTAGTTAACTTGATGAGGTTATAAGAACAAAGGATTTTCCTAATCACCCAAGGTTTTTATTGCACCCACCTTAATCAAGAGTGATACTAGAGTGTAAAAATCTTGTCTTGTAAAATTTTGGATGATCTTCTCCTTGGTCCTTGTGGTTGGCGGTTGCGAGGAGAGAAGAGAGAAATGGTTTGATCTTTTTACTTTGTGAAATAATAAAGTGTATGTGTTTAGTGTTTGAGTATAATACATTAAACTTGAGTAGATATTATGCAAACCAAATGACTCACCCCCTTGTGTCTCGACAAGGGTGCTAGTCACCTCTTAATACATTTTTTTTATTATGTATAAGTGTAATTATATGTAAGTTAATTGAAGACATGTGGTAACTTGTATACACATTTGAGTATTTAGGGTAGCGCTAGCTAAAAATAAATTTTAACGGGTCAATATAAAATATATTGAGGTCATAAAAATTATAAAAATACATTTCTTGCAAAATTTGAGTGAAATAATAATTTATCGTAGTATTTAATAAAACCAAGCGTAATAATTATATAAATATAACAATTTATATACAAAATAAATTTAAAACACCGGTAAAGTCATAATATTATTTTATAGTGTTAATATAAGTATAAAAAATATATTGTGATAATTTTTGGACGTAACGGATCAAATATTCAAAATAATTAATTACTGATAGCGTTTATTTAATATGAAATTATACTAATGTAAATGCAAAACCATGCATGAACTAATATGATGATGATGATGCTAATGATATTGTTGGGTCTATTATAGATTTGATGATACAAAACAAGAAGAATGAAACATGAAAGACTAAAAGTGACAAGAAGGGAAACTCTAAAAAGATGGAGGATTTGGAAGATTCTAGAAGATATGCTTAAAAGAATATTTAGTTTCCTAATTGTATTATGATCCTCTTAGAACCCTAGATGTCTGATAGTATATAAAGAGACATAAGGTCATTAGTTTTATTGGTACGCATAAGATGTAGACGCCGTGTGTGTGGGAATCTAGGCGTAGGGATTTGGGAAAAACGCCAGGGTTTAGTTAGTTAGTTAGTGTTAGATCAAGTCTTTGATCTTTATTATAGTTAGTTAGTTAGTTTACAATAATGAAAAACCTTGTTCATAATAATGTTGATTCTATGTTTGAATATTCCGCCATTATTATTATGTGTTCCTAGATATAATATTAGACCCTCGCCTAAGAGCTTACAACGACTTATGATATGTAGACTAAACCTAGTCTATATGAAATGTCCTTGATGATTGTTCATGAATTCACAGCTAAACCATTAAGGTTACGCAATTTGATACTCATAAACCTAGTTTACGATAAATGATAAATGATGAAGCATGAGTAATGTTTTGTGACCGATGAAGTTGTCACATTCACCATCAAAAGGAATTCACCCCCAATTCAGTCCTTGTTGGGTCCCACGGTGTTGTCGGTGAAATGATGAGGATATTTGAGGCTATCTCGTCTTCCCCGCCTCAAGTAAACTCGTGACCTCTCGAGAATTCCAAAGTGAACCTTCACGATAGGAATACGACTTTGTTTCAACTGCTTGACCTTGCGGTCCATGATTTCTACAGGTTCCTCCACGAAATTGAGTTTATCGTCGAGTTGAATTTCTTCCAATGGAATACCGAGTGATTCGTCCAAAGACATTTCTTCGAGTTTGAAACGAAACGGTTGTGTACGTGACCAAGTTCTCGAAGATCAAGTCGATAAGCTCACGTATCGACTCGCCAAAATTTTGAATGGCCCAATGTACCTCGGGTTCAACTTCCGCGTTTTCAAATCGCACTCACGCCTTCCAAGGAGATACTTTCAACATCACTTTGTCGCCGACTTGAAATTCTAATGGTTTGCGCCTAACATCCGCAGTAACTTTTCGGCCGCTTCTTGCGCTCGAAGTCTATCTCGATTTGGACTATCTTTTCTCGTTGTTTCCGTACCATTTTCGACCGGTGAGTTGTGCTCTCCAACCTCGCCCAACAAACAGTGATCGGCACTTTCGACCATAGAGGCCTCAAATGCCGCCGCTATTATCGGTGTGATAACTATTATTGTACGAGAATTCTATCAATGGCAAATGATTAGCCCAACCATTTCCAAAATCAATCACACATGCTCTCAAAGATATCTTCTAATGTTTGAATTGTCCTTTCACTTTGACCATCTGGCCAGGATGATATGTTGTGCTTATCTCTAATTTGGTTCCAAATGAATCTTGTAATGATTTCCAGAAGTTTGAAGTGAATCGACTATCTCGCCGAAATGATGGAAATTGGTGCTCCATGCCTTGAGACTATTTCCTTGACATAAAGTCTAGTGAGTTGTTCCATGGAATAACTCTCTCGACAGTATGAAATGGGCTGATTTGGTAAGACGATCAAGCATTACCCATAGCAGCCGTAACCTCCGAGATGTCTTAGGAAGTTTCGTGGACGGTCCATCGTAATGCTCCCATTTCCATTGTTGGGAAAACAAGGTTTCGATATTCGACTTTTACCTTAGAGCAAGTAAGGCATCGGGCTAACGACGTGGCAATTTCCGCCATGTCCCAGCCACCAATAAAGTTTTAGATCCTCGATACATCTTATCGACTCGGGTGAATAGAATACTTTGACTTATGCTTCATCGCATAATAAATTCTCGTATCCCATCATAAAATGGTACCCACATTCTATCCTTGAAGCATAATACTCCATCTCGCTTCTTTACAAAGCCATTTGCATTTTCTGCATACCATAAAGCTTTTCACTTGATCGGTTTACCTCCTTAAGTGCCTCGATTTGTGCCTCGAA
Source organism: Chrysanthemum makinoi (assembly GCA_910596185.1). NCBI lineage: Eukaryota > Viridiplantae > Streptophyta > Magnoliopsida > Asterales > Asteraceae > Chrysanthemum > Chrysanthemum makinoi. The sequence continues at coordinate 265,318,993 of OU343222.1, forward strand.
TATTTTTGATGGTAAAGGTGAACTGATCATCATTCCTAATGATCGGACTCTTAAAGGTTTGGGTCTTTCTTTCCGGCTAAGAGCATCACTCACAACATTGGCTTTTCCCGGATGATACTTGATTTCACAATCATAATCGCCGAGTAATTCCAACCAACGACGTTGCCTCATGTTAAGTTCCTTCTGATCAAGAACATATTGTAAACTCTGTGGTCCGTAAACACTGTGCACTTAGTACCGTAAAGGTAGTGTCTCAAAATCTTGAGTGCAAAAACTACTACCCCCAACTCAAGATCATGCGTGTGTGTTCTTTTTCTCATGAACCTTAAGTTGTCAGAAGCATAAGCTATCACCTTCTTCGCTTTTCATTAATACGCTCCAAGCCCTTTATGTGAAGCATCGCAGATACAACTTAAGTTCTCAATTCCTTCGGTAAGCTGTGGCATGATCAAGAAAGCTTTTGCTTCAACGACCAAAAGCAGCCTTCATGTTTCTTTTCCCCACTCGTACTTCTTGTTTTTCTCAGGTCAACTTGGTCAAAGCTTTAGCTATTTTGGAAAACCTTCATGAATCTTCTAATAATCTCATGAGTCCTAGAAATTGTCTGATTGTAGGGATTTGTTGAGTAGCCCAATATTTACGCCTTCAATCTTTGCAGGATCAACTTGTAGTCCTTGACTATCAATGACATGACCAAGAAATTGTACTTTACGATTCCAAAAATCACACTTCGAAAATTTGGCATACAACTTCTCATTCTTGAGTAGTCCTAAAATCGTCTTAAATGCCCTTCGCGGTTTTCTTTGCTTTGAGTAAATCAATATGTCGTCGATGAATACTATAACAAACTTGTCCAAATACGGGTTTGCATACCCTATTGATCCATGAATACCGCAGTGCATTAGTTAATCCAACGCATTACTTGAAACTCTATAATGTCCATAACGTTCTAAATGCCGTTTTGGGATATCCTCCTCCCGAAATCTAAGTTGATGATAACCTGACCTTAGGTCAATCTTTGAGTAGATACTAGAGCCTTGCAACTGATCGAACAAGTCGCCGATTCTCGGGAGTGGGTAACCATTCTTCACCGTTAACTTGTTCAAATTTCTATAATCTATACACGCTCAAGGATCCATCTTTCTTCTTCACAAACAAGACCGTAGTTCTCCCCAAGGGAGGAACTTGGCCTAATGAATCCTTTGTCTAAAAGTTCTTGCAAATCGTTAGACAACTCTTTATCTCCTGATGGTGCTAGACGATAAGGTGCTCGCTAATTGGTGCAGCCCGGCACTAAGTCAATATGAAATTCTACTTGACGGTTTCAGAGTCCCGCAAGTCTTCTGAAAGACTTCAGAAATTCTCGAGCAATTGGTACATCCTCAAGTCGCTTCTCCCACTTCTTCTCGGTTATATGTGCTAAGAAAGCAAAACAACCTTTCTTTATGTACCGCCTTGATCCATGATATAATATCGAAGTCTAGTTCCACTTGCTCCCAATTAATGATCAAAGTTTCACCGTTATAAGGAAGATGAACAACTTTTTCATCACAAATGATTCTTACACGATGTTTGGATAACCAATCCATACCGATGATAACGCCGAAACTACCAAGTTCTACGGGCATAAGGTCTATATTGAAGGAATGATTTAGAAAATTGAGTGTACAACCACGGACAATGGTGTCAGTGCTAATTAAGTTACCATTAGCTAATTCAATGTTGTATGATGTGTCTAATGTGGTTAAGTTGATATTGAGTAAAGGTGTAAATATAGTGGACACAAAACTTTATCGGCTCCCTAATCAAATAAAATTGATGCATAACGATTATTGATATGAACGCACTGCGACGACATTCGGTCCTCCCTAGCTTCTCCACCTCCCATGACATAGGCTCTTCCTTGTGCCATTCCACCTTGATACCGCTTCCTTGTTCCTTCCCTTCGACACTCGGGCCTTAGTGTCCCCTTTCTCCAAGAACCAAAACATGTCACCGTGGTTTATGATTTTCCCCCGTAGCTGGCATCTTGCATTCCCTAGTTTGATGTCCCACTTTCTTACAATTCTCGCATGGTTCAGACAACGCCCGCCAGTGATGACTCGAACACATCTCACACTTAAGCAAAATCCCGCGGTACCCCTTTTCTCCTTGGGCTCGCAACATAGGCCTTTGCAACCTCTTGCCCCTTGGTTGTTGAAAGTGATACCACTCGTTGTTGTCCCACTTTCGCTTTGTTGTTGTTATTGTTGTTATAGTTGGTAATTGTTTGCTTATTGTTGTAATGGAGCGTGTTGTTGGTATTGTTGTTGTTTCTGGTGTTGGTGATGTTGCTTCTCTTTACTACTTTGCTTCATGAGCTTTTGAGTCACTCGAATAGATTCCTCAATCAAGCTATGATCAAAAGAAATCACGCCTCCTTGAATAACCCTGGGGAAGTCCCCAATGAAAGCTCCAAAGTAGCTTCTCATTATCCTAAAACCATAGATGGGCATAACGCTGCCAATTCTTGAAACTTCAATGTAAGTATCAATATCATACCCAATAGTTACCACCATATAATTCGTCTCCAACTTTTTCACCTCCGCATCACGGACAATACTTCCTCGTTATCAACCTTTTGAATTGCTCCCGTGTGAGCTTTGCACGCATTTTCCATTCCCATTGGCTAAGATACTAATTCCAATTCACCTAAATTGCCCATCAAGGTAATTTCGTAGCAAACTTAACCTGCTATCCTCCCGGCAATTACGAGCGTAAACACGGATTCCATTTTCTAACCATCTAACCATGGCAAGCAGTTCCTTCAAGCATCCCTTGAACTTAGTGGATCTCCACTTTTAAAATCCTTATACGGTTAAATCCTAACCCCTGACCCTCCTCATAATGCTCTTAAAGAAGAAGAAGTCTAGCGGCTCGGCAAGAGTTTAATCCTCAACATAGCAGCCACCCATGCTCTCTCAGCTTAATGCATCTAAGCTATGCTATCGTTTCACATACTCAAAGATAGCGTTTGTGTCAATTAAGGTGGCTTTCTTTGGCCATTGCTCTTCAAAACCATAAGATGAAACAATTATGAGAATTCGTAGTAGAAAACAAACATTACACATATATATCCACAAACTGTAACATGCATAATATAAAGGAAATCACAGCGAACAACCACTTAAATATCGTAGAAATATAATCACAACACACATGGATAATATACATGAAAATTTCGCCTTCATGGACCGAATCATGAGATAGTAAAACCATTCCTACATAGTAGAGTCAATACTTGATATTTAGTTTGTACAACAACCAAAAGACAACAAGTTCTTTAAACTATGTCACACACCTTGTGACTAGGATAATACTAAATAAAAACTATATATGATGTGTCTACACTAGGCACCTCC
>OU343222.1:265322493-265351030 GCA_910596185.1 Chrysanthemum makinoi
GGGGTGATAATCCTATAATATTGCCTTCTAAACCCAAAAGTCCAAATACATCGAGCTAACTCAACATAATACCTTGTCTATGGTCTCAAATGTTGCAAAGGCCAAGTTCTAAAGTTTACAAGCTACCAAGCACACCTCATAATTTGGTGGATTTGGGGTAAAATATATTGGAAACGGATAAGGCTAATCTCACCATATAATATCAAGGGTTGTGGTGTCTCGGGCTAAGGTCTAATCTAGTTAGGTTAAGAAAAACATGTCAAATTTTTAAAATGGCATAATTTTTCAAAATAAACTAGAAAAATGAGGGCAAAATAATATTCAAGAGATAATTCTACTACCGTCCCCCCACTTGAATTGTACAAAGTCCCTTTTGTACTAAGCATTAAACAAAGGTGAAGAGAAAAGTAGAATTAGAGCGACAACTTCCCTGAAATTTGCTCCATAAAGAAAGAAGGCCCACGAAAAAGAGATGTGCCTTCATAGAAGCATCCATGAGCTAACTTGAATTCCTGAAGTCACACTACCGACAAGCATAATTCTAAAAAGAAAAAATGAAAAATGAAAAACAAACCTAACTCACTTTCATAGGAATCACGTGTAACACCCCCAATTTCGTGATACGCAGCGGAATTCAAACTGGGTGTTACTTCATGGCACAACAATCATAACAATAGAAAACGAACTCTAATGGAGTTGTTTTAAAAGATTTATCATTCAATTTATATAAATATTAGAGTTTATAAAAATGAGGTCTCAGTAGTTTCACGGTTTACAAAATACATTAAATGGGTTTTCGAATGATAATAAAATGTATAGCCTTTGAGTATCCGCGTTCTCCGTCCGGCCTCGCATAATATGGACGTGAAATACATGCTTAAAACTATCAACACAAAGGTTGAGTGAATCAATATGTTTATTGTTAAAAGTTGAACACATAATGTTTGTGTGGGTTACGTTGTTATACACCCATAATGTTGAAAACAAAACAATTATTATTTCACTAAGCATCATGCAATCAAGGCGTTAACTTGCCCCAAAATTAATTGGTGAAACTCGTAGTACGCTTGTTTTCCTACCCGTCAACACAAACGGGATTCGCCAATCCCAATATATCTATTCACAATATTCATGCTCACTCTCTAGTGATTAATGGTTCATGATTTAGGGACTTATGTTTGGCAAATGATGGTTAATTAGTGCAATATGACAATCGATAAACATACAGCTTTGAAAGCAATGTGTTCGATTTAAAATAAAGCATGTATCTCCCCAAGGGTTTGTAAAACAATTAAGTAATAGAAAGTGGGCTATGAACTCATCTTAGAGTAAATGATATCAAAAGTATAATGAGAATGATGGATATGTCGTGAGAAATTCTACGAGCAACCTAGAATAGGATAACTTAGGTTTGAAATAATGATGCTAAAAGAAATAACAAGCCTATATACATCTTTATATTGATCATGATGTAGTACATGGTATTTGTGTATGTCGCTTATAGAAATGGTCTAGTTGTGAAAACATGTATAGTTTATATATATCGTGACTACCTTTCGGCCATCACAATTCAGAGGTCATGTAGTAAACGTTCGAGGAGCTAGGACACATTAATTCGTAAATCCAAAGAACTCGTCTATCCGCTACCAAATGAAACCCCTCACATGAAGATCCCTAGTATTGTAGCACTTAGTGGATAATACATATGTTTTGTTTATTTATCATAAGTGTCATATGGTTATACGGTTTGTAAAGTAGGTTTAGTTGTTTTTTAATTGGTTCTTGCCATTTTCAAAGTAAAATGAAAGTTGTGAAATCCTTAGGCTGTTTGGTTACATGGAAATTTATTGGTGGTTTATAAGTTCTCGTCATTTCGATAATGTAAGCATATTAAGTTATGTCATTTGATTTGTGTTGGTGTTGATTTGCCAAGGTTAACACCTTAGTTAACGGTCTTGGGTAAATAAGCCTTGAGCCTTTAGCCATGGCCTTGCCGTGGCTTTGGTCTTAACTACCATGGTCTTGAGACTCAGCTTTGACCTTAGCCGTGGTTGCGATCTTGGCTTAAGGCCATTAGGCCTCTTGGTTAGCCTTTAGTTGTGACAAAAGTATAGTCGCGGAGAGAATATATATAGGCAATTTCAGTTTTGAAGAATAGTGGCCAATTTAAGCGTTTTCAATCGTTCGGACAACTTTTGTATTTTAACTTTTTGATGATTCGGACTAGAAGTGCCACTTTAAAATGAACAAGCTAAGCAAAATCTTGTTTTAGGCGCTTCGGTGTTTTGGTTTCGCTAACTTCTTTTGGCCGTATCTTTTGACTCGTTTGTCCGTTTTGGGTGATTCAAGTTGCTATGTTTACCTTTTTATCTTGTCTACAATAGTATGTAAGTTAGAAAGTCCATATGTGACTGGATTTAATGGTCTCAAATGTGTAGAATATGATTGATTTACTAGTCTGTTGCTTTTACGACAATATGTGAATTAAAATTTTTTTGGGATGAATAGTGAAAGGGAATAGTAAAAGTGAATAGTAACTTTTCAAAAAAATGAAAAGTAACCCGAAAATGAGGGTTGTTACAGTCTCACCACCTTAATGGGAATTCCGTCCCGGAATTCAGTGTGTGTTATTCGATGTTGAATTGTCTAGGAAAATGTGGGTATATGCGCCGAATTCTAATCTTTGCGTTCTTAAGTTTCTGGTCATAGAACGTGTTATGTACTATTTTATGTTTTTGGTGGTGGCTTAAGTTGATAATCTAAAGGTTTAAGATGTTGTCGATGTGAAATGGTTTATAATGATGTGATAATTGTCATTTGTAGGAAAGTCTTGATAGTGGCAAGTGGTTATCCAAACCATTTCCAAAGTTGATCATGTCTTAGGTGGTTTCGGGATGAAGGCTATATCGTATAGTGTTTATGTCTACTAGTGTTTGAAAGAAACGTGATACTGTGAAGTTTTACATACCGACTTATAATGGGGTTTAGATAATGAAGTTATATGTTGATTATTAGGAGAGTGTAGTGTATGTTTATCATTTATTCTTCGGTAGAGATGTCAAGTTTGCTTTAATATCAAAAGTGAATTTTAAAGGATTATGGCGGAATGATATCCTTGAAACCTAAACAGGCTAGTACTTCTAAGAAATGACGAGAAGATTCAATGACTATTCCAAGATAGTAGTTAGGATTATTTCAAAAATGAAAACTTTCAAGAATGAAATTGGGTACTATAATTAAGTATTAAGATCTCACTGAGTGATAAGACACTATCATGTCTCTAGATCTTTTTAATGAATTCTAGTGGTTTATCGAGTTTAAGTAGGAAATTAACCTCAATATAACCCTTGTATAACTATTCTCGTGTTTGAAAATTTAAGTCAAACATAGTTAATCAGACTATGTTCCACTATCCATAGGTTATATATAGGTGATTAGGCTATATTTAGCCGAGGTTCGATAAATTTTCCAAATACCTAAATTAGGTATACTTGTGATATGTCCATAGCTTTTGATAAATTGTCCACTAAGCAAGTTAGCGATATCAAACCATTCAGTTGCAAGTCCCGGCCATAAAAGACTTGTAACCTATGTTTTCACATTCCATTGCATAGAAGATAGTATGGGTAGATATGTGTGGAAAGAAAATCTTAAGTAATTCTAAAATAGTCTATACTTGGCTAGCATCACGGACTTTTAACCATGAAGGTTTCAAAATGGGACTTTGATGAATGTAGAGAAAGTTGCTGAACTTCAGCTTTTGTAGATGATGAAACAGTTTGTCTTTTAGAAATCCCATTTCTTGTATTTCAATTAGGGAAATTGATAGATTGTGACGGTTTCATGTAAAACAATATCATATAAGGTTTTATAAAATAATTTCTAGAGTCTATTGTATAATTTACAATGTTTGCGAAGTAAATTAGACCATTGTGTAACTCACAATGTCTAAGAAATAGTTGAGACCATTGTGCAACTCACAATGTCAGAGAAATAGTTGAGACCATTATGCAATTCACAATGTCTAGGAAACAATAGAGACCATTGTGCAATTCACAATGTCTGGAAAGTAAAGGAGACCACTGTTTCACTCACAGTGTCTGAGGATGAAATAGAGACCACTGTAGGATTTATAGTGTCCGAGGTGTAATAGACCTCAGACTGTATCTCACGGTGTCTTGAAAAATGAATCGCACCATTGTATCTCACAATGTCAAGGAAGTAGGAAAGACCATTGTAATCAGTTACAATGTCTTGGATAAAGTTTTGTAATCCTAAAATCGCAGTAGATGCATGATTAGGAGATTGGGAAAATATGATTGTGCCGTAATGCCTTAGAGTAGGCATACGCAGTGTATGTTTAGTACATTGTTTATGATTGAAATTATGTCGAGTGTATATATCAATATACTAGTATGTTTGTATAGCTTAAAATGCCTAAAAGTCACATAATCGCCTGGAGGATGGAAGGCACGGAAAACGGAAGGCTATAAAATGTTTTTGTTTGTAAAAGTAGTTATAGTTTAGGTCACAATTAGACCTGTTTCCCTATAATTAAGGCTCTAGATATCAATGTAACACCTCCAATTTCGTGATACGCAGTGAATTCAAACAGGTGTTACTTCATGGCACAACAGTCATAACAATAGAAAACAAACTCTAATGGAGTCATTTTAAAATATTTATCATTCGATTTATATAAATATCAGATTTTACAAAAATGAGGTCCCAGTAGTTTCACGGTTTACAAAATACATTAAATGGGTTTTCTAATGATAATAAAATTTATAGCCTTCTTGAGTATCCGGCTCCTCCTCGAGCCTCGTACAATATGGACCTCAAATACATGCTTAAAACTGTCAACACAAAGGTTGAGTGAATCCATAGGTTTATTGTTAAAAGTTGAACACATAATGTTTGTGTGGGTTACGTTGTTATACACCCATAATGTTGAAAACAAAACAGTTATTATTTCACTAAGCATCATGCAATCAAGGCGTTAACTTGCTCAAAAATTAATTGGTGAAACTGTTGGTACGTGACCTAAGAGGTAAAATTGCCGTTTTTACCTAATGTTACTCAAATATAGTGCGTTTGTTTGCCTACCCGGTCAACACAAATGGGATTCGTCAATCCCAATAGATCTATTCACAATATTCGTGCTCACTCTCTCTAGTGATTAATGGTTCATGATTTAGGGACTTATGTTGGGCAAATGATGCTTACCTAGTGACAATATGACAATCAAATAAACATACAGTTTGAAAGCAATGTGTTCGATTTAAATAAAGCATGTATCTCCCCCAAAGGTTTGTAAAACAATTAAGTAATAGAAAGTGGGGCTATGAACTCACCTCAGAGTAAATGATATCAATTGTATAATGATAATGATTGATATGCCGTGAGAACTTCTACGAGCAACCTAGAATAGGATGTTGCGACTTAGGTTTGTGTTAGGAATTGGAAATTCCGTAAGGAAGTGTCGGTCACCCCAATTATAGTCTAGCATATGTTAGCTCGTAGACATATCGTTATTTACGTTATTTAGTAGTCTTTAGTTAGTTATTATCTTAGTTATTAGTTTAAGTAACACCGTAAAGGAAGGACGGTTCTTTACCCACTGTATGCTTGATCCACATCCAGAAGGAGGACGTGTAGTATGTAACTATAAATACCCTCTACCTCCCAAGGTAGAGGGTTAGAGCTTCTAATCTAACCTTGCATTTTGTGTTTACTTTCTCACTCTAGAAACTCCCTCTCTACTCTCCTCATCTCTCTTGTATCATCACCATCCTAGACCACCATAATCATCAAACAACATTAAATATACGATCCTACAATTGGCATCAGAGCCTAGCTTTTGTTGTTTTTGATGATTCTCATGGTTTTTAGTGGTTTTTCTATGCGGGTTGATAAAGTTTTCATGATGATTAATGCGGTTTGGTTGCTCTTTGGATGTTGGTGATGAATTTGTTGTTATGTGATTTTAAGTGGTTTTACATGGTTTAACTTAAAACAGTTGGCGCTATTGGTTTTATATAAGCTCGTTAACATGTGTGGTTTTGATATTTTAAATCGTTATCTATTGTTTTAACAAAATCGGTGTTATAGTCGAAGTGTTCAAACAAGTGTTTTAATGTATATAAACCTATTCAGATTCCGGTTTGTCTGCATCTGTATTCTTCTGTGCGATTTGGTCAAATTCATACATGCGGTTTGTTATTGAATATGTCCAGATTCGAAGTGTCTTCGATGCGGTTTGTCACTTACTCGCTTTGTGCGGTTTGTTCTATCGGTCCGATTCACTAAATCTAGTATGCAACTTGTGTTAAATGAAGTTTGCGACTTGTGTCTTACATGTTCCTCAAGGCAGCTTTGACTCTTGAGTCAAATGCATTTGTTGACTTTTCAAGATACATGCGGTTTGTCTTGTGAAAATTGTTTTTTTAAAAGTGATTTGTGTTAAAAAGGAAAGGAATTTGAGATGAAAATGAATGAAGCGACTTGTCTTTATGAAAGATGCGGTTTGTGTACTAGACTCCGATATAAAGAAGAAGTACTAGACTCAAGACTAAACGTGACACAAAAATAAAAAACACCACTACTCGCTTACCTCAAGTATACAACATCATTAAACATCATGACTCGACATCCAACAACAACATAAAACGATCAAGTCTCACAACATCAACAAGTCTCAAATAAAACCAACAATTGACTCGAATCAGATTCTTAAAGATCTCAGTAGTGGTTCAACAAGTATTAATCTTTAAAAGATTTTTTATGAACCTATCACATCATTGATCTAATATCAAGCTGTTTTGATGGAAAATACAATGGATCTCAGATCATAATAACATCACAAATCGTTTAAGAATCCAAGGCTCTTATCAAATATCCGACTTTTATTTGAAGAAAGAACAAGACCTATAATGGTTTTATTCTCCTTTTAAGTCGGTTAAGATGGGTTAAACACAAATAAAATAAGTATGGATCCCACGTTACGTTATGTATAAATCAAAAGGGGAACCAAAGTTATTTGATCTCAGTCATCTTGTGTGAACCACGAATCTTTCATGATTATGACCACAAGTGAACTTTCTTCATCAATCATTTTTTTTATCCGAACATCATGTAAAAGGGTAAATAACAATTATGCTATCACCAAGTTACTGGTTCGTGTGATTAAAGGAAAAAGACAATTAAAACTTACCGTTTGACTTAATCAGTTTTGTCTCAATATTCAAGCCATCCCTGTGGCGAACAAGACGATACTTTTATGATTGATGATGCTTGATTATTGTGATTAGTCGACTGTTTACAATAAGAAGTTTTTTTTCCGGTTCTTGGGTGAGTATGTATGGAGTGAGGCGGACATTAGTTTAGGGTTTGAGGTTTGTGTGAGTAAGTTTAGGTCAAGTATGAGAATGGTGTCTTTCATACTCCCGGTTAAATCTAATTTTGATATCGGTTATCGGTCTTAGATGGATGGATTTGGGCTTTACTTGTGCATGGATCGGGCTTGTATGGGGTATTGGATACGAGGCTTTCATTGTTTGGACTGATTGATTGAATCTTGTAGTAATGGACTGATATGGTAGGATTAAGTGGATTTATAAAATTTAGTTATCCGAATTTTTTCATGCAAAATATATATATATATATATATATATATATATATATATATATATATATATATATATATATATATATATATATATATATATAAAATTTTGGATACTAATTTTATTATTCGGTTATGAGTGGCATTTTTGGGATTATAAAATTTCATGGAGGATATACTTATTCACGACTTGAATTAATATTTGAATAACATAGTTTCGAGATTCATGACCGGTATTGTTGATTTGGTAGTGAAGTGACGGCTCAAACGGGTTTTACTAGTGGACTTGGAATTGGACGTTAGGTTGTGATGATGGCCTTCTCAAGAATTGGATTATAATGAGATTTGATGATGAGATCTAATTATGAGATTTGTTGTGGTATGAGGTTATACTATTTCACGATGGATATTTCACGGCATGAGTTGATGATTGAACAAAGTTTACTACGGGGTTGTTTGGACGGTATTTCTTATTTGGATTTGAAGTGAGGCTTTTCTGGACACGTTTACTTATTTCGTCTTCTTTCTTTCTACCCTTCCACGAAGATGAATTGTTTGGGCATTTATTGAGTGTGATAAAGACTTGGCAATTTAGTTACGGTTGTGATTCTCTCTCGCTTAACCCACAACGTAGCTATCACTTCGTGTCTCACGCAGTTGAGGATATGTCAAGAGGTTTTGTACATTGGGTACACCGTTTCTTTTTCACGGGGATTAGTACAAGTTTAAGTAACAAATCTGGGGAATTCTACTTCATAATCAAGTTTGGTATATCGGGTTGACTTCACCAAGTGGTCACAGCAATAACCGACAGTATATGTGGATGATGTGTTTACCAAAGGGCTGAATGGTTGAGAGTTGATTAGAAATTCCCATAGAATGTTCGATGCCACTGAATGCTAATGATACTTCACAGTCTAAGCAAAATCTTTCAATAATCTTCAACGTCAGTCATGACTTTTCAAGATGTTTGCTTATGACAAGAACTTTTCGTGTAGAAGGTTGTACACGATAATGATGCTTCCGAAAGTTCGAAACCATTATGGGGGAGAAACGTATACTTTGATGTTTTACGGTCAATCTCAGGGGGAAGTAGTGTATACTACTCGACTTATTATGGTTTGTGAAGTTGTCTACATATGGGTATAGAATTGTTGATGATGTTGTTGATGTTGGATAATGAACCGTTGATGAACCGCTGCATGTTCCCCTAAAACAGATATTCACCGAAACCAAAGTTGTCAGAACACGTTCAAACTAACATTGTCTACGGTTTAGTCTTGATTTTGTAAAATCCCGCGAAAGAAGCTATTTCTCGGTTTAAATCATAGATTTGTAAAATCCCGTGACAATGGAAACATCATGGTAATTGTTAAGTGCATTTCGGATCTATCTTCTGTTTATTCTTGGTTTTGTAAAATCCTCGAAAAGAAACTATTTCTCGGTTTAAACCATATAATTGTAAAATCCCGTGATGATGGAACCATCCTGGAGAATGGAAAGTGTATTTCGGGATCTTATTTGATGCTGGTGCCATGGTTTCTACTTCGAAGAAGGGATAAAATGGTGTACTTTATGAATTGGATGTGTTTTTGGATATTCGTCATGGCAGTTTGGTTATTACATGGTTTTACGGGGTTATGTGCTTCTAACCATGGCCGGGATGAAAACCATTATCATAGTTCACTTAAAACGTCAAAGGAGGCTAGATTTGAGCTTTTAACCGGAAGATGTGACAACGGGGTTAATTCATTATTATTTATTTGAGGTTGAAGTGAAATATCACGGGCGAGTGTACTTAGTATCTGAATGTATCGGGGATGGTTGGATGAAGATTCTTCAAGATCCTTGTTCGAGCTTATTATCAAAAATGAAGACGTGGAAATCTAGTTATTGTTGGGTGACTTTTTCCTTTTCTTTTACCACTTGGGGGAATCGGGCTCTTACCACCACAAAATAACTATCACTTTAAGGAGTTACGTTGTAGTGCTCAGTGTCACATTCAATTGTGGATTTTCAAGAGGTGATGTGCGTCTTATACTTGATGGTTGGTTGGATGAAGGGTATAGAATACTTAGAGATTCAATGGAGGATGAACTCTCGGCACCGCTCTTTGTTACATATATGCAAGTTTAAGTGTCACACCCCCAAAATATCGTAGCGGAACGATAGTGTCTTTGGGGTATGACTTCATAGCACAAAGTATGGATACAGAAAACGACCTCTAAAATGAGATGTTTTGAAAGGTTTACCATTCGATTAAATAAAGTTAAAGTTTACAAAACATGAGATCCCAAAGTTTGATAATACATAAAGGGTTACAAAACATGTCGAATGGTAATAGATAAAACACAAGACTCCAATGTATGCCATGTGACCCAAAAGCTCCATGAAATGCTATCATAAGCTTTACTTACGACTTGAGATAAACATGCGAAAAAGTGTCAACACAAAGGTTGGTGAGTTCATAAGTTTGTTGAAAATTATTTGAAAAAGTCTATAAAGAATGTTGATGCAGCAAAGGCATTGCAAATCCATTCAGTTCCGAGTTCCGCCCATACAAAACCCGCAACCTATGTGTTCACAACCCATTGCCTAATATAGAATTGTCAGCCTTGTTTGTAAGTAGGACATATGTGCATACGATATATACATGTACTTAATGCAAAGAATCACAGCCAACTGAACCTCTTGACAAGTCTAAATTGTTTGTTGTGTTTTATTGAATAACGAATTATATTCACCCCGGGTCAAGTCATCAGGGACACAAGGGTGGGGGCGTCAGCACGATAGTACTATCAATACCTCTTCGCCGGCTCCGCAGGTTAACCAGCTTGCTAAAGTATGTATGTTGAAGCATAATTGAAAACAAGTTTAGCACATTAAGGCACATATCGCAATAAACCACACATAATGTCCAAAGAGTATAAGAAGTATAGTGTAACACAATTGTATAAATGGTTTGAGTATTCGCAAGAGTAAAAACAAGTATTTAAGCATGGATCTCCCCAAAGAGTTTGTAAGAATTTAAACGAGTAAAAGCGGGGTATGAACTCACAGGTATGATTGATATGCTAACAAAATGAAGTGCACGAAAATGAGACTCGAAAACTATCCGTGACCTAAAATGAATGATGTGCTCTAATATAAGTCATGAAACAATGTTGTGCATGCAAATCCATACGTAATCTATACCACTTGCAATGCGTTTTGAAAATAGAATTTATCGTCAAAATATATGTTTATGACATCTCGTCATGTTTATAAAATACTTTACAAGTATATACGTTGAATCAACATCCTACGATAATCGTTTTGTGATTTATTGTGAAATTATAACTTTTCGTCGTAAAATAGTGTCGTTGAAATTTTCATGAAAGTGAATATACGGCCTCGAAAAGCTAGTCATAAAATGGTGCACGTCGAGTGTCAGGAAACAAACTCAACGGTTTTGGGAAGCTTGTATCATTATCTCAAAGTTTTAGCATTTCAGTTTTCATCCTAGAGGTCTCGATCATGGAGTAAAACATAGGTTAAGTATGGTACTTGTGTCCAAAATATCGTTTTAAGGTGATTTCCGACAAAGTTTAAGTGACCGTATTTTATTCGTTACAACTCCGCTTGACTAACGGTTGGACATTTTGGAAAATATGCTAGGCGAACTTACTTTTACTAGAAGACATCACGTTATAAAAGTATTACATCCTTGTTAAAAACGACCCTCAACATGGTCACTTGTTGCCGTAAGGTTTGTCTAATATAAATATATTAGTTTTTTTTTTTTTTTTTCTTATATAATAAAGTTACGGCAACTTTGTGTAAACGTGTATAATTTAATCGTTACAAGTCCGTTTTCTACGTTTTCTACATCCTTTGATTCGTATTAAAGTATACTAATATATTTTTGATAAGTCGACACATTTAATAACGCTTTTTTGACTCGTAAAGAGTGACATTTAATCGTTACAAGTCCTTTTTTGACTCGTATTAAAGCCTCATTTTTTGACTCGTAAAGAGTGACATTTTCATGCTGAAATTTATGAAATTATTAGTTTTCGTTGTCAAACTTCAAAATAGCATAACTTTTTCGTTATAGCTCCGTTTTAACCCGTTCAAGCGGCCACGTTTTCGTTTTAAAGTGTATTTTCCAAATATCTAACCCAAAATATTTTACCAACTGTCGAATTTTCCCAGAATTAAAAATAAGATCAGACCGTTAACTAAAGTTGTCGAAATGAGTTTTTCTCGCGCAAAACCTATTCTAACTAATTCAAAACAACTCCGAAGCTATTCTAATCCTACCATACACCTTCTTAGGGTGTCATGGGTTCCTAGGAATCACCAAAAGTGATATGTTTCAAGGAGTAATTATAGGATGACATAAATATATATAACTCTTAAAAACAATTAAAAAGTGGTATAAACATCCATAAGACTTGCATGTTTTTCTCAAATATGATGTAATGAACATAAAATAAATATGAAATATGAAGATGAATATGAGATGCTTACTAGTTAACTTGATGAGGTTAATGAACAAAGGTTTTTCCTAATCACCCAAGGTTTTTATTTCAAAACCTATACAAAGAGTGTAACTAGAGTGAATAAAACTTGTCTTGGAAATTTTTGGTGATCTCCTCTTGAACCTCTATGGTGGCCGGTTATGTGCAGAAGAAGAGAAGAGAGAAAAGCTAAGTTTCACCTTGGATATTTTACTTGTATGTGTTTTGTTAGGATAAATGAATATAAGTTAGATATTATGTAGATATTTAGTGTCAAAATGTGATGACTCACCCTTGTGGGTCGGCAAACACAACAAAAAAAAAAGACTTGTAGTTTGTTGTAGTTAATTACTTGTATGTATAAGTAAATGTGTAGTTATGTTAAGAATTATTAGTAACTTGTATACACATTTGAGCATTTAGGATAGCGTTAACTAATAATAAATTTTAACGGGTCAAGATAAAATATATTGAGGTCATAAAAATTATAAAAATACATTTCTTGAAAGATTTGAGTGAATACATATTTATCGGGTAGTATTTAAGAAAACCGTCATAATTATATAAATATAACCATTTATATACAAAATAAATTAAAAACATCGGGTAAACTCATAATATTATTTTTATAAACTTAATATGAGTACAAAAATATATCGGGATAATTTTTGGAAGTATCGGATCAAATGTTCAAAATAATTAATTACGCGATAGCGTTTATTTAATAGGAAATTATGCGCTTAATGTGAAATGCAAAACTATGCATGAGCTAATATGATGAATATTGAGTTTGAGAAATGACCGGAAATTGAGAATTGTGACATTCTTCCCATGTCAGAGGAATCACGTCCTCGTGATTCAATCGATGATACTAAAAGGTCTACCATTAGGTTTCAAGAAATCGGGGTGTATGGTCAGCGCTTATGTCAAAACCTACATGTCTAGGTTTCTTATCTAATGAGGCTCATTGAATCTGAATAATACAGTGGATTACTTAATGGTTTAGGGAAAACGTACCAGTTACGCATTGCGGGCTGCCTCGGTTCCTAAATAGAATGCTCGACCTCGGGGTGGACTGATATTGAGTACAGGGTTTGGATTATTTCCGTCAATTGCTAAAGCTAGGTGTTGGTTACCCTGTGGTTGTCCCTGTGTTCCACTCAACCTAGGACAATTATTCCTAGTGATTCGGTTGTTGCACTCGGCAAGTCCTTTGATTATTCCTCATGTTGCCCACATTAGCGGTGTTACCTCGTGTTTTACATTGCTCCTTAAGATGGCCGTATCGATTACAATTTGTACAAGCGGCGGGCTTGGTCTTCGGATGATGATAAGCACACTTGGCACATTTGGGATGTGTACCCGCATACTCTCTTTGTTCAAGTACGGTTGCCACAAAAACTCTTGCCCTTTTGTTTTCTCGCTACCACATCCATCCGCCTATTCGACCCACTCTCTTCCTTCCTCTTGTCACTGCTCTTCAAAGTACCATTTCTAACCATCTCACCGGCCGGTTCCGGCCCTCGGTATTGCACTTTGTATTGTAGACGGCTCTTGTTTTCACATTGGTTCCACGGCTTTCGGGCACAAGACCATATATGTACCTCGCGATTCTCTTGGATTCAGGGGTAACCATATGAGGAACTAGTCTGGCTAACTCATGAAATCAATCTGTGTAGGCTGCGTGACCAGCTCCTATCATAGAGTGATGATAAAGTTCATGTTCCAGTTTCTGCATTTCATTGTCCCGGCAAGTACTCTTCTTGCAATAACGCCTTAAATTCGTCCCATGTCATACCTATAGCTGTTTCTCGCCTAGCTTGTAGGCTGTGTGTTCCACCATGTCAATGTCTTCCCTGATAGCAAGAAAGCAAAGATACTTCACCCTCGATGCGGCACAATTGCGATGTCGATCACGACTCTGTCTTCTCTACCCACCGAGTATACGCCAAGGCGCCTCTTATACCATCAAACTCTATTGGTTTGCATGCCGAAAATTCCTTATACGTGCATCCAGTTTCGTTGTTGTTGTTGTTGGTGGTGGTGGTGGTGGTGTTGTTATTGTTGTCATTGCCAACTACATTGTCGGTGTCTACATTCCGGTTCTCGTGGTTTCCCGAGTTATTCATATGGTTTCCAACTTGTGTGACAATAGTGGGAAGCAAGATTTGAAGTTTTTGAGCGATGATGGCGCAAAATGGTTTCCGCCCGTTGTTGACATTGTTACCCATGTCACGACCGTCTTCTCCACCTCCATGCTCACCTGTCCTTCCACCCCTTTGCGCCGTACCACCTCGGTTAGTGCTGCGTGTTACCCTCTTTGGTGCCATGATCTCTGCAAGGAAAGGACGGTTGAGTTCCCAATGTCTATACTTAACGTCCTCAAACATAATACCACGCCACAAATTGGTTCCTAGGGTGTGCCCACACCGATCTACACGTATGCGTACAAGTCGCGATATGTCCACGCTGGTTGGACGCATTTATAATTATGTTGGCCACCATAATTATAATTGCCTCATTTCATACGTGTACATACCACCAAGCATGCATGCTCCCCGGCGATTGTTGTTACTGAAATAGGTAGCCATTCTATCATCCGATTCTAAACGGTGGAGGAGGAATTTAGGGTAGGTATCTAGGGAGAGTCGCACTTAGTGTATAGGAATTTCCTTTAGGTGCTAAAGTCACTATGAGGTTTAGTCGCCAGCAGTTCCCAAAGTATCCTCAAGAGAACTCCCATCCTCGGGCAAAATCATCAAATCTATACAGCTATATAGTCACACTTATTTAGCTCGATCTCGTGTCTTATCAAACAAGAACTGTCACAAGATCAAGTTAGATAAGTGCTCATTACTAAGCTCCATATTTTTGATGACTTGACTAGATTTTGGGACTCCCCTATCGGTACAAGGAAACTACGTTATTCAATGAGGTGGGTCTAGAAGAAATATTTAAGAAAACAAATGCGCACGAAAAGTGTGTAAGGCGATAGGAAAAGAAAGGATCGACGTAAAAGCGGTTATAGTCTAGGAACTAAAATGCACCCTAGTTCTCTATAACCAAGGCTCTGATACCAATCTGTCACACCCTAAAATATCGCGGTGAACGATAGTGTCTTTGGGGTATGACTTCATAGCACAAAGTATGGATACAGAAAACGACCTCTAAAATAAGACGTTTTGAAAGGTTTACCATTCGATTAAATAAAGTTAAAGTTTACAAAACATGAGATCCCAAAGTTTGATAATACATAAAGGGTTACAAAACATGTCGAATGGTAATAGATAAAAACACAAGACTCCAATGTATGCCATGTGACCCAAAAGCTCCATGAAATGCTATCGCCTTACGACCTGAGATAAACATGCTAAAAATTGTCAACACAAAGGTTGGTGAATTCATAAGTTTGTTGAAAATGATTTGAAAAAGTCTATAAAGAATGTTGATGCAGCAAAGACATTGTAAATCCATTGTTCCGAAGTTTCGCCCATACAAAACCCGCAACCTATGTGTTCACAACCCATTGCCTAATATAGAATTGTCAGCCTTGTTTGTAAGTAGGACATATGTGCATACGATATATATATGTACTTAATGCAAAGAATCACGCCAACCGAACCTCTGACAATTCTAAATTGTTTATTGTGTTTTATTGAATAACGAATTATATTCACCCCAGGTCAAGTCATCAGGGACACAAGGGTGGGGGGGAAATCCGATAGTACTATCAATACCTCATCGCTCCAGGAGTTAACCAGCTTGCTAAAGTATGTATGTTGAAGCATAATTGAAAACAAGTTTAGCACATTAAGGCACATATCGAAATAAACCACACATAATGTCCAAAGAGTATAAGAAGTATAGTGTAACACAATTGTATAAATGGTTTGAGTATTCGCAAGAGTAAAACAAGTATTTAAGCATGGATCTCCCCCAAAGAGTTTGTAAGAATTTAAAAGTAAAGTGGGGTATGAACTCACTCCGGTATGATTGATATGCTAACAAAATGAAGTGCACGAAAATGAGGCTCGTAAACTATCCGCGACCTAAAATGAATGATGTTCTCTAATATAAGTCATGAAAAAATGTTGTGCATGCAAATCCATATGTAATCTATACCACTTGTACGTTTTTGAAAATATAATTTATCGTCGAAATATATGTTTATGACATCTCGTCATGTTTATAAAATACTTTACAAGTATATACGTTGAATCAACATCCTACGATAATCGTTTTGTGATTTATTGTGAAATTATAACTTTTCGTCGTAAATTAGTGTCGTTGAAATTTTCATGAAAGTGAATATACGGCCTCGAAAAGCTAGTCATAAAATGGTGCACGTCGAGTGTCAGGAAACAAACTCAACGGTTTGGGAAGCTTGTATCATTATCTCAAAGTTTTAGCATTTAAGTTTTCATCCTAGAGGTCTCGATCATGGAGTAAAACATAGGTTAAGTATGGTACTTGTGTCCAAAATATCGTTTTAAGGTGATTTCCGGCAAAGTTTAAGTGACCGTATTTTATTCGTTACAACTTCGCTTGATCTAACGGTTGGACATTTTGGAAAATATGCTAGGCGAACTTACTTTTACTAGAAGACATCACGTTATAAAAAGTATTACATCCTTGTTTAAAATGACCCTCAACATGGTCACTTGTTGCCGTAAGGTTTGTCTAATAGAAATATATTAGTTTTTTTTTTCTTATATATTAAAGTTACGGCAACTTTGTGTAAACGTGTATAATTTAATCGTTACAAGTCCGCTTTTCTTACATCCTTAGATTCAGTATTAAAGTATACTAATATATTTTTGATAAGTCGACACATTTAATAACGCTTAAGCCTCATTTTTGACTCGTAAAGAGTGACATTTTCATGTTGAAATTTCTGAAATTATTAGTTTTCGTCGTCAAACTTCAAAATAGCATAACTTTTTCGTTATAGCTCCGTTTTAACCCGTTCAAGCGGCCACATTTTCGTTTTAAAGTGTATTTTCCAAATAGCTAACCCAAAATATTTTACCAACTGTCGAATTTTCCCAGAATTAAAAATAAGATCAGACCGTTAACTAAAGTTGTCGAAATGAGTTTTTCTCGCGCAAAACCTATTCTAACTAATTCAAAACAACTCCGAAGCTATTATAATCCTACCATACACCTTCTTATGGTGTCATGGGTTCCTAGGAATCACCAAAAGTGATATGTTTCAAGGAGTAATTATAGGATGACATAAATATATATAACTCTTAAAAACAATTAAAAAGTGGTATAAACATTCATAAGACTTGCATGTTTTTCTCAAATATGATGTAATGAACATAAAATAAATATGAAATATGAAGATGAATATGAGATGCTTACTAGTTAACTTGATGAGGTTAATGAACAAAGGTTTTTCCTAATCACCCAAGGTTTTTATTTCAAAACCTATACAAAGAGTGTAACTAGAGTGAATAAAACTTGTCTTGGAAATTTTTGGTGATCTCCTCTTGAACCTCTATGGTGGCCGGTTATGTGCAGAAGAAGAGAAGAGAGAAAAGCTAAGTTTCACCTTGGATATTTTACTTGTATGTGTTTTGTTAGGATAAATGAATATAAGTTAGATATTATGTAGATATTTAGTGTCAAAATGTGGTGACTCACCCTTGTGGGTCGGAAAAAAAAAAAAAAAAAAAAAAAAACTTGTAGTTTGTTGTAGTTAATTACTTGTATGTATAAGTAAATGTGTAGTTATGTTAAGAATTATTAGTAACTTGTATACACATTTGAGCATTTAGGATAGCGTTAACTAATAATAAATTTTAACGGGTCAAGATAAAATATATTGAGGTCATAAAAATTATAAAAATACATTTCTTGAAAGATTTGAGTGAATAAATATTTATCGGGTAGTATTTAAGAAAACCGTCGTAATTATATAAATATAACCATTTATATACAAAATAAATTAAAAACATCGGGTAAACTCATAATATTATTTTTATAAACTTAATATGAGTACAAAAATATATCGGGATAATTTTTGGAAGTATCGGATCAAATGTTCAAAATACTTAATTACGCGATAGCGTTTATTTAATAGGAAATTATGCGCTTAATGTGAAATGCAAAACTATGCATGAGCTAATATGATGAATATTGATTTTGAGAAATGACCGGAAATTGAGAATTGTGACATTAAGTCACGTGTTCGGGTTAGTTAACTTCAGGGTCAAATTCATCATATTGGGTTTTCTCCATCAGCTGTTACTACAAAGAGCCAACTGAATCATAATGGGGTTGATTACAAGTTTGCCAAGAGTAGATGAAAAGAGAGAGATTATGACGTTTGAACACAACAGTTCATGCCTCGTTCTCTAAATAAAAAGAAAAAGTGTACGCTTCAGTGAACTTTATCTTATGAAGAAGAGAAATCTTTTCAATTATGACCATTCTCATCAACATGCTTCATGCTTTTTCAATGCGCTTTCAGTTATCAAGTGAACCGGACTACCGATGATTGTTCTCTTATTCCACTTGCTCGATTATAATGACGATGGAGACATCATTTGCTACCTTTGAGGAGGAGAAGTGTGAATAGACTACATTTGGATGATTTTCACTTGTTTAATCAAGAATGGCATCTCCGTATGCAATTCTTGAGGGGGATAAGAAGTATGATAATTCTACATGTTGAAGTTATATTTGAGAATATATGGTCAAACGGCTCCAAACTCATGTAAGAACAGAGCTTCTTCTTATCGGGACATCTTTACATGGAGTTTCTTCTGAGAGTCGTTGGTTAACATCTTCACACGGGCTGATTTGATTAATGACAAAGTGCTTCGGTTATGGGTGATTTCCTTATTGAACATCTTCGTTCTTGTTTGATTGGGAGGGATTTGAGTTAAGGGGATTTGCTATTTGTAAGTTAACAGGAATGCATTTGGTGAGTTGAAGATGTTGACTTTCTATTCCCCAAATGGACAATCTAGAAGAAGGTCAAGTCTACATTACGTTCTACATTTTCTGGCCGCATGTTAGAAGACTAAAGATGAGTTGCATTTAACGATCTAAAGACTTCTTCTTAATCCGGGCATTTATCAAACAGATTGTCGGTTTTAGGGAGAGCACTAATTGAGGGAGGGTGAAATGTCTGACTTAATCCCTAATTCAATTGCTCACATGTATCGCCAAGTTGATTCTCACAAAGACTTCAAGCGATCTTCTCAAAAGATTTCTAGTACATGAGGTTACAATGGGTTGATTCGAGTGTCAAAACCAAGCAAGGGAAGAGACACACATCTAAAAGAACAACGAGTACACTTAACGAACTTAATTCTTCTAAGTGATTGAAGATATCCCGGGAAGACAAATGTCATGACCGCAGAGAAACTCAGTGTTTGACTCGTGGCTTCTAGTGTTCTAATTCCAACTATGTGGGGGAAGAGATGGAAGAGTTAGTTTCTGGGGATAAAAGAGGTACAAAAGTATGAAATATTCAGGGGAGATAAATGTGTAACATGAGGGACGTGTTATCAGTTATTCTCTCTTTGGGAATGTGTGTACTTCGGGTTCTTGAGCTTTATACACGATCATTAGGGAAGAAAAATGTGAACATTGAGGAGGTGTTTTCATTCCCCTCATGACGTGTATTCGGGAGAGTTCTTGAGCATTATACAAAGAGACTGACTGCATCAATTCAACTACTTGAGGGAATTGTTCTCTTGACATCTTTTAGAATGGAGCGCTTCAGACTTCAGTGGAAAAGTAATTTGAGAAGAGTTATTTAAGTGTGGGATGAAACGTTGATGTTCTTCTATTGGATGATATAACCCCGAACAATGAATCACGATGATTATTCTTAAAAGGAGCAGCAAGTTCGATGATAATGGTGTGCTTCTTTGTGCACAGGGCTAAGGGAAGCTTGAATGAAAGCTTTGAATCTGCTCAGCTAAAGGATTTTAAGTTTGGGGGAAGCTACCAAAGTGTCACTTCCAGATGGTTCAATTTCTTTCTTCAGTAAAAAGCCTTGGGCGTTGGTGGTGAATGTCTAAGAGATGATGACTTCTATCTTCTACAACGAGGCTGCTTGATATCCTTATCTCATACTGATCATCATCTTCTTAAACTATATCATCTACTCTATCTTTGTATATATTTATCTAAACCCAAATATAAAAATATAAAACCAACGAAAAGAAAATTATAAAAATATAAAACCAACAAAAATCCATAAAAATCAGAAAATTTAAAAAACACCAAAAATATGTTTTCTCAAGACATGTCTTCTGGTATCGATAACATCTACGGTCTTAGAAATGTCTATCAACAATGGCACAGGACCATAGATGAAGTTCGAGTAGAAGGTGTAAACATTCTTTTCCAAAACATGTCTCAAAATATGGCTTGCTTATTTATCCGGGACGTAACCCGTGCTTAAACAATGGTTTGCTATTATTTGAGATAGCAACCCGCTCTTCAAGAAAGGAAAGTGTTGCGCTAAACCAATTTTCAAATATTTCGTTCACTTATCCTAAAACTAAATGAGGAAAATATGTCGAAGGACTGCTGTTCCTACTCAAATATTTTTCCTTCTAAAATTCTTCAGAAAAATATTTGTTTTAAGTAAATGGTGGTAAATTGAGTTGCTTGAAAACCAATCAGAATCTGAATTTTCATAAATTTGCAAAACCCAATCAATGACTTCAGCATGGTTAAAACTTTTCATAAAATGAGTCATTGATTGAAGGTAGGGATGGCAACGGGTCGGATTTGGGGCTGGTTTTAGTGAACCCGTACCCGTACCCGTTTACAATATCTAAACCCGAACCCGCCCCAATACCCAATGGGTACCCGATTATTATTATCCATCGGGTTATCGGTTTTCTCCGTGGATATCGGTTATCCCCAATTAAATCATCGTTGTACAAATTTGTGAGTATCAAGTTAAAAAACTCAACCTAAAAACAAACCAAAACACACTAATATATTCAAATTTTTTAGAAGTTAAAGAAAACGACTTCAATATTTGTAAAGTTTGAAGATTAAAGAGTTAATGTGTCATGTGTGTGAGAATTAAAGCGTCAAACGTGAGGGTTAATTTAATTGTTTGTAATTACCAAGATATAGGCTATTAAGGATTAGAATAGAAAAAACTTTGTACAAGGTTAAGAGCTCAAAACTTATTTGGACCTTATATAAATTAGCAAAAAAAAATGGGTACAAATTCGGATATACGGGTACGGGTAAACGGGCGGTTATTACTAGAACCCGTAACCGAACCCGTACCCGAAAAGAAAAGAATATTTCTACCCGAACCCGTATCCAAACCCGCGAACCCGCCCCCAAACCCGACCCAACAGGTTCGGTTTTCGGTTTTCCCCATCGGTTTCGGGTGCTTTTGCCATCCCTAATTGAAGGGGAGAATGTTTTTCAAATTATATCATCTATCGGGCTTATCTAATTATCCTACGTGCTTAACTGAAAAGGATTTTTGCCTATGTCGAAGGACTAGGAATCTAGGATATGATCATTAGAATTAGATGATTAATGTTTGATAAACACATAATTCCCATGCCTTTTATGATCTGATTGATATGTTGAATTGACTTTTATTAGTCGCTTGCTGTTTGGGTGTTGTCGACCACCATATATCTGTTTGTGTTGACTAACTGTCACACCCCCAAATTATCTGTTTTGCAGCGGAATGAAATTCCTGGGGATTGACTGTCATAGCATCACAATCACAGTTATATTGAACGACCTAAAGTGTCGTTTTAGAAACACATCATTTGATATTTAATTTAAACATTCAGAGTTACAAGATAGGTCCCCAAAGTTGATAAAGTTTGCGGAAAATAAGTTTATTACAAGTCCAAACGATGTTTTGAAATGCCATAATATACAATGAGACGCGTCGACACCGCGACTCTATGGGGGTTCCTTATTCATGCCATGATGCGAATGTCTTAGTTACTTGAAAATACATTGCTAAAACGGTTAACAATAATGTTGGTGAGAAATCATAGGTTTATGAAAAATGTTTTATACAACCACACAAGTATAGACCATATATGACAAACATGCCACATAAAAATGTTACAATTGCTATAAGTCCATGACACCTAAACTAGACTGATCATGATGTTCGCCCCAACAGTGTTTGCCAAACAACTCAAATAATGATATTAAATGAAATGCATCCGTTTAACCGGTTGGAATCCACCAACCCGGATGGAGGAGTCACCCTCGATAGATCTATCCACTCACCCTCGCTTCTATGAAATTAACGGTCCATGTTATATAATGGGGACATTCAATTGGCATGAGGTAACTTAAGCAATGTAATGAATTTGATATACTTGGTATCGTAATAAAATGATGTGCAATGTATTCTCCCCGTAGGTTTGAAAATAAGTATAAACGTATACAACGGGGCTATGAAAACTCACTTGATGAATTGATGCGATGACAAAAGTGATTACACCGAAATGTAGCGTGAATCTCAAAACTTGACCTATTATGAATGATATGATACATAATAAGTTATGATGTAATGTTATGCATGCAATTCGGATGATATCGATACCACTTATGAATTTTTGAAAATAATACTTTTCGTCGAAAAATAATCTTTTAACGTCTTGACCATTTTTAAATTACTCCACATGTATTTACGTTGAAATGATATCCGACGATAATCATTTAGTGATTTATTATGAAATTATAACTTTTCGTCGTAAAATAATGTTGTTGAAATTTTCATGAAAGTGACTAAACGGCCTCTAAAAGCTAGTCGTAAAATGGTGCACGTCGAGTGTTAGGAAACGAACTCAACGGTTTTGGGAAGCTTGTATCATTATCTCAAAGTTTTAGTACATGAGTTTCCATCCTAGAAGTCTCGAACATAAAGAAAAATATAGGTTAAGTATGGTACTTATGTCCCACAATATAGTTTAAGGATGGTTTTCGGCAAAGTTTAAGTAACCGTATTTAAGTCATTACAACTCCGCTTGACAAATGGTCGGACATTTTCGAAAATATGCTCGGCGAACTTACTTTTACTAAAAGACATCACTTTATAAAAAATTCTACATCAATGTTAAAAACGACCTCCAACATGGTCTCTTGTTGCCGTAATACTTGCCTATTAGAAATTTAATAGTTTTTCCTTATATAATAAAGTTACGACAACGTTTTGTAAACGTGTATAATTTAATCGTTACAAATCCGTTTTCTACGTTTTATATGTCCTTAGCTTTGTATCAAAGTATACTAATATATTTTTGATAAGTCGACATAATTTATAACGCCTAAGCCTCAATTTTGACTCGTACAAAATAAACATAACATGCTGAAATTTTCAGAATTTATCGTTTTCGTCGCCTAACTTGAAAAATTCATAACTTCTTCGTTATAACTCCGTTTTAATCCGTTCAAGCGGCCACGTTTTCGTTTTAAAGTGTATTTTCTAAATATCTAGGCCAAAATTTTTTACTTACTGTCGAATTTTCCAGATTTCAAAAATAAGGACAGGCCCTTTTGCAAACTTTTCAAAATGAGTTTTTCTCGCGCCAAACCTATTCTAACCCATTCAAAACAACTCCGAAGCTATTCTAATCCTACCATACACCTTCTTAGGGTGTCATGGGTTCCTAGACATCACCAAGAGTGATTTATAACAAGGAGGAATTTTAGGATGACATAAATATATATAACTCTTAAAAACATGTAAAAGTGTTATAAACATCCATGAGATTTGCATGTTTTCTCAAATATGATGAAATGAATATAACAATGAATATGAAATATGATCATGAATATGGATGCTTACTAGTTAACTTGATGAGGTTATAAGAACAAAGGATTTTTCCTAATCACCCAAGGTTTTTATTGCACGACCTTAATCAAGAGTGATACTAGAGTGTAAAAATCTTGTCTTGTAAAATTTTGGATGATCTTCTCCTTGGTCCTTGTGGTTGGCCGGTTGCAAGAGGAGAGGAAGAGAGAAATGGTTTGATCTTTTTACTTTGTGAAATAATAAAGTGTATGTGTTTAGTGTTTGAGTATAATACATTAAACTTGAGTAGATATTATGCAAACCAAATGACTCACCCCCCTTGTGTCGACAAGGGGGTGCTAGTCACCTCTTAATACATTTTTTATTATGTATAAGTGTAATTATATGTAAGTTAATTGAAGACATGTGGTAACTTGTATACACATTTGAGTATTTAGGGTAGCGTTAGATAAAAATAAATTTTAACGGGTCAATATAAAATATATTGAGGTCATAAAAATTATAAAAATACATTTCTTGCAAAATTTGAGTGAAATAATAATTATCGTGTAGTATTTAATAAAACCGTCGTAATTATATAAATATAACAATTTATATACAAAATAAATTTAAAACACTGGGTAAAGTCATAATATTATTTTATAGTGTTAATATAAGTATAAAAAATATATTGTGATAATTTTTGGACGTAACGGATCAAATATTCAAAATAATTAATTACGCGATAGCGTTTATTTAATATGAAATTATACGGTTAATGTAAAATGCAAAAACCATGCATGAACTAATATGATGATGATGATGCTAATGATATTGTTGGGTCTATTATAGATTTGATGATACAAAACAAGAAGAATGAAACATGAAAGACTAAAAGTGACAAGAAGGGAAACTCTAAAAAGATGGAGGATTTGGAAGATTCTAGAAGATATGCTTAAAAGAATATTTAGTTTCCTAATTGTATTATGATCCCTCTTGTAAACCCTAGATGTCTCTAGTATATAAAGAGACATAAGGTCATTAGTTTTATTGGTACGTACAAGATGTAGACGTCTAAAGGTGTGTGTGTGTGGGAATCTAGGCGTAGGGATTTGGGAAAACGCCTAGGGTTTAGTTAGTTAGCGTTAGATCAAGTCTTTGATCTTTATTATAGTTAGTTAGTTAGTTTACAATAATGAAAAACCTTGTTCATAATAATGTTGATTCTATGTTTGAATATTCCGCTTTCATTATTATGTGTTCCTAGATATAATATTAGACCTCGTCTAAGAGCTTACAACGATCTTCACAGATATGTAGACTAAACCTAGTCTATATGAAATGTCCTTGATGATTGTTCATGAATTCACAGCTAAACCATTAAGGTTACGCGAATTTGATACTCATAAACCTAGTTTACGATAAATGATAAATGATGAAGCATGAGTAATGTTTTGAAAAATGACCTGAAAATACGAGTTGTCACATTCGCCCATCCAAAAAGGAATTCAGTCCCTGAATTCAGTCCTTGTTGGGTCCTACGGTGTTGTCGGTGAAAAGATAAGGATATTTGAGGCGATCGGTCTTCCCGTTCCCAAGTAAACTCAGGACCTCTTCGAGAATTCCAACGAACCTTCACGATAGGAATACGACTTTGTTTCAACTGCTTGACCTCGCGGTCCATGATTTCTACAGGTTCCTCCACGAAATTGAGTTTATCGTCGAGTTGAATTTCTTCCAATGGAATAACGAGT
Organism: Chrysanthemum makinoi; assembly: GCA_910596185.1. Lineage (NCBI taxonomy): Eukaryota > Viridiplantae > Streptophyta > Magnoliopsida > Asterales > Asteraceae > Chrysanthemum > Chrysanthemum makinoi. The sequence continues at coordinate 265,348,141 of OU343222.1, forward strand.
GATTCGTCCGAAAGACATTTCTTCAGGTTTGAAACGTGAAACGTGTTGTGTACGTGACCAAGTTCTGTCGGAAGATCAAGTCGATAAGCTACAGGGCCGACTCTGCTCAAAATTTTGAATGGCCCAATGTACCTCGGGTTCAACTTCCCGCGTTTTCCAAATCGTACCACGCCTTTCCAAGGAGATACTTTCAACATCACTTTGTCGCCAACTTGAAATTCTAATGGTTTGCGCCTAACATTTGCGTAACTTTTCTGTCGCTTCTTGCGGTTCGAGTCTATCTCGGATTTGGACTATCTTTTCTGTTGTTTCCCGTACCATTTCTGGACCAGTGAGTTGTGCGTCTCCAGCCTCGGCCCAACAAAGCGGGGTGATCGGCACTTCGACCATAGAGGTGCCCTCAAATGTGCCGCTTTTATACTGGTGTGATAACTATTGTTGTACGAGAATTCGATCAATGGCAAATGATTAGCCCAACCATTTCCAAAATCAATCACACATGCTCTCAGCATATCTTCTAATGTTTGAATTGTCCTTTCACTTTGACCATCGGTTTGTGGATGATATGTTGTGCTCATCTCTAATTTGGTTCCAAATGAATCTTGTAATGATTTCCATAAGTTTGAAGTGAATCGACTATCTCTGTCGGAAATGATGGAAATTGGTGCACCATGCCTTGAGACTATTTCCTTGACATAAAGTCTAGTGAGTTGTTCCATGGAATAACTCTCTCTGATTGGTATGAAATGGGCTGATTTGGTAAGACGATCAACGATTACCCATATAGCGTCGTAACCTCCCGATGTCTTAGGAAGTTTCGTGACGAAGTCCATCGTAATGCGTTCCCATTTCCATTGTTGGAGTAACCCTGAAGGTTTCTGATATTCGACTTTTACCTTAGAGCAAGTAAGGCATCGGCTAACGTACGTGGCAATTTCCGCTTTCATGTCCGGCCACCAATAAAGTTTCTTGAGATCCTGATACATCTTATCAGATCCTGGGTGAATAGAATACTTTGACTTATGCGACTCATGCATAATAAATTCTCGTATCCCACCATAAAATGGTACCCACATTCTATCCTTGAAGCATAATACTCCATCTGCTCTCTTTACAAAGCCATTTGCATTTTCGGGCATACCATAAAGCTTTTCACTTGGTCGGTTTACCTCCTTAAGTGCCTCGATTTGTGCCTCGAATATTTTTGATGGTAAAGGTGAACTGATCATCATTCCTAATGATCGGACTCTTAAAGGTTTGGGTCTTTCTTTCCGGCTAAGAGCATCAGCCACAACATTGGCTTTTCCCGGATGATACTTGATTTCACAATCATAATCGCTGAGTAATTCCAACCAACGACGTTGTCTCATGTTAAGTTCCTTCTGATCAAGAACATATTGTAAACTCTTGTGGTCCGTAAACACTGTGCACTTTGTACCGTAAAGGTAGTGTCTCCAAATCTTGAGTGCAAAACTACGGCCCCCAACTCAAGATCATGTGTGGTGTAGTTCTTCTCATGAACCTTAAGTTGTCGAGAAGCATAAGCTATCACCTTCTCGTTTTTCATTAATACGGCTCCAAGCCCTTTATGTGAAGCATCGCAGGATACAACGAAGTTCTCAATTCCTTCGGGTAGTGCCAAAATTGGCGCACTGCAAAGCATTTGCTTCAACAACTAAAAGCAGCCTTCATGTTTCTTTCCCCTCGTACTTCTTGTTTTTCAGTGTCAACTTGGTCAAAGCTTTAGCTATCTTTGAAAAACCTTCGATGAATCTTCGGTAATACCCGGCGAGTCCTAGAAATTGTCTGATTTCTGTAGGATTTGTTGGAGTAGCCCAATATTTTACAGCTTCAATCTTTGTAGGATCAACTTGTAGTCCTTGACTATCAATGACATGACCAAGAAATTGTACTTTACGATTCCAAAAATCACACTTCGAAAATTTGGCATACAACTTCTCATTCTTGAGTAGTCCTAAAATCGTTCTTAAATGCCCTTCGTGCTCTTCTTTGCTCTTTGAGTAAATCAATATGTCGTCGATGAATACTATAACAAACTTGTCCAAATACGGTTTGCATACCCTATTCGATCCATGAATACTGCAGGTGCATTAGTTAATCCGAACGGCATTACTTGAAACTCATAATGTCCATAACGTGTTCTAAATGCTGTTTTTGGGATATCCTCCTCCCGAAATCTAAGTTGATGATAACCTGACCTTAGGTCAATCTTTGAGTAGATACTAGAGCCTTGCAACTGATCGAACAAGTCGTCGATTCTGGGGAGTGGGTAACGATTCTTCACCGTTAACTTGTTCAGCTCTCTATAATCTATACACGTTCTGAAGGATCCATCTTTCTTCTTCACAAACAAGACCGGTGCTCCCCAAGGCGAGAAACTCGGCCTAATGAATCCTTTGTCTAAAAGTTCTTGCAACTGGTTAGACAACTCTTGCATCTCTGATGGTGCTAGACGGTAAGGTGCTCGCGCAATTGGTGCAGCTCCGGGCACTAAGTCAATATGAAATTCTACTTGACGTGCCGGTGGAAGTCCTGGCAAGTCTTCAGGAAAGACTTCAGGAAATTCTCGAGCAATTGGTACATCCTCAAGTCGCTTCTCCTCCGACTTCTTCTCGGTTATATGTGCTAAGAAAGCAAAACAACCTTTCTTTATGTACTTCTCCGTCTTGATCCATGATATAATACTGAGTCTAGTTCCACTTCGTTCCCCACGAATGATCAAAGTTTCGCCGTTGTAAGGAAGATGAACAACTTTTTCATCACAAATGATTCTTACACGATGTTTGGATAACCAATCCATACCGATGATAACGCCGAAACTACCAAGTTCTACGGGCATAAGGTCTATATTGAAGGGATGATTTAGAAA
>OU343222.1:265351130-265413681 GCA_910596185.1 Chrysanthemum makinoi
ACTTGTTCATACGCTTATGCGTAAAACAATGAATCACGCCTAAAGCAAAATCAAGCCGTTGGTTTTGCATATAATTAAAAACCTATGTTTGGAATCACTCAAGGAAACTTTAACCACTTACAAATTTGAAGATTATAACACCGATATGAAGATTGAATTATAGGCGTGGGATAATGGTGGTTGTAGAAATAAATGTGTGTAATAAATGTGAAGTAAGATTAGGTGGAGAGTTTTTGTTAAATTTAATTTTAAGATTTTGACAATTATGGCCCCTCCACCTTAACCATTTTCAACCACGGCCCATAACTTCCATTTTTGGTTAAGCAAGTAGTGAAAGTTTGGAAAGAAACTTAACGACACTCCCCCTCGACTTTAAAAATATTGAAATTTTACAAATTTGAGTCCGAGGAGTGTTAAGAAACAAGAAACATATCCACCATTATCAAAGAAACAACCAAAATTGGGAAACATGCAAGTACAAGGTTTTATGAAACAGAAAATATTTACTTTCTCCCCCCTCAACACTTGACCGTGAAAATATTGAATTGTTTGAAAGAGTAAAGTGTTGAGGGAAGATTTGTACTTGCAATGTTGAAAGAATTTTAGATAGAAGAGTATTTTTGTATTTTATGAAATTTTATATTTTTCTATTTTGTTTTTGAGAAAATATTTACAAAAGAGATTTTTTTGTGTTTGACTTGTATTAAGAATGTGTCAAAAGTTAGTCCAGTTCTTCTAGAGTCAAACACCTCATGCCAATCCGGTGGATCAACTCAATAAACCTAGCAGGAGCTAAGGCTTTGGTGAGAAGGTTCGTCAACTGGTGTTCAATACCCACAAAATATAATTCAACAGTACCCTTTTTCACATGCTCCTTTAAGAAATGATATCGAAGATCGATGTGCTTGGACTTCGAATGTCAGAAGGAGTTGCAAGAGATTGCAATAGCACTTCGATTGTCGCAGTACATCGGAATTCTATCAAATACGTAACCATAGTCTTTGAGTTGTGTTCTCATCCAACTGACTTGAGCACAACACGCCACATGGCTTTATATTACCTTCATTGAGGACAACGATGTGCAATCTGCTTCTTCGATTGCCATGACACCAGGTTTATCACCAGAATTTGTAGAGTACCGAAGTGCTTTTTTAGAATCTAAGCAACCTGCATTGATCAGCGTCTGAAAAAGCGATTAGTTCAAAACCAGAATCCTTCGGATACGAGATTCCCAAATTAATGGTTCCCTTGATATATCAGAGAGGATTCTTTTAGCCTTAGAGAGTGAATTGTCTCGGTCCGGCGCGGGAGCAAAGATACAGAAAGACAATGTCCGGTCTCTGGCTGTTAGATATAAGAGACCAATAATACTTGGTATTTAGTAGGGTCAACCAATTTCCCATGCAAATGGCGTCCAGTTTCTTGGTATGTGCCATAGCTGTGGCATAGGTATCACAGTTTTGCATTCCATGTTTGTTTAAAATTTCAAGAGCATATTTGGACTAACTTAGGAAAATACCATGGGGTGATTGATGAACTTGCAGTCCTAGAACGAAGTAATATTCACCCATCATGGACATTTCATAATGTTTTTCATAAGTTTTGAAAATTCGTTTGAGTACTTTTTATGTGTTTACCCAAAAATGTCATCCACACATAGATTTGAACGATTAAAATATGAGCCCCGTGATATTGAATGAAAAGTGTTGGGTCGACCGATCCTTTAGTGAAATTATTGGCAATGAGAAAGGATGATAACTTATCATACCCTGCCCATGGGGCTTGTTTGAGATCGTATAGAGCCTTTTTCAGTTTGAAGACGTGATTCGGGAACTCTGTAAATCCTTCGGTGACTAACATATACGTTCCATCAGTTGACCATTCAGAAAAGCGGCTTTGACATCCATCTGATAGACCATGTTATGCATGTGAGCCGCGAATGCCAGAAAAATCCGTACACCCTCAAGGCGAGCAACCTGTGCGAATGATTCCTCGAAGTCAATCCTATCTTCTTTTCTATAACCCTTAGCCACCGGACGTGACTTATTTATGCCATTGCCTTCAGCATCCAACTTGTTTTTCCAAATCCATATAAGACCAATAACATATACCCGGTTGGTTTTCAACCAATTCCCATACCTCAAGACGTTCAAACTGATTAAGTTCTTCTTGCATGGATTCTATCCAGTTTTCATAAGTCATTGCTTCTTTAATGTTTTTGGGTTCAGATTGGCAAGCATAGGTGCATAAATGCAATGTTCACCGCCAGGTCTAAAGGCGTTGTCTAATTCTGGCCCGGTTGCCAATGATACACAGAGATTGGTCTTTAGTCCAACGATGTGTGGAGGGTTGATGTTGATATACATTGTGCAGATTAGGAGGATTCAAATGGCTGGTGGATGATTCCGCAACATCAGAAGTGGCAGTTTAGTAAAAGGATTGAAGAACATTTGGATCATATCTGCAGGTGTAGGTACCTCATGGTTCGAGAAGATCATCAGTGGTTCATCGTGGATGCGGTTTGTTCGGCTGTTGTTGTAGAATCAATTGGAGGTGCGTGCTTTTTCAAAAGTTGTTGTTGTTTCAGGTGTATCAGAGATTGGAGTATTATCATGTTGAGCAGCGGAAACATTTGATACATCTAGAGCACGTTGATCAATATCATCACTAAACAGAGGAGCAAATAGCTGTTCCATTTGACGACGAGTAAGCAGTAGGCTTTGTTCAGCTGGTCGGGTTTTGGGGAAGTTTGAAGCGGTTATGACCGGGTTTCAAGCTGTTTTGCTCAGAAGCCATTTTTGTAAGCTCATCGAAATTGGCATGAATCGTTTCCATAATCACCCTTGTACGACGATTCCTTATTCGGTATCCCTTAGAGTTTTCATAGTATCCAACAAAGACTTCAATGTCAGCTTTAGCCTTGAGCTTACGAAAGTCATCACGATCATTATTTGGGTAGCAAAGAGAACCAAATACATGAAAGTGTTTTAGATTCGGTTTGCGGTTGTGGATAAGCTCATAAGGTGTTTTGTTGTGGCGTTTGGTAATCATTGAACGGTTCTGTGTGTAGCATGCAGTTGACACGGCTTCAGCCCACAAGTAATCTAGAAGTTTAGCGTTTATTAACATCGTTCTTGCAGCTTCCACTAACGTACGGTTTCATCTTTCAACAACTCCATTTTGTTCTGGTGTCCATGCAATTGATATTTGATGCTTAATTCCCACTTTCTCATAGTAAGCACGAAGAGTTTGGTTCACAAATTCAGTTCCTTTGTTTGTTCTGATCTGTGTGACTTTCTTCCGGAGCTGAACTTGAATTTTTGTGAGAAAGGTGATGATCATCTGTGGAGCTTGATCTTTACTTCGAAGAAAATAAACCCAAGTCCATCTTGAGTAGTCATCGACAATTACCAAAATGTAGCGTTTGCCATTAATCGTCTGCATACGCATCGGGCCACACAAATCCATGTGAAGAAGATGAAGCACATGCTGAGAGCTGTGTTCCACTTTTGAAGGAAAGTGAGCACAAGTGCTTTTCCCTTGTTCACAAGTTGAGCATAGATGATCTTTAGAATACCGAAATCTTGGGAGACCTTCAACGAGTTTATATAGTGCAAGATTGGTTATGGTTTGAAAGTTTAAGTGTGAGAGACGACGGTGCCATAGCCAAGATTTTTTAGAAGTTGCCTTTGAAAGTAGACAGATGGGAGATGAAGCAATCATGTCTTGCATTGAGATTGTGTAAAGACTTGATGTGTGGTTTCCAGACATAAGATCGTTTCCTTTTAGATCAAGAATGAAACAAGTCTTCTCCCGAAAAGCAACTTCCGAATCTCCATCATAAAATTGACCGACATAAAATAGATTGTGACCGAGACCTTCCACATAATAAACTCTGCTAATTTTGATGTTCCCATTGATGTAATTTTCGTAGCCCATGATAGCTGCGAAGTGATCATTCCCGAACCTAACAGTACCAATGAACTTTAAAAAGTTTGATTGCCTATGTGTTCGGAACATCCGCTAACAACAATCCAGAGGATGATCTGTATCACACGTACACAGATGACACAGGTGGAATAGAAGTAGAGGTGGAACCCGAAGAGTTAGGGTTCCATTACATTCTGAAGACACACACAATTATTTTAGGAATCCATTTAAATCCTGGTATGTTTTGTAACCATCTCTGCCAAGTCCAACTAGTCTTTGCTTTGGTCTTAGTGAATGCACTAGGTGAGAATTTCTTCTTAGAAGGTGAAGTGGATTCTACGGTACATCGATGATATTTACCGAAACACTAGAAGGCGGTTTACCGAGCACAGTCTTAGAAGCATTAGTAGGCCTAGAGGTATTCCGTTTCCTATTGTTCCGTTTACAAGATAAGATAGCATTAGCAACACATTTATCATGACAAACAGAAAACATGCTCCTATGACAACCAACACAAGATGCTTCAAACATAACATTCAAAGTACATAAAGGTTCAACATTCGTTACATCACTTTCACTATAACATTTGTCTAACGCAATGTCTAAAGTGGGTGCAACAAGAGTTTTATTCAAAGTCCTAAGGTGTTCTTCTACTTCAGAGGTCTTTATTGTTCTTCTCTTATATTGCAACTTCCTATTCTTCCTTGATTTGCTCTTAAGCTGTGAAGTGCTAACGTTGGGAAAAGAGGCAACTATTCCAGTTTTAGTGGAAGGAAGCACATTAGTATCTTGGGGTTTGTCATTAGGCATTCTAGTGTCAATTTTAAGCAATCCTGGGGCAAGTACATGTGTGTTACTAGTCCTATCTTGTTTAAGTTTCACCAACTTCGCTTTCAAGTCATTGATAGTGTGTAACAAATCATGATTTTCAGAGTGAGTATTTCCATTATTTAGTGAAACTTCTTTTTGGTATATACCCAAGATGATCATCGGTATCTTTGGCAGCGAGCACGGAATCTTTGTGAGTAAATCAAATATGACCCCATATTCGGTTTTGACTTTGGCAATTTCTTGTTTCATATTTTTGAAATTTGACACACTTTAAAAATACGTTTTTCATCATCGGTTGTTCTACTTTTTTGGATCAAAAGAGATTTTGTGCATATTTGGTTGATCTTGTTTTGCAAAACAAGTTCACGATTTTGACAATCATTTTGACACCATTGAAGACGACGTTTTGCATTGGAAAGCTCATTTAACAAGCGCTCATTTTCAATTTTTAAAGACTTGATTTATGACACATTATCGGTATTCACAACATTTTCAACAGAATCAACAAAATCAACAGCGATATAATCAAATGCATATGCAACAGAATGTAGTAACACAACATTTATGGTATCAGCAGAGATAACATTTTCCAAGAGTCGGTCAACATGATTTCTTAACATTTTCTTTTTACGTTTAGTGTTTGAAATTGTTGTTTCAGTTTGTTCAAAAACTTTTTTCATAAGACCAATCTCCTTCTGAAGATCCCGTTCGCAATATATTGCACACATTTTAAGATTTCGGACATGTGGTAAAAGTCCTTTCTGAAAAATATCTCTTTGTTGTCACGCAAATGGCGATTGAAAATGTTCAGCTTTTATTTCAGAATTAACGTCAATTGCATGTTCTAAAATTTTGATGTCAGACATAAATGTGTCAAAATATTTTAGAAGTTGACATCGTTCAGCTAATGGCTTTATTTCACTAAAAAAAGGTAAAGGACCATTAATTTGTGCAACATTGGGTCGGGAACCATCATTAGAAGAGGACTCTAGAGTTGGTGTGACAACCCAAGGTGTGTTAGAATGATCCTGTTGTGTGACAAAAGTTATGGCTTTTGAATAGTTAAATGGTTTGCAATAAACAACAATTTCCAATTTTGACCGACTCTCGTCTTCTGCATCTAATTCCTCCATACGATTATATTCAACAACACTCATGATTGAGTCATCAATTCTATGTTCTGCACTGTAAACTTGAGGATTTGGTTTGAATGCTCTATTAGAAAAACGTGGTTTGTAATCAGCAAGAATTGGGCCAAATCCATTTGGATTTGGTTTAACAGAAAACTTTTGAATTGTTATGATTTACTCACCATGTTTGTGAACAACATTTCGAAACTCTTTGATTTTGTTTTGTAGGTCGACAATTTCCTCAAGATAGTCATCTATTTGTTTCCTCGAATGCTTTTTGTACTCACAAAACTGTTTTTGACAAGTTAACAACTCAGACTTGGCTTTTTGAGTTTCCGAAGTGAGAGCGTTAAGTTGTTGTTTATGATCATATTTCTGTTGCTCTATTTGAGACAACAAAGCATTCTTGGATGCAACTAGATCACAGATCTGTTTTTCCAAAGATTTTTCATTTTGGTAAGATTTAGCAAATGCGATTTCAAAACCTTTTTCATTTCGTTCTCTAGTTGGAAAATGTTGAGTTTGAACTTATAGCATTCATTATCCTTACTTAACAGTGCAATTTTATCTTGAAATTGCTTATTGATGTCCTTGCACTTTTCAAATTGAGATTGGGTGGTCTGAAATAAGTTGGTCATGAGCTCAAGATCTGGATTAGACAAAGGTTCATTTTGTTCAACTTGAGTCTCAACATGATCATTATTTAGATCCTCAAATATAACTACGGAGTCAACTTGATTATCAATATTAACCATAAGGTCATCTTGATCGTCAAATATAACTACGGGATCCAGTTGATTATCGTCGGAATGATTTGTAGAGGGCTCATTTTGAACACTCTGTGCCTTGTCAGATGCAGATGTTGACGGAGATATCAGATCATGTAAAGTATGTTCAGATCCGGTACCTGAGACAAGCCATCAGTGTCATACACTGGTCCTGTGTCACTCATGTGGAGCTCTTGCACGTTTTCCATTAACATCACAGCTGCATTAGCCTGCAAGTCCTTCATGTCATCATCAGAATATGCATTAGCCATGAAGCTCTGTTCCTTGTTTGTAAGAGTTCCACCAGCTTCATCCTTGAGAGCCAACAGTAAAGCCTCTTTGTGATAAGCGCTTCCTCTTGTCCTCGGCTTGGGGCATGCATTAGCAAGATGGCCCTTCTCACTACAGTTATAGCATCGAAGACCATTAACCCCAGTCTGAGCATTTCCCTGATCAACCACTTGAACCCATTGTGGAGCACCCATGTTATTCCATCCATTAACATTAAACCCTTGACCACTACTCATCTGACAACCATTTCCACGATTCTGAACCTCAAACCTTCCATTGTTAACAAAAGCTTGATTCCTTGTATTTGACGAGGTGCGAATGCGGTTGTTGGATTTGTTATCAAATCGTCCGAAGGCTCTTGCAAGCATAACAAATCCTTGATTCATTGCATCGAAGGCATCTGCATTCTCATTTGATTCACTATAGAGTGCCTGATCATTGTTGCTGTTGTATGGAACCAATTGAGTTTCTTGTGATTTTTGTTGTGAAGGATCATATGGTGTAATCTGAACAGTTGATTGCGGAGGGTTTGTGGAGGTTGTTGGTAAGGTCGGGAATTATGGATAACATACTTTAGTGCATAAAGCTAGAGTTTGATTATCCGGAAGTGAAGGCGAAGCAGAGACTCTACGGATGATTCTTTCTTTGTCGACTTCCTTTTGATGGTGCTTCAAATAGTCATACAACAATCCGTATGTAGCTTGATGAAGATTCTTCGCTTGACGGATACAGATAACATACTTTTCCCAATTTGGACCAAGACTACTCAGGAACTTTGTGTTGACTGCAATCCTTGGCATAATGATATTATGTTTCTCTAAGTCATTTATGATGTCTGAGAACCGATGATGATATGACTCTAATGTCTCCCCTGGTTCAATCATGAAGTGTTCATATGCTAAGTAGATTTTTGATTCCATGTCCTCTTGATTGAGTTATGTGCCTTCCATTAGAAGATGAATGTGCTCCCACATTGCTTTAGCAATCTTTTAAGCATCAACACTACGAAGAATCGGATTGGGTAATCCCAAAAGGATATATTTCATTGCAAGTTCATCGGCTTCTAAGTGTAGAAGTTGGTAAGTAGTAAGTTGATCAAGACCGACAACGTTGGTAATATCATCTCTTGGTGGATTAGCATTCGGATCTCCGGGTACAGTGAGAGTAGGCATCGGAAAAGGACCTTCAAGGATGACCTTCTTCAAGAACATTCCATGTGGATTATTTAGATCACAAAACCTAAAGAACCTTATCACCCATTGATCGTAGTTTCCGGGAGTGAGCATTGGAGGTCTGTCAAGGGATCCAGCTTCATGAGTGGATTGTTGGCTACTTAAAGCTTCACACATCTTTGCAAACCAAGATGGTTCTTTCGGTGTTGTAACATTCATAGCATACTTGGCAGGATACTGATTTTGAAAGTATATGTGTTACACATTGGATTTCACAAACACATCAAACCATGATCACACAAGGTGTATACTATTAGGTTTTAGAGAGAGAAAGAGGTAGAGGTTTGGGAACTTAGTGAGAGAAAGTGAAAATCTTATTATGAGCTCCCACTCTCTACCTTGGGAGGTAGAGAGTATTTATCGTCTTACATAAAACGCCACATACGGGCTGTGGATCAGGCATACAGTGGGTAAAGACCCGTCCGTCCTCCACGGTGTTACATAACTAAATACAACTTAACTTAAAATAACTACAACTACGAACTTTCTAACGATTACATACACTTGAGGTGACCGACACTTTAATAATTGGATTTACTAAATCCTTACAATCTCCCCCTAAGGGAGGTCACCTCAAATACATTGAATACAACAATATTACATTAAGATTGTTCTTGGATTCTTGTTCCTGTTCTTTGCTCAGTAGCTCATAGTCTTTAATTCTTCATTTTTACATGTTTGGATAATCCAAGTGGAGGTCTTTAACTGATCCCTGAGATAATGAGTTTTGAGTCAGCTTTGAGATCATAAGGTACCATAAATCTCTGACTCTTCCTTTCTAGTGTTGGTATTATGTGATGTTGTGACATTTTGACCAACATGCTCACATTCTGGATCATGATATCTTCTCATCAGAGTAGCGGAAGCTTTAGTTTGATTCATGATATCGGCAGCAGAGTAACAGAAGCATGGAGTGAAAATATCAGAATTGTTGATGCACTTATCATGATTTCTTTAGAGATGAATGTGTAGTGTGAGTATGCGGCTATGGATTGACCTCTCCATTCTGATCAGCTGCAAACGTCGGGTATACCTGCATACAACAGTTAGCAATAAAGCACACGAAAGTGTCTTTGACCACTTTCGTTGAATTGAGGTACACGGCCCACGGTTCCCCGTTGATCAGTACAAGTACTGCCTGTGATCAGGTATAATTCCGAAGAATCTCCTTGACAGGGTTTCGCAGCTGCTCTAGCCGTTCTCAAACTGGAACGTCTCAAAGTAGACAACACGGAGTGAGTGAACCAGCGAATTTGAGATTCACTGATTGATGAAAAGATGATTTGAAAAACAATCGTGTACTGCTCAAAATAAAGTGTTTTTTGCAATACAACGAAGGTTTTAACGAAAATCAATTATCAATCATAAACACCTTTTAATTTTGAAATATTAATACACAGTCGATGTGCTAGAGAAAAGAGTTTTTAAGCACAGCGACTGGTTTTTCAAAGGTATCCGTCAATCCATAACCTGAACCAGGATTGATTCATAATTATGAATCGCCCAATTGTTTCTGTTCAGTTGTCACATGGTTGATCTATTGGATAGATCTCACATGCCACCCACCAGGAGATTTTTTGATGTTGGCTCCAGAAGGCTTTCCATCTTCATTGTGAATATGTTAGCATATCACTAAGATGTTCTGGCAATACCACAAGGAAAATTCGTAGGACTCATAAGATATAAACTTTCTTTCCACATTGTGTAAAACAGAGAGTCTTCATAGACAGTGTCCTAATGAGATTTATTTGATGATCTCGTGGCTCTATACTCAATAGTGTACATTTGGTTTCCTATATCGGAGACTAGGGAGAGGGTCTCCTTCTTCAATATCAACCATCTCTAAGAGAAAGTTGATAGATTATGTGGGTTCCATGTGAGAATGAAACAAGCCCTTTTAAGAGGAACTTGAGTAGCTTGGGAAGTTTAGTGTAGTGCGTCACTGGGTCCATGACGTCTTGTCTTCAATACCAGTGTTACCTTAGTAACCACCAGTAGCATATGTATTGAACCCGGTTTCTGCCCTAAGGTTGAATTATTGGAGGGTTATTTCTTTTCACCCTTTTCTCATTTCATTTCTTTTTCATTCTTCAACACCTTCAGTGCTTACCAAGACTTCATAACTAGAACCTTGTTGGGTTTATTCCAGTACTAGCTCTGTCTCAGTCCGCACTCTTCCCATATCTCACTTTTCTCCTTTTTCATCATACCTAAGGACTTCTACACTATCTAGTGGATTGTCCCTGGGTAGATCCCTCCGGTTCTAGCGGATCATGGGAACTAATACCTAACCTTATCATCCTTATATCACCATACATAAAGTAAATTTGGTCGGTCTATTTGGTATTGTTCATCTGCCATTGGAAATTGAAAACCATTTGAAAATCAATCCAGATACTTGTTATATATTATCAAAGCATTTTGTACCTGAATTGTTTTTGATATTTTTAGAAAAAAAAGAGCTCCCCCTCAACATGTGCATCATGTATTTGAAATCATTTTGTCACACGGAGGCAAGAGGAAGGATTAACTTCTTTGATTACCGTTTTCTAAAAGATATCAACATCACTTCCCTGATCAAATCAGGTAGATAAAGCATATTAGGGAAGGATGAGGTTTTCATAAGTTTGCTCCCCCTTAATATGTGCCTCGAGGTTTCAAAGAGTTTTGCACATATTAGAAGGAACCTGCACTTAGAGACAAATCAATCACGTTTCAATTCTTTGTGGCTTTAAAAAAAATGCTCCCCCTTAACATGTGCATGAAAAAATTGAAATCGTTTGGCACATGTGGGGAGGAAATCTTGCTAAACACTTGTGAAACCGTTTATCGAATCATCAGTTTAAATCCAAATTAACTCACAAATTCTCCCCCGATCACAATTTTCAAATCATTTGAGATTTGTGATCTCTGTAGATTTAAATTGATTTTGAAAGCTTTTGAGGGGAGATGTGACTTGATTATGAGAAACATTTAACCGATAAGGATCAAGTTTGAGACTTTTAGACTCCAAAGATTAAACATGCTTGAGTATCTTTTGAAAACATAATTATAACAAAAGTGTTGTATCAAATGTATACAATATTGTAAAACATTGTTCTTTTTGATTATTCAAGAGTAGACCTTTCTCGATTACATGCCAATTGTTTGAAAAATACTCTTTTTGATTGAAACCATTCTCCCCCTCAATCAATGACATATGTTGTTGATTGAAGGATAGAGATTTTGACAAATGAAAAGCCCGGATGATTTTCAAAAAATAGAGTCCGAAGTATTTTCAAAACAATTTTGTTTTCATTAGATGACAAATAATTTTCAGAAGAATCAGTTGAAGGAAAAATATTTGAAAGGAAACATTTTTCCTTTTAATGACAAACATTTGTTTTTAGAATCAGAGCATGAGATTTGAAAAATAAGATTAAGCATGGCTCTTTTTTTTTTTTTTTTAAAAAAAAAAAAAAAAAAAAGGGGTTACTGCCTGAAATAACAATAAACTATAGTTTTACTTTCTCTCATTTTTTTAAACATTCGTACAGCATCTAAAGACCCGTGTCATTCTTTGAATGACAGCACAAAGACCGTAGATATTATCGAATCGAGAAGAAAAAAATGACAAAATGACAATATTTTTTGAAATTTTTCAAGATTTTCAAATTTTTATGGATTTTTGAAAGTATTATATTTTTCTATTTGCTTTTTGTAGGTTTTGTAATTTTGTATTTTGGTTTTTGAATAAATATTTACAAGAGATGGATGAAGAAAGACCTTTACTCCTCGTCTTCCTCTTGAAGTCGTTTGAGTGTTTCCGGTGTGAGACTCTTTTAGACCAAGACGTGGAAGGATAAACTCAAAACGTTCTCTAGAAGAGCTTTGGTGAAGATGTCTGCTAATTGGTATTCAGTCCTCACAAAATAGAGTTCCACCACACCGTTCTCCACTTGCTCCCTGATGAAATGATGTCGAATGTCTATGTGCTTTGCTCTTGAGTGTTGAACGTTGTTGCATGAGAGAGCAATAGCACTTTTATTATCACAGTACTGAGGGATTTTGTTGAATTCAAAGCCATAGTCAGATAATTGGGATCTCATCCATAGGATTTGAGCACAACAAGATGACATGGCTATGTATTCACCTCTGTAGAGGATATAGAAGTACTCATTTGTTTCTTTGAAGACCAGCTCACATGCTTATCACCCAAAACCTGAAAGCACCTCCGTGACGTACTTCGACGTGTATATTGACATCCCTGCATGATCAAGATCTGCATAGGTCGTTAGTGACATACCGGTGTTCTTCGGGTACCAAAGTCCCATATTGATGGTTCCTTGGAGATACCGAAAGACCTGTTTAACCGCTTCAAGTGCTTTTTGGTAGGCTTAGCCTGATATCTAGCACACATGCAAACAACGAACGAATAAATGTCGGTCTAATGGCTGTGAGGTACATCAGGGATCCAATCATACTACGATATTTCGTTTGGTCTACCATGATCCCTGAGTGGTCCTCATCTAGTTTAGTACGCTCTACCATGGGAGTGTCAACAGGGTCACAAGAATCAAATCCAAATTTCTTTAAAATCTCATTTGCATATTTAGATTGATTTATAAAAATGCCTCCGGGACTTTGTGAAATTTGTAATCCCAAGAAAAATGACATTTGTCCCATCATTGACATTCGAAATTTGGAACCCATTTCATTTGAAAAACGGTCACATTCATTGGAGTCAGTCGAGGCAAAAATAATATCATCAACATAGATTTGAACATGGATTAAATATTTGCCTGACTTTCTCAGAACAATGTCGGATCAATCGCTTCCTTGATGAATCCAGAGATAGAAGGAACTTTGATAGCGTATCATACCATGCTCTTGGAGCTTGCTTCAAGCCGTCGCAGTGCCTTCTTAAGCGTTTATAGACATGAGTAGGATGCTCAGATTCACAAGCCTTCGGTTGGCCGACGTATACACTTCTTTACGATCTCCGTTAAGAAAAGCCGTCTTCACATCCATCTGATAGACTACCATATTCTTACTTGCAACATTAGCCAGGAAGATTCTGATTGCCTCGATACGAGCAACTGGAGCAAAAAATTCCTCAAAGTCAATACCTTGTTCTTGACGGTATCCTTTTGCAACCATTCGAGCCTTGTTCTTTAATACATCACCATGCTTATCAAGTTTTACTTTGAAGATCCACTTTAGAGAAATGATCATTGCACAGTTAGGAGCATGTACTAATTCCCATACATCTAGTCCATCAAACTCATGAATTTCTTCTTGCATGGCATTGAACCAGCTGTCTTCATTCATGGCAGTTTCAACATCTTTTGGTTCGATCTTGGATAGTGCGGAATTGAAGAAGCACCATAAGGCATCGGTTGCAAGTTGTCGATGAGTGGATACTGGACGAGAAGGGTTTCCAATGATGTTGTCCAATGGGTGATCATGTGTCCATGTAACATATTGGATTTCACATACACACTAAACCATAATCACAAGAGGCGTACAAGAAGGTTTTTAGAGAGAGAAAGTTAGAGGTTTAGGGAACTTAGTGAGAGAAAGAAAAATCTTATTATGAGCTCCAACTCTCTACCTTGGAAGGTAGAGAGTATTTATAGTCTTACAATAAAACGCCACACAACGGGCTATGGATCAGGCATACAGTGGGTAAAGACCCGTCCGTCCTCCACGGTGTTACATAACTAAATACTACTTAACATAAAATAACTACGACTACGAGCTTTCTAACAAATATATATACTTGAGGTGACCGACTCTTTAGTACCTGGAATTTCTAATTCCTAACAATCTCCCCTAAGGAGGTCACCTCAAACACACATTAAACTTACATTGAATACAAACAGATATTACATTATAAATTGTTCTTGCATTCTTGATGTAGTACTTGCCTCGTAGCTCGTAGTCATTGATTCTTCACATTGCATGTTTGGTTAATCCAAGTGGAGGTCTTTTACTGATCCACGTGATATGAGATTTGAGCCAGATTGAGATCATCACCACATTAAATCTCAGACTCTTCCTTTGTGGTGTTGATATTATGTGATGTTGTGACATTTGGACCGACATGCTCACATTCTGGATCATGATATCTTCTCATCAGAGTAGCGGAAGCTTTCGTTGATTCATGATATTGGCAGCAACGTAGTAGAAGCATGGAGTGAAAATATCGAGTCATTGAGCACAATCATGATTTCTTTTGAGATGAAGTGTGGTGTGAGCATGCGGCTATGGATTGACCGCATCATTTTGATCAGCTACAAACGCCGGGTACCGCATACAACGCTAGCAATAAAGCGTACGAAAGTGTCTTTGACCACTTTCGCTGAATTGAGGTACACGCCCACGGTTCTCGCTGATCAAGACAAGTACTGCCTGGATCGTGGTATAATTAAGAATTTCCTTGACAGGTTTCGCAGCTGCTCTAGCCGTTCTCAAACCGGAACGTCTCAAAGAAGACAACATGAAGTGAGTGAACCAACCATTTAAGTCCACTGATTGATGAAAAGAGATTTGAAAAACAATCGTGCATTGCTCAATAGAAATTTTTTTTGCAATACAACGAAGGGTTTATTGAAAATCAATTATCAATCATAAAAACACCTTTTGATTTGAAAATTTTGTACACGGTCGATGTGCTAAATAAAAGAGTTTTTAAGCACAAGGACCGGTTTTTCAAAGGTATCCGTCAATCCATAACCCGAACCAGGATTGATTCAAAAGATTGAATCGCCCCATTGTTTCTATTGAATCGATCTCACATGCCACCTACCAGGAGCTTGTTTGATGTTGGCTCCATAAGGCTTTCCATCTTCATTGTGAATGTGTTTGCATATCACTCAGATGTTCTGGGAATACCACAAGGATAATGCGTAGGACTCAAGATATAGTCTCTCTTTCCACATTGTGTGAAACAGAGAGTCTTCATTGAAAGTGTCCTAATGAGATTTATTGATAATCTCGTGGCTCTAGACTCCATTTGTGCATATTTGGATCCTATATCGGAGACTAGGGAGAGGGTCTCCTTCTTCAATATCTACAATCTCTAAGAGAAAGTTGATAGACAATGTCGGTTCCCCGTGAGAATGAAACAAGTCCTTTTAAGAGGAACTTGAGTGGTTTGGGAAGATGAAGTGCAGTGCGTCACTGGGTCCATGATGTCTTGTCTTCAATACCAATGTTACCGTGGTAACCACCAGTAGTATATGAATTGAACCCGGTTTCTGCCCTAAGGTTGAAATAATGGAGGGCTATTTGTTTTCACCCTTTTCTCATTTCATTTCTTTTTCATTCTTCAACCCCTTCAGTGCTTATGAGACTTCATAACTAGAACCTTGTTGGGTTTATTCCAGTACTAGCTCAGTCTCAGTCCGCACTCTTCCCATATCTCATTTTTCTCCTTTTATCATCATACCTAAGAACTTTACACTAACTAGTGGATAGTTCCTGGGTAGATCCCTCCGGTTCTGGCGGATCATGGGAACACATACCTAACCTTATCGTCCTTATATCACCATACATAATGTAAAGTTGGTCGGTCTTTTGGTATTGTTCATCTGCCATAGGAACCAATTGAAAACCATTTGAAAATCAATCTAGATACTTGTGATATATTATCAAAGCATTTTGTACCTGAATTGTTTTTGATATTTTTAGAACCAGAACTCCCCTCAACATGTGCATCAAGTGTTTGAAATCGTTTTGCACATGGAGGCAAGAGAAAGAATTAACTTCTTTGATTTCCATTTTCTAAAAGATATCAACATCACTTCCCTTATCAAATCAAGTAGATAAAGCATTTTGGAAGGATGAGGTTTTCAAAAGTTTGCTCCCCTCAATATGTGCCTCGAGGTTTGAAAGATTTATGCACATATTAGAAGGAACATGCACTTCGAGACAATTGATCACGCTTCAATAATTTGAGGTTAAGATAGATGCTCCCCCTCAACATGTGCATGGAAAATTTGAAATCATTTGTCACATGCGGGAGGATAACACGTACATCCTTATTAAAACCATTTACCGAATCATCTTTAAATCCAATTTAAATCACAAATTCTCCCCCGATCACAATTATCAAATCATTTGAGATTTGTGATCTCTCATAGATTTAAATTGATTTTGAAAAAAAGGTTCGTACCATTGTTTGAAAAATACACTTTTTTTGATTTAATTGAAAATCATTCTCCCCTCAATCAATGACATAAGTTGTTGATTGAGAGATAGATATTTTGACAACTGTTAAGTACAGATGATTTTCAAAAATTGAGTCCGAGTAATTTTTCAAAGTGATTAGTTTTCATTAGATAGTAGTTGATTGTTTTATAGAATCAGAGCATGAGATTTGAAATTCAATTTAAAGCATGGCTCTGTTCTTTCGTTGAAAAGCAGGTTACTGCCTGAAATGACAATAAACCATAGTTTCTCTTTCTCCCAAACATTTTTTTTAAATGAATATTCGAACAACATCTAAAGTCCCGTGTCATTCTTTGAATGACAGCACAAAGATCGTAGATATTATCGAACTGAGAAAAACATGACAAATTGACAATATTTTTTTGAAGTTTTTTTTTGAATTTTTTAGATTTTTATGGATTTTGAAAGTTTTATAATTTTGTATTTGATTTTTGAGTAGATATATACAAGAGCTAGATGAGGATAGACCTTTACTCCTCGTCTTCCTCCTGAAGACGCTTGAGTGTTTCGGTTGAAGGCTTTTCTTGCCAAGTCATGGAAGAATAAACTCAAAACGTTCTCTTGGAAGAGCTTTGGTGAAGATGTCTGCTAACCGGTATTCAGCCTTCACAAAGTATAGTTCCACCACACCTTTTTCCACTTGTTCCCTGATGAAATGATGTCGAATGTCGATGTGCTTTGCTCTTGAGTGTTGAACGTTGTTGCATGAGAGAGCAATGTCACTTTTATTATCACAAGATGTAGGATTTTGTTGAATTCAAAGCCGTAGTCAGATAATTAGGATCTCATCCATAAGATTTGAGCACAACAAGAGGACATGGCTATGTATTCAGCCTCTGTAGAGGAAATAGAAGTACTCATTTGCTTCTTTGAAGACCAGCTCACAAGCTTATCACCCAAAAACTGAGCACCTCCGGACGCATTTCGACGAGTATCTTGACATCCTGCATGATCAGGATCTGCATAGGCTGTTAGTGACATACCGGTGTCCTTCGGGTACCAAAGTCCCATATTGATGGTTCCTTGAGATACCGAAAGACCCGTTTAACCGCTTCAAGGTGCTTTTTAGTAGGCTTAGCCCGTATCTAGCACACATGCAAACAGAGAACAAGATGTTCTGGTCTACGAGCTGTGAGGTACATCGGGATCCAATCATACTACGATATTTTCGTTTGGTCTACCATGATCCCTGAGTGGTCCTCATCAAGCTTGGTTCGTTCAATCATGGGAGTGTCAATGGGGTCACTTGAATCAAATCCAAATTTCTTTAAAATCTCATTTGCATATTTAGATTGATTTATAAAAATGCCTCCAGGGACTTTGTGAAATTTGTAATCCCAAGAAAAATGACATTTGTCCCATCATTGACATTTGAAATTTAGAACCCATTTCTTTTGAAAACGATTCACATTCATTGGGGTCAGTCGAGGAAAAGATAATATCATCAACATAAATTTGAACGTGAATTAAATGTTTGCCTAACTTTCTGGTGAACAATGTTGGATCAACTGCTCCTTTGCTAATCCGGTAGAGAAGAAACTTTGATAGCGTATCATACCATGCCCTTGGAGCTTGCTTTAAACCGTAAAGAGCTTTCTTCAAACGATAAACGTGAGTAGGATGCTCTGGATTCACAAAGCCTTCAGGTTGGCTGACGTAGACAACTTCTTTAAGATCTCCGTTCAGAAATGCCGTCTTTACATCCATCCGATAGACTACCATGTTCTTACTTGCAGCATTAGCTAAGAATATTCTGATTGCCTCGATTCGAGCCACTGGAGCAAATGATTCTTCAAAGTCTATGCCCTCCTCCTGAGGGTATCCTTTTGCAACCAATCTAGCCTTATTCTTTAAAACATCACCATGCTCATCAAGCTTTACTTTGAAGATCCACTTGAGAGCAATAATCATAGCACAATCTGAGCAGTACTAATTCCCATACATTGAGTCGATCAAACTCATGAATTTCTTCTTGCATGGCATTGAACCAACTGTCTTCATTCATGGCCGTTTTAACATCTTTTGGTTCGATCTTAGAGAGTACGGAGTTGAAGAAGCACCATAAGGCATCTGTTGCAAGTTGTTTCGTGTGGATACTGGACGAGAGGGATTTCCAATGATGTTGTCTAATGGATGATCGTGAGTCCATTTTCTGAGGTGTTCATGTGGCTGTTGTTGTTGGACTGAAGTAGCAGAGTCGATGTCTCTTGTAGAAGATGGTTCAGATGATGATTCAGAGCAAATATATTTTCAAATGGAGCATCTTCGGGAGTAGCAAAGGGATTGAATTCATCTGTGAATCAGAGGCATTTCCATGATGTACACTTGATGATTGAAGATTTGTTGCTGAACCAGATTGGTCACCACAGCGCTTCTTGGCTTAATGACATAGAAGTTGAAGGGTTAATTTCATTGACATGATAGAAGCGACTCGTTGATTGGATTGACATATCATTGTTACTTGGCTCATATTGTTCATCAAACATTGGATCAAACAGTTTCTTTAAATCATCTTCTGAGGGGGTACATATGGAGTTGCTGATGAGGAGTTTGGTACAAGAAATGAACCAATGGGACTGTTTTGAAGTGCGGGTCCAGAACTGGAATGTCCAAGAGCCATTTGACCGGTCAACTCATCAAACGTGACGTGAATTGTTTCCATGATATTTCGGGTTCTCTTGTTATAGATTCGGTAACCTTTTTTGTTTGGTGCATAGCCTACAAAAACTCCAATGTCCGCTTTAGCTCTCAGTTTTCCTACATCTTGACCATCATTAGTTGGATAACATAAAGCACCAAACACACGAAGGAATGAAAGATCAGGTTTTCTGTTGTGGACAAGTTCATATGGAGTTTTTCCATGAGCAAGTGTGAATCAGGATCGATTTTGGGTGTAGCATGTAGTGGCGATGGCTTCACCCCAGAGAAACATTGGAACTTTTGAGTAAATTAGCATAGTCCTTGCGGCTTCCACAAGAGTTCGATTTCGTCTTTCAACTACACCGCTCTGTTGAGGAGTTCGAGGAACACTTCTTTGGTGACTAATTCCAATACTTTCATAAAACTCACCAAGTTGTTTATTAACAAACTCAGTTCCATTGTCTGTTCGATGATTCTCGACCGCTTTGTTAAGACGAACCTGCAGCTATTTGATGAGTTTGATGATGATATCTGGAGTTTCATCCTTTGACCTTAAGAACTTTACCCAAGTGAATCTAGAGAAATCATCAACCACAACTAACACATATTTCTTTCCAAAGATATTATGCACTCTCATGGGTCCACATAAGTCCATGTGAATTGTATGAAGAACTTCTGAGACTGAGTTTGTAGGTTTGGGTTTATGGGCATACTTCTTGCTTTTTCCCAATTGGCATGCTGAACAAAGATGATCCTTTTCATACTTAAGTCTAGGTAAACCTACAACTAAGTCCTTTCTCGAGAGATCATTGATGGTGCCGAAGTTCAAGTGATTGAGACGACGATGCCATAACCATGACTTTGTTTTTGAAGCCTTTGACAACAAGCAAATTGGAGAAGACTTCATCATATCTTCGATAGAGATGGTGTATAGATTTGAGCCACGTGAGCCTCTTAAAAGTTCCTTACCGTCAAGTTCTCTAACGAAACAAGTATGTTTTCTGAAGGCTACTTCTAGATCAGAATCGCAGAATTGACCAACAGAGAATAGGTTATGACCAAGACCTTCCACATAATATACCCTGGAGATAACACTTTTACCAATAACATAATCTCCATAACCCTTAATTGGACCGAAATGATCATTCCCGAATCTAACTGTCCCGATGAATTTGCTCACGAAGTTCATGAGCCGCGACCGGTCTCATATGCTTGGAACAAGCATGAGTCCAGTACCACAGTAACGATTTGAACGATCCTGCAGTTGAACACGACAAGAATGGATAACTGGATAATTGGGATCCCCATGCAAGAATGGGTTCCACTTGGTTAGTAACAGTAATTGGAACACCCACATCAGAAATAGAAACATCCATATCATAAGTAGAAGCAATGGAATCATTGGGAATAGATGCAATGTCGGTGTCTGTATTTGACCTATTCAAAGTATGTTCACTTCTTAAGGGAATAGTTCTACAAGTAGGCATCCATTTTCTAGTGGGCATAGTCTTAGCAGTTTGAGAGCAAAACCTGATTATTCTTATGACCAAAAGGTATCCAATAATAACCTATCTTTATAAAAGTTCTTCCTGTGGGTTTCACTGTTTTCTAACAATCTTTCGTTTTTGCCTTTTTGCCTTCTTTGCATGATTATTAGCCTTAACAATTTTAATGGGCATTTGATAGCATTAGACAAAGCATTCACACCACATTCATGATTAGCAACAGAATTCAAGCAGACATCATTACAAGGTTTGCAAATAGTATCATAATTCGAATTAATTACAGTACGCTTAAGGCTAATACTAGAATCAACACGATTCATTTTATTCAACTCAAGCTTAAAGTTCCAAGATTGGTCTTCTACTCTTCTTCAATGCACATTCTTAGCTTGCAAGGTCCTATCATTCCTTGTATTGTCTTGAGACTTTGACCTGCTCGCTTTAATGTCACCGATTACTCCTGTAGAGGGAATGGGAACATTAGTTGGTTGATCTAATTTTTGCATTCCTGAACTTGATGTGCAAGGATCTGAACTACTAGAAGGCACATTAGTGTATACTTTCTTAAGACTGTTATTTGAGCTTTTTGCAGGCACACTAAAGTTCACTTTCTTAGCACTAACATATCCGGAATCGAACTACTTGAAGGCACATTAGTGTTTACTTTCTTAAGACTGGGCATAGAACGGATTTCCTGCTTGGCACTAGGCATAGAACAAGGCTTCACGGCTTTGCCTTTTTCACCTAAGGATTTTGGACATGTTGCAATTACACATTCAAGCAGCTATTGAGATCGTTTGGCTCTTGGAGGCAAGCAAACCTAATTTCTCTATCAAGAGGTTTATTAATGAAGTCCTCTTCAACAATCTCACGGAGACATTCTAGACTATCCTTAAGGTGAGCACAATAGTCATGAAAAGCATGTTCATTATTCCTAAGATGAGGAGGAATATATTTAACTGTCACAGTGTATTTGCAGTCTAAGGGTGACTTTGAAACAACATTCTTATTGAACACAAGTGGCAGTTTCCCATTTTCCTCGACTTCTGATTCTCAATTTCCTTTTGTAAAGACGTTATTTTTCGTTGTTTTGGTCACGAGTGACTTTCATTGAATCATATAACTCTTTAAAGTGTCGCTTAACTTTTTCATTTTCTTCTAGAAAACTCTCGTTTTCCTTTTGTAAGGCATTTACTAAGTTTTGAAGATGAAAAGTTTGAGAGTACTGAGAATCTAAAGGAGGAGGCATTTGGGATCCAATCACATTGTTCTTTTCACCCTTCAATTGAGAGATTTGGGCTTTCAACTTTTTGATCGTGTTACAATGAGCTCGAATATGTTCATCACGTTTGCTAATTTCAAAAACTGCATCAAATTGAGGAGCATCCAAGGATGTCTTGATATTTGAGGTTTTAACATTTTCTTTTAGATGTTGATATTTTAGTTGTAAATCAAAATGTTCAACTTCTAGTTTAGAAAAATGCTTTACCAAATTATCGTGATCATCCTGATCAATTTTCTCATTAAGTTTCCAATTAATCTTTTCAAGCTCAATGACACGATCATGAGAGACTTTCAGAGCAATAGATAATTCATGAAATTGAGAAGCATTAATGGAGCAATTTGTAGCAGTGTAAAACACATCTTGAGCAATACATTCCGAAATAAGATTCTCATTCAAGGTATGCAAGTTCTTCCTCTCAATCTCATTATATTTTAATGCTCGCTCATAGTCACTAACCTCAACTATCATTGCATCAAATTCCTTTTCCATTCCTTTAATATCTGAATTTATCCCCTTTTTAAGACTCTCAAAATGATCTTTTAGTAGTTTGAAGAAAGGCATTACCTCAGTTAGATAGCATTCTTTTGTTTGTTCAAAACCCCTTTCCCCTTCAGTTATCCCAATGGGTGTGATCCTTTTCTTACAAGTTTTTTCAAAATCGACAAATAGTTGAAGAATAACATATTGACTGATTAAGGTCCTGCTTTTAGTGGCAATAGTCCTAGGAACTAAATGCATTGGTGTATTTGGAAGATACACGGTCATTTGAAGGCATTTTCCTAAAGGGTGGGTTTGTTACAACAAGATTCTCTGCCTTTTGCTTATCTAAATCCTTTTTCCAGAACACTTGTTCGGGTGTTAACAATATCTGAGGCTTAAACTTGTTCAAGAAATCCAATTCTCCTTCTTGTAATCATGGGGTGTGATATTTATTTTCTTTTCTTTACATTTAGGATCATCTAGTTTCTTGTTCATCTTTTCCCTAGTGACTTCATTCGATTTCTTATCTTCCTCAGTGCACTCAACGCAACTAGGTTTCTGCCTAGGCTTAAGAATTTCATTGCCATCATAAATAACCTTATGGGCAGCTCTAGCCTTTTTAACAACTTCTGGATTTGGTTCCTCAACAAGGGGAGTATTATGCTTATCACTCAAAACTCTGTGCTTAGTGATTAATGTGAGCAAATCTGAATGGTATTTCCTTGTACGTACAACTTATTTTCAAGCTTGTTTTTCAAGGTTTTAGATTAGAAAAATCATTCAAAAGTTTTGATTCCTTAATGCTAAATTCTTGCTTAAGCAATTTAACATTTTCTTGAAGTTCTTGTTTTTGCTTAGCACTTTTAGAAAGCTTTTCTTGTAAGGAATTTAACTCTTGTTTTAATACTTCTTTTCTAAACCTACTTTTTCTAATAGTTGTACGTATTTGGTCATCCATTTCCTCGCCACGGGTGGTCAACTCAAATTTAGCACGTTGTTCATAAATAGCAACACGTTCTTTATAGGCGTTAAGTTCAGAGATAAATGAATCATGAGGCACATGTGGTGTATTCATCAAAAACATAGTCATCGTTGATTGCAGAAGATGCATCACTTGGTACAACTTCACTTTCACTTTGTTTCACATATTGATCATATGGGACAACATTGATATTACCCATATCTTCAATATTTGACTCAATAGTTTCAGTTGATTGTACTTTGTCATGCATCTTTTGCATATCAGCATCATCATATAGTTTTAGTACCTCATAAATGAGTTTGTCTTTGGATGGACCAGCTTGTGGTGGAGATGAGATCTTAGGAGAGACCATTGGAGAAATGCTAGCCATGAAGATTGTTTGGGCAAAAGGTCCATCATCAACATCAGAGTCGTATGCATCACAATCAGCTACTTGAAAGGCATTCTGATGATTGTGACCTATCTCTTGAATAGGCTGCTCATCCACATCTGCATCATAGGTCTTGGCATTTCCTTCAGCAAGAAATAGTAACTCCTCTTCATCCAAAGCTGCTCCATTGCCTTGAGCTTGTACTAGCAAGCATCTTATCCCCTGAAGTATTCAAGATTCTGTGGATGTTTTGGAGATGTGCAGTTCCTTGCAATGTGTCCCTCACCACCACAGGTATAGCATTTGATCGGCTTAGCTTGACCT
The DNA here is from genome assembly GCA_910596185.1 of Chrysanthemum makinoi. NCBI lineage: Eukaryota > Viridiplantae > Streptophyta > Magnoliopsida > Asterales > Asteraceae > Chrysanthemum > Chrysanthemum makinoi. Next base: position 265,375,109 of record OU343222.1, read on the forward strand.
TGATTTCCATTCCTTCCCCGATTCTGATTTGCAACATAACCTCTACCAGCTCCACTTCTTCCCTGATCATACCTGCCTTTCCTTGAACTGGTTGCACTACAATCTTCCCATCCCCTGACAAGTAGCTTGATTGTGTGGGTTAGATGTGTTCGAGGTTGTTGTTGGTTTGTGGGAGATTATTCATGTTTTGACTTATCATAAGAGCCAGTTGATTAATGAAGTTTCCTATGCCGCATGAAAGCATCGCCTTGTTTGAACATTGGATCGGGAATGAGTTTGTGATTACCATTACCCATGGGTACAACTTGAGAAGCTTTAGTGGTAATCCCAATATTTGAGTAGAAGGCAGTTGAATCATTTGATGAGCTTGTTTCTCCTGGATTTGTTTTGAACTGATCAAGAATCCTCTTTTCAAACATGGCATGTCTCTCATTTTGAAGAAGGAAGGCATGGAGTTGCTCATAGTTTGTATTCTTCAATCCTTTAGTGAGCTTCATAGAAGTGACAAACTTGTGCCATTCAGGATTCATGTTGTTAACAAACTTTGAGTTCAGCTGAATGTTAGGCATGGTCATTCTGATGTTCCCCATGTCATTCACCAGCTTATGGAATCTCACATAGTACTCATAGACACTCTCATCTGGTTTCATCTTGAAGTGCTCAAATTCATCATAGAGTTGAGATTCTCTGCCTTCCATAGTTAATTCGAACCTCGAGAGAAGCATCTTAACATTATCCCATACCGCCTTTGCTTCAGTGTTGTGGTTGATAAGCTTGTATATGTCTTTTGGAAGACCTTGCAATATGATGTTAGAAGCCCTGATATCTGCATCGAATCTCTTCTTCTCCTTATCATTGAGCTCATCATACATCTTTGGCCTGTCCATTCCGTAAATCAATGTACCATCTTCAGCTGTATCAATTATGTCTCTAGTAGTCTCAACTAGATATGGTCCTTCATCATATGATTTGAGAATGTTGACCCCATTTTCCTTTCCAAGACAATACAATCTGATTCTTTGATCCCAAGAGTCGTAGTCCGTTTCAAAAGCATGGGTGGACGAGTATCTGAACCAACTGCTTGAACATCCTCGGCAACAGTGGAGATGATTGTAGGAGCGTTGGTAGACATGATGACTGATTAAACGGGATTTTATAACTCTATGATTAAACCGGAAATAGATTCTTTCACGTGATTTTACTAAATCAAGAGAAAACCGTATTCAAAGGATATCACTCAAGTCGCTAGGAAACTTTGAACCAAGTCGCTAAGTGCCAAGTCGCTATAGTCCCAAGTCGCTATATAACAACTCGCTACAATCCAAGTCGCTAGCAAAATATTGACAGCAATTCGCTTAGCACCAAGTCGCTGATTTGTCAAGTCGCTAAATAGCAAATCGCTAGGTACCAACTCGCTAACACCAAGTCGCTAACAAAATAAAGTACAAGTCGCTAACTTACACCAAGTCGCTACGTGTAGTGGAGAATCCACTACGTGTACTTTTTGTCGGCTTGTCTCACTAGACAAGTCGCTAACCCAACTCGCTAATTCCTTTAACAATAACTCGCTACCAAATTGCAAAGCAAGTCGCTACCAAGAAAGCTTTTCCATGGCTCAAGTCGCTAGCATGAAAAAACACATAAACACGACTTTTCAATCCAAAAACAATCCAACCACGATGAGTCAAGCCTTCTAAATCAGAACCTAAACTCTTGTGATGATTCTAAACACAAAAATACAATCAAAATCCAAACTTTAACACTATAAATCAACCAAATGATGCAAAAACCACTAAACTTTTTCAAACTTAAAAACCTCCTAAAAACCACTAGAAATCCAAAGATATGTAAGAGATGATCTAACCATGGCTCTTGATACCAATTGTAACATATTGGATTTCACATACACACTAAACCATAATTACAAGAGGCGTACAAGAAGGTTTTTAGAGAGAGAAAGTTAGAGGTTTAGGGAACTTAGTGAGAGAAAGAAAAATCTTATTATGAGCTCCAACTCTCTACCTTGGAAGGTAGAGAGTATTTATAGTCTTACAATAAAACGCCACACAACGGGTTGTGGATCAGGCATACAGTGGGTAAAGACTCGTCCGTCCTCCACGGTGTTACATAACTAAATACTACTTAACATAAAATAACTACGACTACGAGCTTTCTAACGAATATATATACTTGAGGTGACCGACTCTTTAGTACCTGGAATTTCTAATTCCTAACAGTCCATTTTCAAAGGTGTTCATGTGGTTGTTTTCGAAGAAAAAAAGTAGCAGAGTCGATTTCTCCTGATGAAGATGGTTCAGATGATGATTCAGGAGCAAATATGTTTTCAAAGGGTTCATCTTCTGGAGGAGCAAAAGAATTTTCATCATTTGTAACTGAAGCAACATTTCCATTGTGTACACTAGATGATTGAGGCATTGATGATGAGACCGAAAGTGATCGAAGGCGCTTGACTTAGTGACATAGAAACCGAAGGGTTAACTTCATTGATGTGTATAGGAGCAACCTTGTTGATGGATTTGAGTATCATTAGCAATTGGCTCATAGTGTTCATCAAACATTGATCAAACAGCTTTCTTCAATTCATCTTCTAAAGGGGTACATATGGAGTTGCCGGTGAGGGTTTGGTACAAGAAAAGAACTAATGGGACTATTTAGAAATGCGGTCCGTAACCTGAATTGTCCAGAGCCATTTGAATGGTCACTTCATCAAACGTAACATGAATTGTTTCCATGATATTTCGAAGTTCTCTTGTTATAGATTCGTATCCTTTTCTCGTTTTTGCATATCCTACAAATACTCCAATGTCCGCTTTAGCTTTCAATTTGCCTAAATCTTGACCCTCATTAGTTGGGTAACATAACGACCAAACACATTTAAGGTATGATGGATCGGTTTTCGACATTGTGGACAAGTTCATACGGAGTTTTTCCATGAGTTGTGTGAATTAGGTACCGATCTTGAGTGTAGCATGCAGTGGCAATGGCTTCAGCCCATAGAAATGTTAGAACCTTTGAGTAAATCAAAGATTGTTCTCATGGCGGCTTCCACAAGAGTTCGATTTTACTTTCAACTACAATCGCTCTATTGAAGAGTTCGTGGAACACTTCTTGAGGACTGATTCAATACCTTCATAAAATTCATTGAGTTCTCTATTAACAAACTCAGCCCATTGTCACATTTGATGATTCGACGGTCTTGTTAAGTCGAACCTGCAAATGTTTAATAAGTTTAATGATGACATCCGGGTTTCATCCTTGTCCTCAAGAACTTAACCCAAGTGAATCGGGAGTAGTCATCAACCACAACTAACACATATTTATTGCCATTAATAGTTTGCACTCTCATCGGTCCACATAAATCCATGTGAATGGTATGTAGAACTTCCATAACATAATTTGTGGATTTAGGTTTGTGGGCATATTTCTTGCTTTTTCCCAATTGGCATGTCAACAAAGTGATCCTTTTCATACTTTAACTGGTAAGGCATTTCTCGAAAGATTGTTAATAGTGTCGAAGTTCAAGTGATTGAGATGACGATGCCATACCATGACTTTGTTTTCGAAGCCTTTGACAACAAGCGTGATTGAGAAGACTTCATCATGTCTTCGATAGAGATGGTGTATAGATTTATACCACGAGTTCCTCTTAACAATTCCACACCATCAAGTTCTCTAACGAAACAAGTATGTTTTCTATAAGCCACTTCTAGATCGGAATCATAGAATTGACCAACAAAGAACAAATTATGACCAAGACCTTCAACATAATATACCCTGGAGATTACACTTTGCCAACAACATAGTCTCCATAACCCATAATTGCAATGAAATGATCGTTCCCAAATCTAATGTTCCCAATGAATTTACTCACAAAGTTCATGAGCAACGACCAATCTCCAATATATGCTTGGAATGTACCGAGTCCAGTACGTAACGATTTGAACGATCTCAGTTGAACACGTGACAAGAATGGATAATCGGATAATTGGGATCCCCATGCAAGAATGGGTTCCATTTGGTTAGTAACAATGATTGGACCACCCACATCAGAAGTAGAAGCAATGGAATTATTATTGATAGATGCAGTACTATTGTGCTCACTCGACCTATTCAAAGTATATTCACTTCTTAAAGGAATAGTTCTACCAGTAGGCATCCATTTCATAATAGGCACGACTAGACAATTTAGGGCACATCTCATTAAGACTAAATTTCACCAAAGAGGAATCCACTGATAACCTGCATTGCTAAATTTTCTTCCTGTGGGTTTCCAATGTTTTCTAACCTTCTTCCTCAATTGCTTTCTACCCTTCTTAACATGTTTGATTACATTAACGCTTTTAACAGGGTATTTAACATAATTAATCAAATCATTCACGTCACATTCATGATTAGTAACAGAAACCAAGCAGTCATCATTACATGTTTTGCCAATAGTAGCAGAATTTGAATTAATTATAGTACGCTTATAGCTAATACTAGAATCAACACGATTCGTTTTATTCAACTCAAACTTAGTGTTCCTAGGGTGATCTTCTACTCTCTTCCAATGCACATTCTTAGTTTGCGAGGTCCTATCTTGCTTTGTATTGCCTGGAGGCTTTGACCCGCTTGCATTTATGTCACTGATTACTCCTGTCGAGAGAATTATGGGAACATTAGTTGGTTGGACTACTTTTGCATTCCAACTATAAATAAGGCAGATCCGAACTACTTGAGGACACTTTAGAGTTCACTTTCACATCTGTCATTGAATGGGTTGCATACTTAGCACTAGGCATAGAACAAGGCATCACAACTTTACCTTTCACAAAAGATTTAGGACACGCTGTTCTAAACATTCTAACTTCTTGAGATCGCTTGGCCTTAATGCACGCAAACCTAATTTCTCTATCAAGTGGCTTATTTATGAAATCCTCTTCTACAATCTCTCAGAGACATTCTAGACTATCCTTAAGGTAAGCAAAATATTCATGAAACACAAGTTCGTTATTTCTAAGATGAGGAGGAATATATTTGACAGTCACAGTATATTTGCAGTCTGCAGATGACTTAGATGCAACATTCTCATTAAAGACAAGTGGCATTTTCCCTTTTACCTGACTCTTCAGATTCTTAATTTCCTTTTGTAAAGATGTTATTTTTTCGTTGTTCTTGTCACGAGTGACTTTCTTTAAATCATATAACTCTTTAAAGTCTAGTTTAACTTTTTCATTTTCTTCTAGAAAACTCTCATTTTCCTTTTGTAAAACATTAACCAAGTTTTGATGATGAAAAGTTTGAGAATACTGAGAATCTAAAGGAGGAGGAATTTGGGAGCCACTCACATTGCTTTTTTTCACCCTTTAATTGTGAAATTTGGGTTCTCAATTTTCTGATCATGTTACAATGAGCTCAATCTGTTTCATCACGCTTTGCTAATTTCAAAACTGCATCAAATTCAGGAGCATCCAAGGATGTCTTGATATTTGAGGTTTTAACATTTTCTTTAGATGTTGATATTTTAATTGCAAAGCAAGATGCTCAACTTCCAATTTAGAAAACTGCTTCACCGTGTTATCATGATCATCCTGTTCAACTTTATCATGCAATTTAGAGTTAGTTTTCTCAAGCTCAATGACACGATCATGGGAGACTTTCAGAGCAACATATAATTCATGAAATTGAGATGCATTAATTGAACAATTCGTGGCATTGTAAAACACATCTTGAGTGATACATTCTAAATCGATTCTCATTTAAGGTATGCAAGTTCTTCCTCTCAATCTCATTATATTTTAATTCTCGCTCATAGTCATTGACCTCAACTATCATCGCATCAAATTCTTTTTCCATTTCTTTAATATCTGAATCCATCCCCTTTTTAAGACTCTCAAATTGACCTTTAATTGTTTAAAGAAAGGCATGACCTCAGTTAAATAGCATTCTTTAGTTTGTTTAAAACCCCTCTCCCTTCTCTCAATATCCCAAGAGGTGTGATCCTTTTCTTACATGTCTTCTCAAAATGAACAAATAATTGATAAATGACATATCGACCTGATTAAGGTCTTGCTCTTAGTGGGAATAGATCTAGGAACTAAATACATTGGTGTATTGGGGGTTATACAAGTCTGGAAGCATTCTCGCTACATGGGGATTCTGTTCAACAAACTCATCGCCTTTTTTCATGTCCATATCCTTTTCTAAAACACTTGTTCAGTGGGTCACCGTGTTTGAGGTCTAAACTTGTTAAATGCAATCCAATTATCCTTAGCATATTTGGGTGTTTTAAAACTGATGTTGTTTTCTATGCATGAGGGACTCTTAAGTTTTTCATCCAATTTCTTCCTAGTAACCTCTTCTAACAAATTATCTTCCTCGCACTCAACAAGAACTAGGTTTCTCGCCTAGGCTTAAGGATTTCATAGCCATCATAGATTACCTTCTGAGCTTCTTTTGCTTTCTTACCATACTGTGGTTGGGTTCCTTAATAATGGGAATACTATGCATATCGCTTAAAACTCTATACTTAGTGACCATGTGAAGCGAATGGTGTTCCCTTGTACGTACAACTTATTTTCAAGCTTGTTTTTCAAAGTTTTTAGATTAGAAAAGACATTCAAAACTTTTGATTCCTTAGCGCTAAATTTTGTTTAAGCACTTTAACATTTTCTTGAAGCCTTGCTTTGCTTAACAGTTTTAGAAAGCTTTTCTTGTAAGGAGTTTAACTCTTGTTTTAACACTTCTTCTCTAAAATTACTTTTTCTAATAATTGTAAGCATTTGGTCATCCATTTCCTGCTCACGGTAGTTAACTCAAACTTAGCACGTTGTTCATAAATAGGAACTTGTTCTTTATAGGCTTTTTCACAGAGGTAACAGAATCATCGGGGCACATGCAGTGTATTCATCAAAAACATAGTCATCATTGACTGCAGAAGATACATCACTTGGTACAATCTCACTTTCACTTTGTGTCATATATTGATCATATGGGACAATATTACTATTTCCCTCATTATCAATATCTGATTCATAAGTTTCAAGAGATTGTACTTCATTATGTATCTTTTGCTCATCAACCTCATCGTATAGTTTTAATACCTCCGAGATGATTGATTCTTTGGATGGACCAGCCTGTTGTGGTGAAGAGACCTTTGGAGAGACCATAGGTGAGATGCTAGCCATGAAGATTGTCTGGGAAGTAGGTTCATCATCGACATCAGAGTCAAATGCATCACAGTCTGCAACTTGAAAGGCATTTTGATGATTGTGACCTATTTCCTAAATTGGTCGCTCATCTACATCTGCATCATAGGTCTTAGCATTCCCTTCAGAAGAAACAACAACTCCTGCTCATCCGTAGTCGCCCATTGTCCTGAGCTTGCACAAGCAACATCTTGTCTCTAAAGTATTCTGCATTCTGTGGATGTTTTGGAGATGTGCAATTCCTTGCAATGTGTCCATCACCACCACAGTTGTAGCACTTGACTGGCTTCACTTGTCCCTGATTGGCATTTCTCCCATGATTTTGATTAGCCACATACGTTCCACCTACTCCACCTCTTCCCTGTTCATACTGCCTACCTTGAACTAGTTGGACCATAACTTTTCCATCTCTGACAACAAAGATGATTGTGTAGATTGGATGCACTTATGATCTCATTGTTAGTGTGAAGACTGTTGGTATGTGGATTGAGGGTCAAGTTTTGTTTAACCATAAGAGCCAGTTGATTAATAAAGTGTCCCATGACTCGCGATCAAGATCGCTTTCTTGAACCTCGGATCGAGAATGAGTTTGTGATTACCATTACCCGTGGGAATGACTTGTGAAGCTTTGGTGGTAATTCCAACATTGGTGTAAAAGGCTGTAGAGTCATTTGACGAACTAGTTTCTCCCTGCTTAGATTTGAACTGTTCAAGAATCCTTCTTTCAAACATAGCATGTCTTTCATTCTGAAGAAGGAAGGCATACAGTTGCTCATAGTTGGTGTTCTTTAATCCTTTGGTTAGCTTCACAGAGGTGACAAATTTGTGCCATTCGGGATTCATGTTGTTCACAAACTTTGAGTTCACCTGAATATTTGGCATGGTCATTTTGATTTTCCTCATGTCATTTACAAGCTTGTGGAATCTCACGTAATATTCATAAACACTTTCTTCTGGTTTCATCTTAAAATGCTCAAATTCATCATACGGTTGTGATTCTCTATCTTCCTTGGTAAGTTCTCAACCGAGAGAGAAGCATCTTGACATTGTCCCAAACTGCCTTAGCTTCAGTGTTGTGATTGATCAGCTTGTAAATGTCTTTTGGAAGACCCTGAAGTATAATGTTTGAAGCCCCGATATCAGCATCGAATCTCTTTTTCTCCTTATCACTGAGCTCATCATATTTCTTTGGTCTGTCCAATCCAAAGATCATTGTTCCATCTGCAGCATTGTCAATTATGTCTCTTGTAGTCTCAATCTGATAAGGTCCTTCATCAATTGACTTGAGAATGTTGACTCCATTTTCCTTTCCTAGACAAGATACCGATTCGTTGAGCCCATGAGTCATAGTCGGCCTCGTCAAGCATGGGTGGACGAGTGTTCAACCAAACTGATTGAACGTCCTCACCTACAATAAAGATGATTGTAGGCACGTTGGTAGGCATGTTTACAGATTTCACGGGATTTTATAACTCTATGATTAAACCGGGAAATAGATTCTTTCACGGGATTTTACTAAATCAAGAGAAAACCATATTAGAAACAAAAATCTACCAAGTCGCTAAATAACCAAATCGCTAGGCAGACAAGTCGCTAAAGAACAACTCGCTGTGAACCAAGTCGCTAAAACACACGCTAAATAACAAATCGCGAATTACAAGTCGCTATGAATCAAGTCGCTGAACACAAGTCGCTACTGCACCAAATTGCTAAGTAGACAAGTCGCTACTAGAACAAATCGCCAAGAACTATAAAGCCAAGTCGCTAGAAATAATAGAAACAAGTCGCTAATCCAACCAAGTCGCTAGCCGAAGTGGAACCTCCACTAACTTGTACCGCTTTGTCGGCCTGTCTCAATATACAAGTCGCTAAGATCAAGTCGCTACGACTTAAACTACAACTCGCTGGAAATTACTAAAGCAAGTCGCTACGAAGAAAAGCACTCCGAGACTCAAGTCGCTAAGATGATAAACTTCGAAACCACACTTTTCAATCCAAAACAAGCCCAACCACAGTGATTCAATCTTTCCAAATCAAACACCAAGAACTTACAATGAGTCTAAACACAAAAGTACACTCAAAATTCAAACTTTAACACAAGAAATGATCCAAATGATGCAAAAACCACTAAACTTTTTCAAACCCAAAAACCATATAAAACCACTAGAAATCCAAGGATGTGTAAGAGAGATGATCAAACCATGGCTCTTGATACCAATTGTTACACATTGGATTTCACAAACACATCAAACCATGATCACACAAGGCGTATAATATTAGGTTTTAGAGAGAGAAAGAGTTAGAGGTTTGGGAACTTAGTGAGAGAAAGTGAAAATCTTATTATGAGCTCCCACTCTTTACCTTGGGAGGTAGAGAGTATTTATAGTCTTACATAAAACGCCACCTATGGGCTGTGGATCAGGCATACAGTGGGTAAAGACTCGTCCGTCCTCCACGGTGTTACATAACTAAATACAACTTAACTTAAAATAACTACAACTACGAGCTTTCTAACGATTACATACACTTGAGGTGACCGACACTTTAATAACCGGATTTACTAAATCCTAACAATGTGTAATGTTGTACTTGTTGACGAGGGTTTGGTGGAACCATTTGTGGTGGAAGAGGGTTTGCTCCTTGAGGAAAGTGATGAAATTGTTGTTGAAATTGTTGCAATTGTTGTGGAGATGGTGGAGGATATTGTTGATAGAATTGTTGTTGTTGTTGTTGAGGATACTCATGAGGAAAGTAGCTAGAGTATGGTGGTTGAGACATCTTGAAACTTATGTTGATGATGGATCTTTGTAGTCGAATGAAACAATGTTGATGAAGTAACCTTATGCGTAGAAATCAGCTTAGGCGTATAAAGTAACTTTACGCGTAACACCCTACTTATGCGTGAAAGAGAATTTACGCGTAGTGAAAGTTTACGCGTAAACTGGAGAAAAAACTTAGCTTAGGAGTAAACCAAAGACTTAGGAGTAGAATGCTTATGCGTAATACTTCCTTAAGCGTAAGACAAGCTTATGCGTAGGAAAGGCTTAAGCAAAAGTATTCTAGGCGTAAGAATTAGACTTAGGCGTAAAACTAGGGTTTTGCCCAAAAATCCTTTACACTTATACCAATGTAAAAGATATCCAAAGTCGAAGTGCTTTCAGGCTTATCCAAGCAAGAAAACACTGAGTAAACCAACAAAGACCAAGATCAAATGATGAGCAAATTTTACGCGTAATGTAACCTTAGGCGTGAGACAATAGCTTACGAGTAAAACTAGGGTTTTACTACGAGTAGAAAGTACAAACTATCACCAAAACTGATTTTTATGCTTAAAAGTGTTTAGAAACCTGATTTTTATGATGAAATAGCTTCAATATCACCAAAATAACACAAAAGTGTGAAACCAAATAATCCAAAAACAAATTCAACCTTATGCGTAGACAGAAGTACATGAATAAAACCAAGCTCAAAAACTATTCTACACACGTAAAGTTTCAAACTTGATGCTAAAAACTTAAACTTTAACACTAAACAAACCTTAAATCACAAAAATCTTGAATTTTTAAGTGTAAAATTTGAAGCTTTTAAGCGTATGAAATATTAGCTTATAAAACCAACGCTTATGAATAACAAAGTTCAAAAACAAATATGTTTCACCCAACTAGATGGCGAATGATACAACTGTTAGGTCACCATATTGTAACACAAGCATCAATATGTAAGAAATAGATAAAGAAGTGAGCGAATGAACACACAAACACAAAACACACGTATGATAATAGATATGTTATGCGTAGGTATTAGTGAAATGTGAACAACCAACCTTCAAATGAAGGTTTACAATACTATTTATAGAAGAAGGGAATAGGGCAACACTACAAGTCCCATTCCTTCCTTATTGGATTTGGGCCAAGGCTTATGGGCTTTCTACATAAGACTTGCCATTAAAACTAACATAAAATCCTAATTAAGCAACCTATTACATATTGATTACGAACACTTGAAATATAGTTTAGGAGTGATTCCAACTGGTATCGTGTAGGACCACCGAGGTACTACACAAAATTTGATAACAGCACGCCCTTCGGGGAAAGAAGTTCTAAACTTGAGGAAACCATTAGCAAATAGTTGGAAGACTCGACCAAGAAACAGAATGAACAAGACACTTGGTTAAAAAGCTTTCAAAAGTGCACAAACAAAATTTTGATGAGTCATGATGAATCTCTTAAGAACCTTGAAGCCATGATAGGAAATCTAAGTAATGATATTTGATGTGCTTTCGTTGTGTATAGGAAAATTATTATTATCAAGTTTTACATTTATATTTAGCCGACTTATCCTATAACAAACACTAACGAGCAGTGTACCCGATCAGAGTAGTTTAGTTGGTAAGTATAGTGTCGATCACTAACAGTGGGATGTTAACACTTAAATATCTATCAGTATTTTAATCCTAAGTTTAGTTTATCTAATCCTAATGTTAGTAAACCTAATGTAATGCAAGGAGGGTTTTCAGCCTAAGAGACTGGCACGATTGTGTAGATTAAGTAAACAGTAAATAAAACTAACAAGAGGACAGAAACAAACATACACATATAGAAAAAAGATGGCAAATAAGATGTCTGACCGATAGATAAGTAGATTGTCACTTCAATTAATCGTTAGTTATATAGGATAAGTATTAAAATCTATTCTCTCTCATTGGTTACTTAACACAGGCGTGTAAACACTTAATGATTACTAGGTTTATGTATTATTTATCCTGTTAGGGCTCACATCAACTATCCTAAGATGTTAATAAAGTAATTGTGGGAGGCGTATGGCAGCGCAAACAAGCCACGATAAACTCAATATGTAATCAAAGCACATGCACTAATAAACCAAATAAACATCAAATATACTTTAATAGATAGGAAAGCAGATTAAATGTGAGTCATACGGTAGTGACAAGGCACGCAGTCATGATGGATTAATGAGTATGAATTAAAGTACTATCAGAACCTACTTATGCCTCTGAATTCTTCTTCTAGTTTTGTATAGTGTGGTCTTGTCGTCCTCCTCTTTCTCTGGTCTTCGATCTCTGTCCTCGGTATTGGGTATCTTCTATTTATGAGGATGTCAATCCAATATTTATACTTTCTGGAAACGGAGTCGATACGGCGTATTAGTTTACTCGATACGCCATATCTAGGTAACTTCGCGTGGGGTCCAAGATTATTTTATTTTGGAATATTCGTACACTTCCTTAAGATATGGTGGATCTTCAATCTTCATACGGTGTATGTATCTTTTAATATTGGAATTAAGTGGTGAAATCTTCAGGTTGATACGACGCATGTCAAAGAGTTTATGCTGCGTATCTTGAGCAGATAAGTCTGATCTTTGTGTTGACCAAGGTTTCATATATGGCGCATGAAAGAATTCCATATGGCGTATTCTTCAAATTCAGGCGCTGGTCTTCACATTCGTCTAAGTGTTAATGTACAGCGTATCCATCAAGAATGATATGACGTATCTTCCTTTAAATATGATCTGTTTTGCTCCATTTTACGTCCAAAATAGCTAACCTTCACCAAATGCTGGTTTTCAACGGAGAAATACAAAATTAAGTAATTAAGTATCAATTCTCATCTAAAATAATAAAAAATAGGCAATATATGTAGGATAAATGAGGCCAATAAACTGTTGTTATTTGATATGATCAAATATCCTCCCACTTGAAGTTTACTTGTCCTCAAGTAAACTTTAGATTTAAACTTATGAAAATGTATCCTAAATAATTTTTAAGGATGTTTTTATAAGTAAGCATTCATTCGTTTAATCTCAATCGCAAAACCAAACACCTCACAAAATAGGACAATGAAATTACCCAAATCACTCAACTAATATATGTGGTAACATTTAAGTAATTTGCTCAATTTCTCAGTCCTGATGAGTATTCTATCGTAAGCTTGGCAAGGATACGCATCTCCCCTGCTAAAGATAAGGAGTAACAAGCCTAAAGTGGTAAATTAGGTTGAATGTGATAAGGTTATGCATAGCTTTTGTTCAGAAATCTCCTACATGAACTCAATAGATCATTGGCGTGAAGCCTTGATTCCTTAAACAACGGATGGTCACTAGTATGTATCTTGGATCGCTGGCGCGTTATTTACATAACGGATGGTCACCAAAACATACACAAGATCACTGGCGCGTCATTTAATTCCTTAAAAACTCGGATGGTCACTACCTTATTCATGTACTTGACATTCTCACTAAGCTAAAGGGTAAGGATAAGGGAAACATATAATTGTTGTTAAATAAAATCACAAAACAAATAGATTAAGTCCATACAAATGAAACAATGTGGTTAATCACTTCCCGACATCACCTTAAAAAAGACACAAATCATAGACTAACTCATGCTTTAACACGAAAACTCACGCTTTAATAGGTACACATGAATTAGACTCAATAATGACTCAATCAAAGAACAAACCTTAGTTGGCGTTTCAATAACAACCAACTCCCTTGCAATCCATAAATATAGTACAACAAATAGCGGCGATATCTCCACTAATACATACCTCTACATCGTTGATTTATAACACGTACCAACGAATAATCGATCATCGCATAATATAACTTCGGTTAAGCTTTTATAAACCTATTATGTCACTTTCCTCACTTTTTCTTCTCTCTTTTTTTTATTTTTTTTTATTATTTTTTTTGTAATCATCAAATATAACTAGTGGTGTAAAATTTCACCATATCAACATCATAATACATCTGGATAAATTTTTCATACTTTTTAATACATCAGATACGAAAATAATAGTGATATTAGTAAACATACGAAAATCAAAAACTACTACTATCACATTCCCATTACGTTGTGCAATTCCCGACCAATACTTAGACAAGAGACACACCCATTGCGATGTGCAATTCCCGACCTAACAATGATAAGAAATATACACCAAAACACTAGAAATACACACTTTACAAAAAGTAACTAACCATTAACTTAATCTATAGGGTAGACAAAGGTATATAGGTGTAACGAAACATATAATTGGGTATAAGAAACGAAAGGAATGGCTCTAAGGGTTTTTCTTGGGGTATCTTACTCTAAAAATGAGAGTAACATAAGGGTTTATACGGGGGTTAACTAACCAGTGTAGTTAGTTAATAAAACACGACATATAAAGGCTTTTTGGATGTAATCCTAGAAATTTACTTGTATAGACAAGTTACTCCAATTAAATTATTAATACTCATTATGGTGGTCTCGAATGGTATCCAAGCCAAGTTCTAATGTTTACTACATCACCGGCACACTCATATTTTTTGGAATTTGGGTAAAATATTGGGAAACGGATAATGCTAAATCCTTAAAATATGGATATAAGGGTTATGTGTGCAGTCATGCAACTTTGATTTCACAAAAACATGCTAGAAAATTTTGAAATTTAGCATATATTAGGATCATATTAAGCATATTTTTGAAAAATAAGGACAAGTAACGTGTTCTAATTCTCCAACCCTCCCCCCCCCCAAACTTAAGATTAACAACGTCCTCGTTGTGTAAAATAAAATTAAAAACAGGAAATATGAAAAATTAGAACGGGAAACTCCCCTGAGATTTGCTCGGTATAATCCTCCATGATGCGTATGTGAGCAACTTTATATTTTATGTGTTTGAAGGGCATTCAAGCCTCCATGAATGGTGCACACAGAAAATACAGGGTAGTTTGTATACCTCAGTTTCCTTTGTATAAATACCTCTTAACCTGTCGGAATGCATAAGAAATCACAGTAAGTGCTTTTACGGTTTATTCATGGTTAGCTAAATAAAAATAAAAATAAATTGTAAATTCATCAAGTTAGTCGATACGTCGCACCTTATTAATTAAGATGCGTCGTATCGAGCCTGGAATAAAAACAAAATAAAATGCAGAAAAATTAAGATATATAATGATTAGTAAGGGAAATACGCCGTATCCATAGTTATGGATACGCAGTATCAGCTTTTTGATATGACAGACTCAATTCAAAAATAAGAAATAACATAAAAAGATAAACATGGGTTGCCACCCTTATTTACTGTGTAAAAGGGTGTACGTTCCCCCACTTGAGATCAAGTGCAGGTGATAATAGCAATAAAGACTAAAGGAGTGAAAATTTACTATAGTAGGGAGATACAATAAGTAAAATTGGTACCTTAGTGTGTAGTGATATCCACTCATTACCTTACCTGATTTGGTTGATGAATTTCATGTCTCAAATACCTCATTGGAGAGACTAGTATTTTGAAGATACATAAACAACATTCCTTCTAGAATGATCTTGTTGGTAGTAAGGCGTCCCTCATCTTCCAAAAAAGTTAAAAAAGAGTCTTTGGCGAGTAGATCTTCGAGCCCCCTTCTTTTAAATTAGCTTGCTCTTCAGTCAAGGTGTTATTCAAGAGCTCATCATCGAATCCCTTTAGAAGATCAACCAAAATTTGGTGGATAACAGGTGCGTCATGCTTGTCATCTTGTGGTGTGATATTCACGATTGGTTGTATGGTAATGGGTTCCACCACATCGTCCTCCGGCTCTACAACGTGTTTAGGAACTCTAGCAATATCATTAGTAATAAAAGAATAGTCAAAAGTGTTACCATTTTGTTTTGTAGCTTCCACATGACTGTTAGCTTTCGTCTCCTTTAACTGCTTCTTACTTGGTTTCTCTTCATTCACCACCTTCAATTGTCCAAGGAAAGGGATAAGTGGGTGATATGGTTCAACCACATGTTTTGCACTAGCCCATATTTCCATAACATAAGTCCAAAACTGGGTGCCTTTCTGGGTCTATGAAATTTAAATTCCCATTTCCTTCATAAATCTTTGAAGAAAGGTCATCAATGATTTCTGTGTCATCAACGACCTCCACATCATCCTCGGAATTATTCATCTCATTGTCTTGTGGTTATAAACCATCTAGCAGTACAATATCCAAACGAGGTAAATCCCCATATTCTATCGCATCAAAATGCTCATCATAAAAGTATAACTTAGGTACATCATCATACTTAATAGCATCAAACCCTTTGAAATTAGAAATTGAACACCCTTCAGATGAATGGTCAAATGGAGATTCATGATTATATACTATTGCAGGATACTAATCATAAGGTTCTGTATACAAATCATCTTCATCATCCAAATACCATCCCTTTGCCTCTTGCCTTCCAATATCAGATTCGAAGTGTTCTTCATCATTCGTACCCAAATTATATTCGATAGCCGGATATTCATCTTCTATGTACCTCGTGCAATCCAAATCATCATAATTATCATACCACTTTTGTTTACCGTATCTTACATATTGCCAATGATAAATCTGACCATTCTTAATTGCCATGTCGGATTCATATCGGACATATTCCTCCATGGTCATGTCATCAATGTCTTTCATGATTACCTGAAAAAACAAAACAACCAAGGAAACCCAAAGCAGACAAATCCGTAGATAATAACAAAAAACTAAGAACGAGATTGGAATACGAAAAAAACTAAGTTGATGATATTTGCAGATGATACGCCATCAAAGAAAATTGGGTACGCGGTATGCTCAATTAATTTAAAATTATACTTTTATTTAGAAAAAAATATACGTCGTATTGATAGAGTCATTGCGCCATATATAAAACTGTTTTTTGAAAAATATAAGCACGCCGTATGAGCAGATGCAAATACGTTGTATATCTGTTACGTTTAAAAATTTTAAGCGTATACGTTTAGAAAACAGATACGCATTATCAATATAATCAATACGTCGTATTATAAATATTTAAAAATTCGGATCTGTTTTAAAAACTAGTACGCCGTATAAGCAGAAGCTTATGTGCCATATCACATTTAGGGTTTAAAAAGATTCTGATTCAAAACTGGAATACACAGTATCTAGGGGATTAGATACGTCATACCAAACGATTAAATTAGATAAGGTGTATAAATAATAAAAATTCAATACGCCGTATATATAGAGAGATATGCCGTATCGTTCTGATCAGCAATTTACAGCAGACAAATACAATGCAGAAAACCAAAAAACACAAACAAACAAACAATGCAGAAATAAAACAAAAATAAAAATAAGAAAAATGCAGAAGAACACCAATATACAAGCAATACAAATATATAAAAAAGTTAGTAAAATAAAAAATAAATAAACTATTAAATAATCAAAAACACTAACAAATATGCAAGTATTAAACAATTCACTCCCCGGCAGCGGCGCCAAAACTTGATGTATTTTTGTTGTGTATAGGAAATTATGATTATCAAGTTTTACATTTATATTTAGCTGACTTATCCTATAACAAACAATAACGAGCAGAGGTACCCCATCAATGTAGTTTAGTTGGTAAGTAGAGTGTCGATCACTAAGAGTGGAAAGGTAACACTTAAATATCTATCAGTATTTCAATCCTAAGGTTAGTCTATCTAAACCTAATGTTAGTAAACCTAATCTAATGCACGGGGATTTTCAGCCTGAGAGACTGGCATGATTGTATAGATTAAGTAAACAATAAATAAAACTAAGAAGACGACAGACACACATACATAGATAGAAAAAATGGCAAATAAGAGGTCTGGACGATATGTTAGGAATTGGAAATTCCATAAAGAAGTGTCGGTCACCCCAATTATAGTCTATCATATGTTAGCTCATAGATATATCGTTATTTACGTTATTTTGTAGTTAAGTAGTTAGTTATTAGCGTATATTAGTTTAGTGTAACACCTTGGAGGAAGGACGGGTCTTTACCAACTATATGCCTGATCCACAGTCTGACAGGAGGACGTTTAGGATGTAACTATAAATACCCCTTCCATCCTTGAAAGGAGTGGAGCTTCTTAATCTAACCTTTCTTCCTTTTTTTTTAACCTCTCTCTAGAACTCCCTCTCTACTCTCTTCATCTCTCTAACATGGATTACTTGTATCATCACCATCCTAGACCACTCGAATCATCAAACAACATAAAAAGTGTGATCCTAACAATTGGTATCAGAGCCTAGTTTGTGTTGTTTTGATGATTCATATAGTTTTTGAAGCGGTTTGGTATGCGGTTTGTTGTATGCATTCTTGTATACGGCTTGATGTGTTTTGTTGCTTGTTGGTTGATTCTTATTTCATACTTAGTTTGAAATGGTTTGTGAAGCGGTTTGATATGTTATTGATGTTGGTTTATGCAAATTTGGGGCCAAACAGTTTTGTTACAAATGACAATATGTTTTAAGTGGTTTTCAATGCTAAGTTAACAGTTTTGATATTGTTCAAGCAGTTTTTATAACAGTATTGATGGTTTTAATCTGGTTTTGATGTTAACAGTCTTAATCTGGTTTTGATGTTAACTGTCTGAATGTTTGTGAATGAGTTTTGTCGAGAGTTCTTCTGTGCGGTTTGAGTAAAAGTTGCAGATGCGGTTTGTCACCATTTATCAGTGCGGTTTGATACGTGTCTAGATCCAACGAACCTTAAGTAATTTGTTACTGATGCGTTTTGACGCATAAGTGGTTTGGTTGACATGCGGTTTTAGCTACTTATATGGTATGCGGTTTGACTCTTTAGTCAACTGCGATTTGCATTATGAGGTTTGATAAAAAATGCGTTTTGAATGAAATGGTTTTATGCGGTTTGTATGAAATGCTTTTTGTCAGAAAGCGATTTGATAATGATCAAGTATGTGGTTTGTCAATAACTGAAGAGGTGCGGTTTGTTAAAATGGGGCTGCATTCTGTCAAACATTACAACAATAACCATCTCATGCGTTTTGTCAATAAAAATTATAGTGCGTTTTGAGAATATGACTCTAATGCGTTTTGATTAAGAGGTAAAACCAAATCACATAAGCTTAAAACCAAATTACAAGTTAACATATCAAAACCAAAACCAAATCAAACATGATCCTCAGGTTATTACTATCATACAATCCACAAACCATCTCATAAAGCAGTCATCAGACAACCAATGAGACTACATTAAACTATCTACATCAACATCATTCATCTAACTAAAAAAATCATAACTCAAATCATCAGTTCACATCCAACATATTCGAATCTTTTCTAATATGAAGTTAAGTTCAAGATCTCAGGTTCACTCGTTTGAATACATATGTGGTATCAAGACTCATGAAAGTCTTTCAAACGAATTAGTCATCATCAATCATTGTTGGTTATGTCTGAAACTAAAGTCAAAGAATATAACAAAAATGTTATTTCTTTTTCCTTGAGCCGTTCAATAATGGTAAGACATGTATCACAAGTCATGGTTGGATAAACAATATCAAATGAAAATGACAAATGTTCTTAGATTCTTGCTATATGATTTCTCAATCTTTTTTCATATCCAATCACAAGAATAAATTTTTACGGTACGAACTCATTGAATTTAAGACCAAAACTTTTTGTTTCAATCTCTCATCACATTCGTGTATTTCAGTTCGAAAAGCAACCATATCTAATGAATCTCAGAAATTGTCTCGTGTATATTCTAAGTCAAAATACGACATTCAAAGGTCTTTCACATGAAACTTTTTCCATCACAGATTCGATTGAAATAAATTACTCTTCAAGTTTATATGAAAGAATAGAATAAGTGTAATAACAATCATGTTATTCCCTTTTTTCTTAGTTCAATGATTAGCAAAATAAATTAAAACTTACCCGAGCCACAAAGTTTGATTTTTATTCCAAGTCCATTGCCTCATGCTATCCCTATGGCGAGGTCAATCAAATCATCATTTAAAAGCCATCCCTGTGACTTATGAAGGTATGAGATAATGAGTTTGAAGTAAAGAGGCGTACAGTTAAGGTGGGCTATTATTTTTTTTATGAGAACGTTTTGTAATAAAAGATGGAGGCGACTGTTTTGTGATTAGGGTTTGGCGTATCAACATATTCTTGATTTTAGGGTATGTGAGAGATATTAGGGTAATGTATAAGAAAGCTTGTGTTATATACCCGTGGGATTAGGTTAAGCTGATAATGGTTCGTGTATATGTCTTTGTGATGGGCCACGTTACTTTGCTTATTCAATGGGCTTGCATGTGGGCTGATCATATTTCTCATGTTAGATTTATAAAGTAAATTTGGGCTTTGAGTTGGATCAGGACATGGACTGTCATGCGTTTATGTGGTATTGGATGATCATGTAGATCGGGCTGGAAAATGATTTTTGAATGGTATGGTTTTGATACATATCTTGATAATAATTGGTATCCAAGTTAATCGTTATGGTTTTGTTCAAATCATTGAGTGTGTGGGATGATACGTGTTAATTGAATTATTCGATATCCAAATTTTTGATACCTTCAAACTTGGAAAAAGTTTTAATATCACTTGTTATATGAGTGGTAATTTGACTTTCACAAGGATATTTGTTCACGGCATGTTATTGAATGTGTTCGAAATTCTTGACCGATGTTATTAATTTGGTAGTGAGCTGAATGTTCAAAAGGTTTTATTTGGACGATTGGACTAGGATTTGATTGTCTTTTATAGACCGGGCCTTGAATTTTACAAGTAACCAAATTTGGACAGTACATATGATTGCGATAGATGGGTTTCTCGAGATTTGAGATTTGACGATAATGAGATATGAGACATGAAATTTGATGATACGAGTTGAGAATTGATAAGAGTTGATGATGAGATCTGCTGTGATATGTGATTGGATGATGAGATTTGAGGTGATATGCTGTTGGATACTTTGGTTTATACATTTACACAGAATACACTATTTCACGGCTTGAAGTGTGTATTGAACAAAGTTGACTACGTGGTTATTTAAGTTCGATATTTCTTATCTGAAATTGATGACAGGTTTTCCGGGCACATTTACTTATTTAGTCTTTTTTCTTTCTACCCTTCTGTGAAGATGACTTGTTTGGGCATTATAGAGTGTGCTAAAGACTTGGCTATATCGTTACTTTTGTGATTCTTTCTAGCTTAACCCACAAAATAGCTAAACTTTCAGTGTCTCACACAGTTGAGGATACGTCAAGAGGTTTTGTACATTGGGTACACCATTTCTTTTCATAAGGATTAGTAAAAGCTTAAGTAACAAATCTGGGGAATTCTTCTTCATGATCAAGTTTGGTATATCGGGTTTACTTCTCCAAATAGTCACAGCAATTGCCGACAGAATTCGTGAATGATATGTTAGCCAAAGTATTGAATGGTTGAGATGTGGTCAGCAATTCTCATAGAATATTCGACGCCACAGAATGTCAATGATACTTCACAGTCTAAGCAAAATATTTCAAAGAATCTTCAACGTCAGATTTTTGCTTATGACAAGAACTTCTCGTGCAAATGGTCGTACACGTTATGATGCTTCCGAAAGTTCGAAACCATCATGGAGGAGAAACGTGTACTTTGATGTTTTATGATCAACCTCTAGGGGAAATTAGTGTATACTACTCTACTTAATATGGTTTGTGATGTTTTCTACATATGGGTAGAGAATTGTTGAAGAATTGTTGATGATGAAGAATGAATCGTTGATGAACCGCTGCATGTTCCCCTAAAACAGATATTCACTGAAACAAAAGTTGTCATAAAACATTCAAGCTAACATTGTTTACGGTTTAGTCTTGGTTTTGTAAAATCCCGCGAAAGAATCTATTTCTCGGTTTAAATCATAGATTTGTAAAATACCGTGAAAATGGAAACATCCTAGTAATAGTAAAGTTCATTTCCGTATCTATCTCACGGTTTATTCTTGGTTTTGTAAAATCCCGCGAAAGAATCTATTTCTCAATTTAAACCATAGAAGTGTAAAATCCCGTGATGATAAATTCATCCTGGAGAAAGGGAAAGTGTTATTCTGGATCTTATCTGATGCTGGTGCTACGGGTTCTTTTTCGAAGAAGGGATAAAGGGAGTACTTCATTTCTTGGATGGTTGTTTGGATTTACTTCATGACAGTTTGGTTATTTCAAAGTTTTACAGGGTCATGTGCTTTTAACCATGGTCGGGATGAAACCATTATCAAGGTTCACTTAAAACGCCAAAGGAGGCTAGATCTGGGTTTTAACCACAAGATGTGACAATGGCGTTAATTCATTATTATTTATTTGAGGTTGAAGTGAAATTCCACGGGCGAGTGTACTTAGTATCTGAAGGTATCGGGGATGGTTGGATGAAGATTCTTCAAGATCCTTGTTCGAGCTTTTAATATTTTCAAAAATGAAGACTTGGATATCTAGTTATTTTTAGGTGATTTTTATTTTTCTTTTTACCACTTTGGGGAATTGGTCACTTACCACCACAAAATAACTATCACTTTAAGGAGTTACGTTGTAGTGCTCAGTGTCACATTAAATTGTGGATTTTCAAGAGGTGATGTACATCTGATACTTGATGGTTGGTTGGATAAAGAGTATAGAGTACTTAGGGAGTCAATGGGGATGAACTCTAGGCACCGCTCTTTGTTACATATGTGCAAGTTTAAGTCACGAGTTCAGGTAATTTCACTTCAGGGTCAAATTCATCATATTGGGTTTTCTCCATCAGCTGTCACGACAAAGAGCCTAACAAGGATAATGGGGTTGATTACAAGTTTGCCAAGAGAGGTAGAAATGAGAGAGATTATGATGTTTGAACACAACAGTTCAAGCCTCATTCTCTAAAGAAAAGAAAAGTTTACGCTTCAGTGCGCTTTATCTTTTGAAGAAGATAAATCTTCTTATTAATGACCATTCTCATCAACATGCTTCATGCTTTTTACATGCGCGTTCAATCATCAAGTGAACCGAGTTACCGTTGCTAGTAATCTTATTCCACTTGCTTAATGATAATGACGATGGCGACATCATATGCAACCTTTGAGGGGGAGAAGTGTGAATAGACTACATTTGGATGATACTCACTTGTTTAATCAAGAATGGCAACTCCGTATGCAATACTTGAGGGGGAGAAGAAGTGTGAAACTGCTGCATGTTGAGTTATTTCTGAGAATATATGGTCATACGGCTCCCAACTCATGTAAGAACTGAGCTTCTTCTTATCAGGTCATCTTCACATGGTATTTCTTCTATGAGCCACTGGTTGACATCTTCACACGGGCTAATATGATTAATGACAAAGTGCTTCCAGTTGCGGGGCTGATTTCCTTGATGAACATCTTTTTATTCTTGTTTGATTGGGAGGGATTAGAGTTAAGGGGATTTGCTACATATAAGTTAACGGGAATGCATTTGGTGAGAAGAAGATGTTAACTTTCTCTTCTCCAATTGGACAATCTTGAAGAAGGTCAAGTCTACAGTTTGTTCTACATTTTCTGATGCATGTTAGAAGACTAAAAGACGAATTGCATTTAATGATCTAAAGACTTCTTATTTCGGGCATTTATTAGAAAGATTGTTAGATTAGGGTAGAACACTAATTGGGGGAGAGTGAAAAGTCTAATTTAATCCCCAATTAGACTTGCTCACATTTTACTTCAGAAAGTTGATTCCCACAAGATTTCATATGTTCTTCTCAACAGATTTTAAGTATTTGGGCTTATAATGTTTTGCTAATTCTGAAGTATCAAAACCAGCAAGGGGAAGGAGACACGCATCTAAATGCTAGTAAACTTGATGAACTTAATACTTCTAAGTGATTGAAGAAATCCTGGGAAGACAAATGTCATTACTGCAGAGAAACTCAAGGTTTGACTCATGGTGTTTAGTGTTCTTATTCCAACTATGTGGAGGAAGAGATGGAAGAGTCAGTTTCTGGTGGTAAAAGAGGTACACAAGTGTGTGATGATTTCGATGGTATCGCAATCATCAGGGGAGAGAGATTGTGTACATTGGGGGCGCTCAGCTGTTTCACTTGAGATCTTAATCAGTGATTCAGAAATAATCACTTATCCCGGAGTTGATATCCGTAGAGATAATCAGTGATTCAGCCTGCTTCTTCAATGTTATCGGTTATTCTCTCTTTGAGAAATCAGGTACTTCGGGTTCTTGAACTTCATACACTATAATCAGGGGAGAGAAAAGTATACATCGGGGTTATTCTTTTCATATTGGATTTAATCTGCTACTTCGGTGTTATCGGCTAGTCTTTCTTCGAGTATATGTGTAATACGGGTTTTTGAGCTCTATTCAAAGAGACTTGCTGCATCACTACAACTACTTGGGGGAAATGGTTTCTTGACAACTTCTTGGTATGGATCACTTCAGACTTTAGTGGAAAAGAAAGTTTAGAAGATTCTATTCAAGTGTGGGATGATATGTTGCTGTTCTATCTTGATGATATAACCCCGAACGAAGAATCAAAATGATCATTCTTAAAAGGAGCAGCAAGATCAATGATAATGGTGTGCTTCTTTGTGCACCTGGCTAAGGGTAGCTTGATAGAAAGATTTGAATCTGCTCAGCTAAAGGATTTTCGGTTTGGGGGGGAAGCTGCCAAAGTCTCGAATTCTTATAGGCTCAATTCCTCCTTTTCAAGAGCCTCGGAAGCTTTGGTGGTGAAAGTTTAAGAGATGATGACTTCTATCTTCTACAACGAGGCTGTTCGATATCCTTATCTCGGTACTCGTATCATCATCCTCTTAGACTATATCATCTACTCTATCTTTGTAAATATTTATCAAAAACAAAAATACAAAAATATAAAACCAACAAAAAGAAAATAGAAAATATAAAACCAACAAAAACCCATAAAAATCGAAAATTTAAAAAATACCAAAAATATTGTTTTCTAAAGACATGTCTTCTGGTATCGATAACATCTGGGGTCTTAGAAATGTCTCTAGGAATCCAAGATCTGAACTCAACTAGGGTATGAGTAACATTGATCGATTGGATGCACAGCGGAATAGAATAACACAATCAATATCACTAATAAGGTTTTGTTTATTAATTAAAACAAAGAAACTACTACAACTACTAATATACACACGCTATGATCGTGTGTCTAGACTCTCATTAGGAGATATCTTCTATGAAATGGATGAGTAAGTAACCCTAGACGCCATCCCTCTTTATATAATAGAGAGAGGTTACAAACCCTAGCTTACAAGAAAAGCTAACTATTACATATTAGGCCCTCATTGTTTCTTTTTTCTTCATTCTTGCTCGTGGGTTTTGTAATCATCAAATGCAAATTCCAACAATCTTCCCCTATTTGATATTACAAATGTACAAAGCTGTATAAAAAACAATGCTAAAACATGTCATCACAAATAATAAGGCGCACATCATGAATCTTCTTCCCCTTTTTGTAATCATCTAATAAGGGTCTTGTGCAACTCGTAGACGCTTCCCCTCAAGTGATGCCTGTAGATGGTAAGTATATAAACAATATGCTTCCCTTTAAAAATATACTAACAATCTGATTGAATCGTGAACTCAGTAGCATAGATCATTTCTTCCTTCAGTGCGAAAAAGACATCATGAAAATGTCTGTGAATAATTCTTGTAGTCAATATATGCATGGCGATCACATGCAATGGCCGATAGTCTCAGTGAGCTCAGACGGATCAACCAGAAACCACTCAATGCTTATAATTATTCTATTTTAATAATCATATCATGAACTGTATGGTATCATATGCCCCCCAAAATATATGTAAAAGAGCGTGTAACTGTTCCAATGAAGAATTATATCATGCACTGAATCTCCAAAACAAACCATACACATCATCATTGTTCAAAATCCAAGGGCATCTTTGGACCTAAAATACTATACCAGCAGAAACCAAACCGCAAAGAACCAATCAGCAGAAACAATGCTATCAGCAGAAACTGATCAGCACGAATACTTTTTTTTTCACTAAATAAGCATAGCAGCAGAATCAAAGTACCCGAGCAGGAGAGAAATAACGTATCAGTAGCAACACACACTAATTAGCAGCAGTAACAATAATACCTATGCAATATGGGGACCAGTATATAACCACTAACCAAAACAGTACCCCATGCATTTCATTAAAAGCACATTACCAATCAGTGACGTCCAGATGATACGCTGCAATTTAACATGATAGCCCAAGTGATCCAAACGCGAATAATATTAGCCATATGGAGGCCCATGTGAATCTGTATCTTCGAGTGGAGAGTAGCAATACCACATCAAACGAGTGCTAACTTGACCAATAAAAATACATTCCCACGAATCACATGATCAGTGGAATTTAATGAGGGACCTTAGATCACGTGATACTCAAATTGAAATCAGTATTAACACTCTCATGTGAGTCTCAAAAATAAATACCATTTATACCAGCAGCAATGAAACACAAGTATGACCCCACATTAAATTTGAGCCCCACCTAATATATATGCCAATCAGTAGTATCCTACACGAGTGGACCAATCAACAGCAACAATGACTTATCATCACATGTGGACCAATTCGAACCCCCACATCAGCAAACCAAGAATTATCAAACGAGGGGACCACTAAATTCTCACGAGACCATCAGTAGCAATAACAAAATCAGATAATGGAGCCCACATACACCAATCAATAGCGAGCCCCACATGACTTCTAAACAAGCAATTTCACATGTAGAATAATTGAAACCAGCGTTAAAAAAATGAGAGACCAGTACAATCTTTTTACCCATGAGTGTGTAGTATTATATGAGATCCACCGACATGTAGGTCCAACCAAATCATGTGATTCTCAATTTTGAAAATATAACTAAACACAATCAGTATCAAATCTCAATCCCACGTGCACATGAAGATTCATCAACAATTAATATGCAAAGTCTAGTATATTATCAGTACAATGAATTCAATTAATTGTCGTCCCATCATCCAATCACAAACCATCCCCTACGTGATCAATTATTAACCAAATATAGTACGAGAATAAGAAAAAATGATCACCTTACGTGATTGATTCAGGAATACGCCAAGCCATGATCAGCTACAGTCAATTCTCATCAGATCTGCTGCCACAAAAGAATTAGGGCATAAACCCTAATTATAGAAAAACCTTATCAACCTTAGATCGAGAGCCACGAGGCTCTGAAACCAATTGTAGAATCCAAGATCCGGACTCAACTAGGGTATGAGTAACATTGATTGATTGGATGCACAGCGAAATAGAATAACACAATCAATATCACTAATAAGGTTTTCTTTATTAATTAAAACAAAGAAACTACTACAACTACTAAAATACACACGCTATGATCGTGTGTCTAGACTCTCATTAAGAGATATCTGCTATGAAATGGATGAGTAAGTAACCCTAGACACCATCCCTCTTTATATAATAGAGAGAGGTTACAAACCCTTGCTTACTAGAAAAGCTAACTATTACATATTAGGCCCTCATGGTTTCTTCTTTCTTCATTCTTGCTCGTGGTTTTGTAATCATCAAATCTGCAATTCCCAACAATGTCATTCAATAATGGCACGGGACCATAGATGAAGTTCGAGAGGTGTAAATATTCTTTTCCAAAACATGTCTAAAAATATGGCTTGCGCTTTATCTCCATCAGAACCCTGTTAAACCATGGTTTGCTATTATTTCAGATAGCAACCCGTTCTTCAAGAAGGAAAGTGCTACGCTAAACCAATTTTCAAAAATTTCGTGCACTTATCCTAAAACAAAACAAGGAAAGCATGTCGTCAAAAAGAGTGTTGTTCCTACACAAATGTTTTTCCTTCTATAAATTCTTCAGAAAAATGTTTGTTGTTTTCAAAATGGTGGAAAATGAGCTGCTTAAAAATCAATCAGAATTGTAGTTTTCATAAATTTGCAAAACTCAATCAATGACTTCAGCTTATTTAAAACTTTTCATAGAAAGAGTCATTGATTGAGGAGGAGAATGTTTTTCAAATTTACATCATCTAACGCGCTTTCTTAATCATCCTATGTGCTTAACTGAAAAAGATATTTGCCTATGTTGAAGGACTAGGAATATAGGATGTGATTATTAGGATTAGATGATTAGAGTTTGATAAACATATAATTCCCATGCCTTTGTATGATCTGATTGATATGTTGGATTTACTTTTATTAGTCGATTGCTGTTTGGGTGATGTCGACCACCCTATATCTGTATGTATGTCTACTAACGTATGTAGATATCATGGTTCATAAGAATGTTCCCGATCCAGATCCCACAAAATAAGATGATTGGATGCCGAAAGGAAAGGGTAACTATTTCTTGGGTCAACAAACTAAGAAACGGAGCTTAATTGGATCTCTATGGATAGTTGGTACGATAAATGCAACTTAAGAGGTCTCATTGCATCAGCATATGGTTTTCTTCAAGCCCTACAGCAACAACAACAAAAGAATCTTAACCACCACGTATCTTTGTGCAGGATAAGTAGTGGATGATACCATTTTTCTTAACAATTATGAAAATATTGTTTTAAAATGAAAAAATATTGTTTTGAAAATAAATTGGGCTTAAATTTTGGAAATCAACCGGACTTCATTTTTATACTAAAGTCACTCAATCAACGACTACGATCATCGATTGAGGGAAAGAGTGATTTCAAATTAAATATTTTCAAACAATATATCATCAAACGAATCAGAGTCCGTTTTGTACAATATAAAATGGTGATCTAAATATTTAATGTTATGTCATGGTATGATTTTCTTTAAAACTCAAAGATCTTTCAAAATGAATTTTTTTTCTATTCTTGTTTGATTGTGAAATTGTTTTATTTTACTTAAAGATCTCTTAAAAACTATCATACCTGACACTAACAATCTTTAATGTCTATATTTGATCCTTATCAGTTATTTCTAAATTAAATCAAGCCACGTCTTTCCCCAAAAATTTTTAAATGATTTAAATCAATTGGGATCACAAATCTCAAATGGTTTGAAATTTTTGATCGGGGGAGAGATCGTGACTTAAATCTTAAATCGGTTTTAAAGGGTGATTGCTTCAAAAGCACTCCTTCCTTCATGTGCCAAACAATTTCAAATACATTTTGCACATGGTTGAAGAGGAGCATTTAACCAAAAACCAGAAGAGAATTTAAACCAGGCATATTTTCACCCAAGTTTTCTAAAACTATTTAAATCACTTGGGATCCAAAATCTCAAAGGGTTTGATACTTTTGATCGGGGGAGAAAATGTGATTTAAATATGAAATCTGATAAAAGATGATTGTTTTGATTCAAAGTGCAAGTTCTCTCTAATATGTGCTAAAGTCTTTTGTATATCGATGCACATATTGAGAGGGAGCGAATGGTTTCTATTGCCAATCGTTGAAGTTCTTCAAAAACCTCTTTCCTCTATGTGCAAAATGATTTCAAATAACCAACGCACATTTGAGGGGGAGAATTTACCAAGAAAATCAAATGGCTTTTTCCACGGAAATTAAGATCAAAGAAATTTTTCAAAGACATCTTGCCTCCATGTGCTAAACAATTTCAAAAATCATAAGAGAACATGTTGAGGGGGAGCATTTCTAAATGATCAAAACAATTAACTTACAAAATGCTTTGATATTATATCACAAGTACCTTGATTGATTTTCGAAATGATTTTTCAATTGGTTTCGAGAAAGAATGAACAATACCAAAAGACCGACAAATTTACTTTATGCATGGTGTTAGAAGGATGGTTAGGTTAGGTATTCGTTCCCACGATCCCGCCAGAGCCGAAGGGGTCTACCCAGGGACAATCCACTAGATAGTGTAGAGTCCTTAGGTATGATGAAAAAAAAAGTAGATAAAATGAGAATATGGGAAGAGTGTCGATTGAGACAGAGCTAGTTGTAGGATCGTATATTGTATGTTGTGTAGATGATTCGGGTGGTCTAGGATTATGATTAAACAAGAGAGCCATTGTTTTAGAGAGATAAAGAGAGGAGAGGGAATTCTAGAGAGATAAACAAGAAAATGCAAGGTTAGATTCAAGAGTTCCACCCCTTCCAAGGATGGAAGGGGTATTTGGAGTTACAAACAATACGCCCTCCTGTCGGGCTGTGGATCAGGCATAAAGTGGGTAAAGACCCGTCCTTCCTCCACGATGTTACTCTAAACTAATCTACGCTACTAATTAACTAATTAATTACTAAACAACGTAAATAACTACAAGTCTACGAGCTAACATATGCTAGACCATAATTGGGGTGACCAACACTTTCACATGCAATTTCCAATTCCTAACAATCTCCCCCTAAGGGAGGTCACCCCATGGTATGTGCTAAAACACATACCTTTTTTATATCAAAACTGACCCAAAATAACCAAGAAAGAGCCGTTTATTGCTAATATTTGTGGTTTTCTTGAGTTTGTGCTTGTGCAGGTATGGATATGTTAAAACACACGAAAATGGAACCAAATCGACGTAAATACGAAAGCACGAGAGATTAAGAGAGCTTAAGCCGGAGCCAAGGTCAATTATGCATTTATGAAGATTTCTAATCTCTGAGGATGATTTGTGAAGATTTGATCAAAGTTTGAAGAAATGGTCCCTGAACTTTCAGCAAATGACAGAAAACACACTTGAAGATTCAAAAATTTGCAAATTAGCCCTTGGTTTGCTTGAAGATTGACAAAATGGTCCTTGAAGATACTTTCAGAAGTTACTTATGGGTCTATTATTAATCCAAGTCCAATACAAAACAAAACCAATCCAAGATATAATCCAATATCCATGTACACGGCCCAAACTATTATCCTAGCCCAACTACCAACCCGTCCAATATATCAAATAACACCCAATACCCGGATTTCATACCCATTTACCCGTGACCCACTCATTTAACCCGAGTCAAATACCACTAACCCGGTCAACAAACTTTGAAAAAACTATATTATAATCCAAACGCGCCCCAAGCCCCCCTGTCTCTCCCAAACGCACTCATTCACCTCTCTTTACCACCATTTTACCACCTCCCAAACATAGAACCTCGTACTAAGCATATTTCTAGAAGCCTTATCCACCTCTGACTTGTCAGATATAGCTGCCACGTGGACAAGTGGAGTATTATCATTGGACGAAACACCTCAATGGATGAAATGGTGCTCTCTGATTGGTTGAGATGGCAATGGAAGGAATGTGTGGCTCAAAATGGCTTCTAGGCTCTTCCAATGAAGGATCCAAGACCTCCTCTCAGCTATAAAAGGAACCCTTTGGCTCACCATTTCAATTCGTGCAATCCTTAGTTTTCATTTTTAGCTTATTGTTCTAAATTTTCAGTAGTTTATTAAATGTTATCTTAAGCTTTCATTGTATTTTCAAGTTCTTGTAATCTCACTTCAGTTTTAATAAAAGTTCCAAGTTTTTAAATTTTATCTTGCATTTCTGTTTTAAAAGTGATCAATAAGCTTCTTTGAATCAATGGAGTAGGCTCATTTCAGCTTTTTATAGCTTTTGTGAGCTTATCTTGCACCCTCACTATCCTTACATTCACTTACATTCACAAATATAATCGGTCAAAGGAAGTCAACTGTTTGGGGATCTTTGCTCATTAAATGGTTATGGTTTGATTTGATGATGGATCTGGGTTGAGTTTGATGTTTGATGGGTTAGGTTAGTGGTCCTCTATCTGGTTTGCAAGCCATTGTGGCTGGACCCTTTGTAAGTGATATCTTGTTCTAATATTCTAGCTTAATAAACAGTAGTGGTAGAATATCTATTAGATCTATTACAATACTGATATTTGCTGTCTCATTAGTTTTAATTTAGTGTATTGAATATGTTTTAATGATTAGCATAGTCGCTTTTTGTGTTTGAGCTTGATTAGATTGCATTTTCTCATATAAAGTAGTGTTTGGATCAAGGTCTTAAACTGTTTTAGAGGTCATATTATTAGAGTAGATCAGTAGTTTGAGGGTTAATATAGTTTATTACTCGTGATATCTGGTGTTTTGTGCTTATTTGCATCAAAAGTCAATCTCATTCTAAACTGTTCTCAAGCTCAACATTAAAATCACTACTCAAAACAAATCAAATGGGTTGAAAAGTTGATAAACTAGCTTGATAAACTTTCATTTCATCAAATTATATCCACATCAGTCCTTAAATTGCATTCAAATCTCAAGAAAGTCAAAGTTTCTAGCTGTTTTCAAAGTCAAAAACATGTCAAAACTGCTTTTGTGCAGACATTGCAGCAGCTTGCAAGGGTTCATAAAGCTTTTAGGGTCTCATTTTGGTCTATAAGGTCCGCTAGGTGGTCTTCATGACCACATATCTGCTTTTGGGTTGCTTTTCTCGATAAGCTAGAATAAGCTCAAACTTTGGGCCTGTTCATTGTTTGTTGTCCAAATCAGTGAGCTCATGATCTTGTGAATCTGTTTATTTGAGGTTTAGGAGTAGCAGTAGTTAGCTATTTAGAGTGGTCTTAGTATAATTTAGGGTCAGTAGAAGTTTGGTGGCTTATTGTGATTGTTTGCTTATTTCTAAGTGCTTATTAGATTCACTCCATTTACACTGCAGCTCTCGATTTCTCACATAAGCACCTTATTTGATATTTTTCATAGAACTAGATTAAGATTTTAGAATTTTCCTGAATTTTTCATTAATTTTGGTCACTGTTTAATTAGCTTTAATTGAAATTAATTAAGAAAAAGTTCAAAAAAAATAATTTTTCATTTTTTCCAGTTTAAGAAAAATATAAAAAGCATAAAAAAGATTTTTCCATATTTTTCCCTTTTTTATTTGGTATTTTTCACAATTTAAATTAGATTAAAATAGTTTTAAATTAGTAGAAAATAGAAAATTAATCTGAAAAATAAAAAAATAGTTTTGAAAAGTCTCTTATGATATTTTAGATTTTATAAAAATAGTTTCACATTTTTCCTTTTGATTTTTATAATTTTTAGAATTTTAATTTAGTTTAAATAGTTAAAAATTAGTTTTTAATTTAAATAAAATCCCGAAAAATCCAAAAAAAATAGTTTTAATTCTAAATTAGTTTTTAAATTACATTTTTAGTATAAAAGTAAATTTAGGCATTTTTAGGGTATAATTTAGACGTAGTTGCATTTTATTTACGTTTTATTAATTACGTTTTAGTTATATTCGCACTTAGGATTTCCCGTAAAATAGATTCCCTTAATTACTTTCCCCATTCCCGTAGTTTAATAAATCAAAAACAAATCAAAAACATCGAGCATTAAAATTCCAAACCGAGAACGACGTTGGCAATTCACGCCTCGTTGGGAAAACGATTCGGGTTGTCTAATCCGTATACACAATCACACACGGGATTTGATTTATTATTCTTTTTCCTAAAGGAATTTGAATCTATCTTCGTGACTATTTTTGATATCGATATTGAGGTTTTTATCCATACACATAACCCCTAAGCCTTCATTATCAAAGAATCAGTGTCCGAACCGTTTTAAGTTTCTTACGGTTAGTCATTCACAAGTGACTAGCTTGTGTGAGTAAACTTGACGTGTTTGTTGGCATTGAAATTAAATTTTGGCGCCGCTGTCGGGGAGGTTGTGTCACGACAATATCGTTTGAGGTTTGACGATTAGTGACTCGAGATCCTTCATTCGTAAAGTTACTATTTTTCTATAAATTAAAAAGTAAAAATATTTTCCTTTTTCCTTTGTATATATATATATCATATTAAAAATACAAAAAGATTTTCTCTTGTGTTTTTGCTAATAAATAGAAGACATCAATTATATAACATTCTCAACGGAGGTGTTATCATTAATAAGTTCCCGAACTAAAGATCAAAAACTTGCCTTTGTGTCGCTTGTGGATTTATTTATTTCTATCGGATAAACAAACTGTATGGTGGGTATAAGGACGCCCGACATTAAATTGGCACGTGAAGAAGCTGGTTTTTAATAAGCTTCATACTGACCTAAAAAGCTTCTCCGCCGCTTGCTTTGTCTTGTAGAGGTGATTTATTCACTTGGGATTATTGGTTAAGTTCACTGTGTTTTCGAATACCGTTCGTTTTAATTGCCTTGGTTTTGAAAGTGCATGCGCACTCGTTCTAATAACTACAGACCGACACGTGAAGCCGCTACAATTCCGCGAAGGCGAAATAGACGTGCTCCCTTAGTCGAACCCGAGATTCGAACTAATCAAACCCCACCCATCATCGAAATGGCGGAGGACAACCGATCTATGCTAGAGCAACTCCAAGCACCCACCGAGGGTTATGGAGAAGCCATCGTCGTTCCGGCAATCGTTGCCGATAACTTTGAGCTTAAACACGGATTGATAAATTTGGTTTCGTCAAGCCAATTTTACGGATTCGAGAGAGACGATCCTCACTCTCATATCCGGCGATTCAACAAGCTCACGTCTACGATCAAGTACCGTAATTCGTTCCGAAGAGGCTATCAAGCTACTACTCTTCCCATTTTCACTGAGAGGGGCCCCGGATTTGGCTCGAAAAACTACCCCCTCGATCGATAACCACATGGGAGAATTTAGTATCAAAATTCGCGGAACGAATTCTTCCCACCATCTAAAACAACAAGCCTTAAAAATGAAACAAAAATTCACACAAAGATTTGATGAATCATTTAGTGAGGCATGGGACCGATTCAAAGATTTGCTTAGGCAATGTCCCCATCATGGTTTTTCTGAGTTGCACCAACTTGATACGTTTTATAACGGTTTGAATGAGACCGATCAAGACTCTCTCAATGCCGCCGCTGGTGGTAATTTGTTGACCCGATCAACGAGAGATGCCTTGTCCATTATTGAGAACAAATCTAAAGTTCGTACCTCACGTAGCAAATCGGTTGCTGCCCGAGTGAATGGTACACCATCATCCTCGACTCACGGAAATACGTAGCAACCGATGCTAAGATTGATAAGCTTACGGATATGATCCAGGGCTTTGGTTAAGATTAATTCTTTCTCCACCCGCCAAGTCAAAGCGGTGGAAACGACTTGTACTACTTGTGGTGGCCCTCATGCCTACTACAATTGTACCGCCACCGATGGCAATCCTTTCCAAACTAATGTCAAATCGGAGGTACCCAATACCGTCCTCAAGTTGAAACAAACCCTCGTGTTAGTAATCAAATGGGACCTCCAGGATTTTCTCCATCAAACAATCGAATCGCTTTAATCGAATCAAGTTCGTGGACCAAATGTTCAAAACCAATTCAAAGCTCCACCAAATCAATACCCAAACCAAGGAGTTAACTACAATCAAGGATATCAAAACCCAAGCTATCAAGCTTCACCTTTGCCTTCAAATGAATTCACAACTTATGTTCAGAACACCAATTCTACCATCTACACTATGCAAAATCGATACAAGTTTGAGGAACAAGTTTCAATCTTCGTTAACTAGACAAAGCAATGAGTTTAGGAATGAGATTCGACTCCAGAACAACAAATTGGAGACTTCACAGAATAAACTTGAAAATATGTTGCATGTTGTTTTGTGCCAAATAAGTCAACCTCGAGTTCCGCTCTTCCCAAGTAACACGATTCCAAACCCGAAGGGAGAAATGAAATCCGTAACCATTCGAGATGATGGGCCCTCGATGACTACTTCCTCTCCGGTGATGAATGTAGCACGAGAGACCGAGGTGACAAAGGACCCGGTAATTCCTCTTGATAATGGAAAAGCCAAATAAATCCAACCTCTGGTTGCCCAAGTTCCTTCTATCTCCGTCATAACACCAAGTTCTAATCTTGCGCGGCAAATCGATTCAATCACGATTAGACAAAATGAAAGTTGTCTCTGGAACAAAGTTTAAACTTACGACCGATATGATCAAAGTCGGCCGAAATGATTTTTGAAAAGAAATTGGAACAAATTTCAGAGATTTCACTTGAGCCTACACCGTTTAATTCTTCCTCAAACCAAGCTCCCGAGAAGCTTGGTGATCTCGGGAAATTTCTCCTTCCTTGCTCTTTAAATGATACTGAGGAATGTAATGCCTTGACCGATCGAGGTGCAAGCATAAGTCTCATGCCTCTTGCGATATATCATAAGCTTGGATTGAAGACTCTTATACCGACTCATATGACTATCGAATTAGCTAATCGAACAATTGCTCACACGGTTGGTGTAGTAAACGATGTTATGGTAATGCAGTGGATAAATTCCATTTTCCGTGGATTTCGCCGCCATTGATATAGAGGTTGACGCCGAGTCCCTCTCACTTTGGAAGACCATTCTTGAGAACCGCAAAAAGTCCTTGTGGATCATTACCAAGGAACGTTAACGATCAGAAAAGGAAATGATAAGATTGTGTTTTATGCCGAACAAACGTTAAAACCTCCACCCGATGATCATTCGATTCATAGCATCGGTGTGATTGATTTCTTCAAGAAAGTGGCAATCCCATCGCACTATCTAATCCGATTATGACCGACTCTTCCCCGTCTCTCACTACGGAAAGTGACCCTACTTGGGAAGAGATCGAGGCCTTTCCTAATGATGATTCAATCCCGCTGAGATTGATGATGCTACTTTTGACCCGAGGGGACATTCTTTTCTTGAAAATTGTTATATGACGAGCCATCTTCTACCCTCCTGATGATCCTGATGATGTGAAGAAAGTTGAACCTATAGTGGTGGAAACTGCTAGCTCTAAGAGCACACCACTTGTCCCACCTCCAATATCTAAGAAAATCACCCTTCCTTTGAGTGGTAATCCTACTCCTTCTTCTGAAATCATGAAACCTTCTTTTGAGACATCTTTCAATCCGAATCTTTAAGACATTCACGAATCCCTTGTTTGAATTTGATTCTCAATATACCAAAATTTTGAAAATCAACTCTTTGATCTAAGAAAGTGAGGAGTTCACCATGAACTTGCTCCTACCTAGACTGAGGATAAAGAAGAATACGATGATCCGTTTTTCCAAAGAAAGATAAGGAAGTGAAGTTGTCGACAGATGAACTTATTGATCCCGAGGTCCAATATTATTTTTATGGAGAGTGAATCCTCTCCTCGTGAGGATTTTCACATAGATGACACTTTGATCTCCCTTCCTCTCGGGACAAGATTTTCAACCCCGATACGCCGTTGATAAGTTTTATGCTAAAAATGTCATTCAAGATAAGGATCCTCTCTTGGATGCCTTCGTTGATGAACCTTTGAGTAACACCTTTCGTACCATGGACTCTCGTTCTTCTTGGAGTATTCTCTTATTGATCCTTCATCCCTTCGTCCACGCAAAACCACGGATGATGGATCAATCTTTCATATGCCTTATATGAGTTTGGGAGGAGTCATTCCTTATGTGCTTAAGCCCCACATTATCTTTCTTTCCCTCCCAACCCACTCCTTTCTCCTGAGTGAGGATACCATCTTTGATCCGGGTATCCCTTCCGCTTGCTTCCCCAAGGACAAATGAATTCGGGGACGAGTCAGGCTAGCGACTCGTGATCAAAACAAGAGGCCGTGGGAGGCACCCCATGCTTATCCATCTATCTTTCTATTTTCTAATAAGTGACGCTGGCGTCCTTCGATTTCTCGTTTGGTTGTTTGTGATGTTGTGTTTAGGATGTTCCCGATATGAAGACTCTCGCGCTCGAAGTTTGTCATTTCTCCACTCGAGTTTCATGATCGATGTCGATGGAAACCGATATCCTAATCTTATCGACTAACGCTTATCTTTGAGCATACTTAATAAACGGCTTTTAGATTTTCGTGATACCTTTGCTTTAAACATTGAGGACAATGTTTCGTTCTAGTCTGGGGTAGGGTAATCTTCGATTTGATTTGATGCACTTGCTTATTTTCGCTGCTTTTCTCTCGTAACTCGCTTTTCCTTAGAAAATGAAAAATTGTGCAAAAATGTGAAAAATTTAAAAATTTTTGTAAGCTTTTGTTAAGTCTTTTGATTGAAAAGTTTGCTAGTCTCTTAGACAAGAAGCTATAAAATGCTAATTCTAGCTCACAAGGCCAAGATTTTGCAAGTTTCCCTGAGTGACTTTAAATATGCAAAACTTTATTTCATTAGGAAGCATTTGCTAAGTTAATATATGTTTTGACACCTTGTTGACTTTCCGCCGTGAGTAGGAATAGAATTCGACTTGACCTAAGCGTGTTGAGCCCTAGTTTCCTTAACCATAGATAATCTAAAAATTATCGGCTAAGCATCTCATGGATCTCATTATTTGGGATTTTAAATTTGCAGAGATCGCGAAATGATAGAGTTACTTATGAGTTTAGATGCTAAGCGTGGAGTAGTTGGTTCTTTAGAGCCCATCGAAGGTACTTATGGCTTTTTGTTCCCACAAAATTGTCTCACCCCATATCTGTCTAATAATAATTAGAGATGTTGAGTTTTTGACGATAGTTAGTTCTTATCTTCTTAAAAGAATCTTTGTTTTAAAAATTGGGTACACATCAAGGATCCGTAATAAATAAATAAAGTAATCAGTAATAAGTGATATGTGAAATGTAATAAGTAAAAGTTGTGAGCTGCGGTGTCGAGATCGGA
>OU343222.1:265413781-265436946 GCA_910596185.1 Chrysanthemum makinoi
CATTTTCTTAGTGTGACAACTCGTATTTTCAGGTCATATTTCAAAACATTACTCATGCTTCATCATTTATCATTTATCGTAAATTAGGTTTACGAGCATCAAATTCACGTAACCGTAATGGTTTAGCTGTGAATTCATGAATTATCATAAAGGACATTCCAAATAGACTAAGTTTGGTCTACATATCATTAGCATCATTATCATCATATTAGTTCATGCATGGTTTTGCATTTTTCATCAACCGATCCAGTCCAAATACATAATCGAGAGTTAGGTAATCAAGATTGATCATACAAATATGACAAAGGCCCACTCTCGATACTGATTACAGCCCATCAAAGCTAACACATACCCTAATAACAATGGGAGTATAAAAGACCACAACTCACTTTTGTCCAACCCTAAACACATCGTAACCCTAGTTACAAATAAATCCGCCCCCTCTATCACTAATTCACCCTTCTCCATACTTCACCAACCTAACCTAATCTCATATAAACGCCCTCCATCAATTCTTAATTCAAAAACGATCTTATGTTTCAACACACAAACAATATGCTTCGAACATCTTAATAAACCTCGCCACCTCTTGCCTCGAGGCGGCATCGTCATAGCCACAGGATTTTGAATCGAGACCTTTTCCAGTAGGTAAAGTAATCTTTGAATATAAAATGATTTTCATTTTTAACGAACAATCAATCGATAGGTAACATAATTGATCTCATTTTTTCTCTTTAATTTCTTGAGAGCACGCAAGTGATTGGGTCCATGAAGCAATAATATTTTGGTGTATAGATCTTAAGTATCTAGAGTTTGATTAACCTAACACAATGACAAGGCCAGGGATCCTCATTTTGCTTAACAAATTGTTTTCGAATATTATGATTTTAGGAACGAATTCTTTGATTCGAAATAAAACAGTACGCTAAGCTTCAACATGGATTCAATGATGATTGATTTTCGTGATATGAGACTCTAGGAATCTTGAGAATCGATAAGGTGCCACAAAAACAATTCTAAGATATCTTTAAGATTTGATGTATGTCTTAGTTGATTTGGATCTAAGAGCGTTAGTATCGAGATTTGAACATTGAGGTTTGATGCACTTACTAATTTCTCACACCACTGAATCCATTGATTGTTATTTCCATTTATTATTGAGTCTGTAGAGTTGTATTCATGATGTTGATAAGTGAATGATAGTGCTTGGGTTTGTTGATGTTGGTTTAGTGCGGTTTTCTTTCTTTTCATCACACTTATTTTAACTGATTCGTGGTCAGGAATAGTATCTTCTTCTCATTCCTTTCAAGTCGCATTCTCTGGAACAGTGTGACACAATCTCTTTTGGTACACTTCCTTGAATCACAATCGCTTACTTTTTAACCAACTCGCCTTTGACTTCGTTGACCATTACTTGACAAGTCGCTTTTTGACTCAAAATTTCAAATCGCATGTATATGAAGTGACAAGTAGCTTTTGACATTTCAAAATGACAAATCGCTTACATATTAGCACAACTCGCTTCATTATAAGAATAGACAAATCGCTTTGACAAGGGCGTCAAAACGCACTTCTGTTAAATCACAAATCGCTTCCAGATCCAATGAATCTGGACAACTTGTCAAGACAAGTCGCCTCTGTATTGAAATAACAATCGCGTGCTTGCCAGTTTGACAAGTCGCTTAGAAGAAAAGATGACAAATGCATAATATTATCACAAATCAGTCTGCTTTCTCAAAATGCATTTAGACAGTATTTTTTGACCATTTGTTCCGAAATGATCCATAAACCGTCTTAAATAAATTTGTAGGAGCACTCATTTTAAAAGCTTTTAAAACCAGTTTCATCAACTCACCATATTAAAACCAATAAACATTTTTTAAAAAAAACTGTTAAAGACCTTAAAACAGATTCACCGCGAACATCACCACAAACCAGAACACGACAAGACAGCCTCAACCCAAAAACCCATAAAACCCAAGATCAACGCAACTATACCGTACAACAAATTGCTAAAACCACAAAAAAACCTGAGAATCATCGAAAACAACACAACCAGGCTCGCTGCTTTGTAGGAATCGTATATTATGTTGTTTAGATGATTCGTGTGGTCTAGTAGATGATTAACAAGAAAGCCATTGTTAGAGAATGAGAAAGAGAGGGACCCTGTTCTTAGAGAGAAATACAAAATGAAAAGTTAGATTAGAATAAGCACCACACCTTCCCTTAGTGGAAGGCTATTTATAGTGTACAGACTAACTACCTCTTGATGGCCTATGGATCGGTACAAGTGGGTAAAGACACCCGTCCTTCCACTACGGTGTAACACGAAGCTTAAACTACGCTACTGACTAACTATTAACTACTAAATAACGTAAACAACTCAAGTCTACGGCTAACATATTCTAGACCATTATTGACGTGCCGCACTTTCACATGGAATTTCCAATTCTAACATACTCCTGTTATCTTTTATTGGGCGGTTAAATTGTCACAATCTTATATTTAATTGGGTGCATTCTCTCCATTTTTTAATCATAGGGCCGTGTCACTTCCTTCATTCTATTAGTGTATAATCTCCTCTAGAACACCCTTGATCGCCAGTACCAGGGTATCTCCCCCGCTATCCTAGTATCTAAAGCCGCAAACTCATCGCAATAAATCAACGGAGCCTCTAGTGCCCTCTAATGCTAATAATCGCTATTTAGATTGTTCATCAAATTAAGCCGTAAAAACATTTATATATATTTTACTATCTTCTAATGTTTTGTCGATAACAAACGTAAAATCATTTTAACGAAACAATAAATACGTATTAGTTTGAACTAATATCTCTAACACACTTACATTTTCACATAAAACACCAAAACAAGTATAAGTGATTTTATGATTTAGTATTACATATGTACAACAACTAGTGTTTACATATTTGGGTAAAATATACACATAACTAGTATGTAGTATATTGGGTAATATAAATGGGTAGAAATTAAGTATAATACCCATTGACCAAATACATTGAATGTAGTTGGTACAACCCAAAGTCCATGACCCTGGCCTTGACCCATAACCCATTGCATGACATCATGCTTATGTCATATATGGATAATATCCATGACCCGTGGTTTTAATCCATGGCCCATAGTTTCAATCCATGAACCATGGACTAGATGCATTACATCTTGAAGGTACATTGAACCTACTTGATATCCATGACACATAACCCATGACCCATGACCCAAAACCCATGGGAAAAGGGAGTCCCACGGATCCAGTGATTACACTGGACGGATCCTTTAAGGGGGAGGATCCGTGGAACAATGAACATTTTTTCTCTATAAATAGTGAGCCATTTCTTCATTGTTTCTCACCCCTTTCTCACATACTTTCTCCTTGAGTTAAAAACTCTCTAACCCCAGATCCAAGTGATCTATGTATGTAGTTTTGTTTTTGTGTGATTCTCTAGGTTCCTCTTAAAGGCTAGATCATCACCTTTGATGTCAAGCAAGCTAAAGTCCATGAGTTGCCATGCTTCCTCATCATCAAGACTACTGAAGTCCTCTTGTTGATGGTTCTTTTCTTTCTACTAAGAAGTGTAGTGTTGAAGACATTAGTGAAAGATGTCTCAAGTGTCAAGACGAAGATATTAGTGAAGGGTGTCGATCGTCCGTATTGTAGCCATTAGTGAAGGGTGCCTAAGATTCAAGTCACAAGACATTAGTGAAGGGTGTCTTGAAGATCTAGTCAAAGGCATTAGTGAAGGTGCCTAAGATGTACATTCGATATGGTGTGATTCGATGTACAAGATAGATCAGTATTGGGTCAAAGGATATTGTTATCTTTGTTGACATTATAAGGAGTAGATCTCCTTTGGGGTTAGGTGATTGGTGTAGTGTTGGGTAGTAGTTCCTCCATTGTAATGGAACTCGGTATCTAGCCTAGTACGGGATAAAGGGTAGGCGACGTTGTGAAGGTTTTCCACCATAAGGAGTCGGTGTTGTGTAGTGATTGAACTCAAGTAGGTGACTCGGAAAGTGGAGTAGGGCAAGGAAGGTGTCCTTGTAGCCGAACCACTATAAATACTCGCGTTGTGGTTTTGTGCTTCTTACTCTTTATCTTTTCATTACATATTTATATTTCTATATGTTTTTTTATCAACATCCAACACACATCCAAATAGATTGACATAAGTCGATCTAAATAGTTTAAAACAAGTCTTAATTGTCAAAACTATTCAACCCCCCCCATCTAGTTTTCCACAATTGGCATCAGAGCTTCGTTACCAAGTTTCTTAAAGTGTGTTGTACTTCAAAAACTTGATACGATCCACGGTTAATTGAAAACTACGAAGAAGTTTTTTCATAAAAACAAACACCATGTCTTTTAAAACTCTTTGTTTGGATGTTGATTAGATGACAACATTTTTTTCATAATTGCACTAATCCTCTTTGTCATGTTGCTTATCCAAAGCTCATACAGACCAAGCCATAGGAATCGCTTGGTAACAAGAATACCTTCCCT
The DNA here is from genome assembly GCA_910596185.1 of Chrysanthemum makinoi. NCBI lineage: Eukaryota > Viridiplantae > Streptophyta > Magnoliopsida > Asterales > Asteraceae > Chrysanthemum > Chrysanthemum makinoi. Next base: position 265,418,303 of record OU343222.1, read on the forward strand.
AAGAAGGTATCTTAAACACAAAGGAGCGGGAATTGTCTACTGACATTTGTTGTGTCATTTGTAAAGACATTCCTAAGTGCATTAGAGGTATGACTTTCTACTTATCTCTAAATGACATTAGCTTGATAAATAAGTATGCCTACATAGGTATTTATATGATTATCTTTTGTACATATACTTGTATTACATGTAGCTTCATTAGGAAGCCTTTTCTCACATACGTGTTACTTTTTCATCTAAAGTCGTGGTATATAAAACTTGTGTTTTATTTCACTTAATCCAAAATCATATCTTTCTAATAATAAAACAAACCACAAATCTCAAAAATTCCTCCTTCCCCATAAATAAACCCTCTGTCGTCCACTCTATCAAATCCCCACTTTTTCAAATCTTCCACTTTCAAAAATTACCTCTCATTCAAAACTTCATCCTCCTCTTCATCTCATCTCATCTCAAACCAAGACCAAGAAGGTTCATCATCAACATGGTTTACATCGCCCTCGTGCTCATCGCCTTAACACTCATCGCTCTTGTGTTCCCTATGATGAAGTTCTCATACGGAGACATATACTTTGTGTTGTTAATCTACATTGGGGTTATATACCCAATCCTTTGTATCATTCTTAGCATTGAAATGAAATATTACTAGTTTATCTAGTTTATTATCTTAATGTGTTTTCTCACATTTTTTATCTATATCTTTCGTATCTTTTCGTGATACATTAGAAACCATTAATGCATGCTAAAAGAAAATGTAGGCTAATACACATATCTTGGTATAAAACTATAAAACTATGTTTTATCAAAATTCCTTATGTTACTCTGATACAAATCCTGGAGTATATGCTAGCGGATCCCGATAGAAGGGAGTGGAACCGTCCTCGGATAACAGATTTTTCATGCAAAATAGAAACCACTTTCTTCCAAAAAGAAATGTTCTACTAGAATGTCAAACATTAAGTGAGTTAAATGTCATTGTTAATAAACATCTTGTAAAAACGTTAGGTAATCATTGTTTTACCGTAATACGTCACATCCTATTAACTTTTCTTTCCTATAGGTTTCGCTATGTCGCATGAATATGAGTTTGATTTTTCACTCACTAGCGTCTACACTCCTAACATCTCCCTTGAGCCCAACACACCTGGCAATCATGTCCGTGGGTTCAATAATCTCGAAACGTGTCACTTCCACGAAGGACTTATTGTCGACACTCCTCTACAATACGAAGAAGGTATCAATACCTCCTTCCGAACCATAGGATTGGAATGTCTTCTTGAAATTAACGAGAAAATATGTCCAAGGTTTGGAATTCTTCATCAAGTCGACTCGTTCGTAACGAGGATCGTTCTCTATCTCTTTGGTTTTGGATCAAAAACCAAAATTTTGTTCTAACCCTTAGACAATTTGCTAATATCCTCCGAATTCCAAATCATGGACAATGTGCCTTCACTGAAGATTGGTCTCTTGATTCTCTCTTCAACTTTCATGAAGAAAATAGTCCATATTGTTCACATACCTTCCCCGGAAGACTTGACTCGCACAATATGCAAACCTCGACCCTATTACTCCGATCCAAACATTATCTATACAAAGGATATCCGAGAAGAGTACAAGGCTCTCGCACTCATCCTACGGGAAAATGTTTGCAGTCTTAGGGAAAATCGAGAAATCCTTCCCGCTTGTTGTGCTCACATAATGCATTGTTTGCTAACACAACAACCATACAATCTCGCCTACTTCTTCGCAAGGCGAATTGTAAATCTTCAAGTCTCCAAGAACAAACTCATCCCTTATGGAATGTTCTTGACGCGATTTTATCATAACATCATGTACTTCCACCCTCAATTTCAAAGTCCGTTGTACGTACTTGTGAACAAGATGATGGAACCTCTAAGCACATCTCTCATGAAGACTTTCTTTATTCCTGAATCGACAAACACTCATCAACCATTTGATGATCCTTCTAGCGAAAACGCCCAAGGAACTTAGTAGTCATTCAAATAGGATCAATCCTTAGTATTCATGTTTTATCAATGTAATCCAATTTATTTCGTGAAATAAAACATCTTACATTTGATATCTTAGTGATTGAACCTCTTAAACTAACCTTGAAATAAAATGCATTGTCAAAATCATTGCATACCTTTAGTAAAGGTTCTGCTTAGCAGATAGACGGATCCCAAAATTTGTGCTAGACGGATCCCTACTCTTAGGGAACCGTGGGATCCGGCAAACAGAAAATGCAATTGCAATCATTGTATTTCAAACATGTCCTTAGAACACTTCACACTAAGCTAGACATAGTGCCTTATGGCAAATTGAGTCCTTATCAAGTTAAGAAGATCTTTCGTACGCACACATAACTCACTTAGATCACACACAAGACGATTGTAGATCTATCGTTTCACTTAAACCCATTACTCTTCCGCTCTCAAGCTAGTCATCATTTCTCACATATCTAGCTTTAGAAATCCTTCAATTATGGCAAAATTGATCATAATCATCGTTATCGCAAAATTGGTCAAAATTGATCAAATTCTAGTTTTTCCATCTTAAAATCCTTTAGGATATTCACCAAAACATTATCCTAAGTCACTATCTGATCTCAAGGATCATTTAGCTCCACTTGACACTCTCATCTTTAGTATCATCTTTATTCATTCATTGGTACTCATGAAACTTCCAATTTCTTCCATAAAAGGCAATCATTAGCTACATCACTCATTATCCTTAAGTATTTGAGCACCTCTTCATTTAAGACACTTATATGAACTGAAACACTCAAGAAGAAAAAGGCATTAGACCTTACAAACATCATTGCTATCTTTTCTTAGCTGCTAAGAGACGGATCCTTAGGATTAGCCTAGGCGGATCCCTCATTGGAGGGAACTGTGGGATCCGTATGACAGATTTATGTCAACTCTAGCTAAAACAATCATTTCAAGCTCATCTTGCTAACTTAAACACTCCATCTCATCTTAAATGAGTTCCTAGATCAGTACAACTCTGAAGTTGACTCTTGTGCATGTTAATCATCACATTCCAATGAATTTTAGTGGCTTAAGTCTTGAATGCACTTGCCAAATCCCTTGCTTTATAAACCACATTGTTAGGACTCCTAAAGTCATCATCTTCATCCTCATCTTCAGCACTTAGAAATCTTTACAAACCTCTTGAAATCATCTCATCATGAGGAAAGCTCCAAGTAGTAACTCATCCACCAAAGAACCACCCAAGAAAATTGCTCGTGTTGTACACGAAATCTCTTCAACAATCATCTCGGTCAAGTCCACAAATGAAAGGATTTCTCCTTTACTAATCAAACCAATCCCTAAAATGAAATTACCCACAAAACTACCTATGCCAAACACCACCATACCTCCTAAGCCAAACAATCCCATCTCCACTAAACCATCACCATTGTTCCTAGAGCTATCTCATTCACAACTCCACTATCATCACCGCATCTCTACAATTTAGAGGATTTGCCTCCTAGGTCGTCTCATCCTCCTCCACCACAACATTCTCCATTAGGTGGAATAATGATACAAAATCAAGGTGTTGAGTCAACACTAGCTCGGCTTCCTTTTCGCCGTTACCATCAAATAATCCCATTTGAATTATGAGAAATTATCAAAGTCATCCACTTGACCATATGGAAGTTGACACTTCTCTACCACCACCATCATTCTTGGTCGAGCCATCTTCAAATGCGCTTCCACCAATCCCTCCATCATTTGAGGCTCCATCAACCGCTTCACTTGATCTTTCGCATCAAGCAATTTCTTTTCTTCCACCACCACTACCTAGCCATGACAAAGATTGTTATCATTGTCAACATGTTGAAAGTTTGATACATGAAGTACGGAAAGATCAACGTTTCATGTTCTATCACCTCCTCGAACGTTTCGACGAGATTAAACCTAAACAAACTTGAGCTAAGGATTTTAGTGGTGTCCTATATCAGCGTTAGTTAGATAAGTCTAGTAATTCCAAGTCATGTATCATTCATTTTCTTAGTTTTTAGAGTCATGTATATCATACCTCTAGTTTTATTAAATGAAATTACATGCTACTTGCTATATTTCTGAGTATATGATTATGTTGTATAATACATATCTCACTTTGATGTTAACATTATTTGTTATATCACCATTGCTGAATTCAGTAATCAATCCCTGAAATCTGCCTAGACGGATCCCTACAAGGAGGGAACCGTGGGATCCGTGAGACAGAAAGCTATTTTTCTACTAATTTGAGTCATATTTCCAGGAAATTATGCATTATACTTATTTTCTAACCTTTGTTTTGTAGTTATTCAATTTAAACATGAAGACTTTGACACCCTAAAGTTAGGGGAGCTTTTTGTCAAAGCAATACATTGCAAAATTACTTGCAATATTAGGATTACATTTCATGACGTCCCTTTGCAAAGTTGCAATCATCAAAGGGGAGCACATTCGTCACATAGACGAAATCTTTTGCAAACTTAGTTGCAAATGAACTAGCTTAGTATTAATTTTCTTGACGTCCTCACATAGGGATGGACTCGTCAAGGGGGAGTTAAGACGAGATATTTTCCCGTTATTTACTCTCTGTTATATTTTTTTTCACATGTTTTTTTTAAAACAATGTGTTAGTTTACTTTCGAAGCTCTTTTTGTTTCGACAAAAAGGGGGAGAAGAAAGTAAAAACTACAAATTCAAACTTTTACGAATTTTTGCTTTTCCTTAAAATAATTTTATGTTTTGTCATCAACAAAAAGGGGGAGATTGTTAATACAAATAAGCGTAAAAACGTTTATTTATATTTTACGATCTTCTAATGTTTTGTCGATAACAAACGTACAATCATTTTAACGAAACAAATAAAATACATAAATAGTTTGATCCAATAGTTTTCTAACACACTTAACGTTTTCACATAAAACACTAAAACAAGTATAAGTGATTTTATGATTTAGTATTACATATGTACAACAACTAGTGTTTACATATTTGGGTAAAATATACAATAACTAGTATGTAGTATATTGGGTAATATAAATGGATAGAAACTTAAGTATCATAACCCATTGACCAAATACATTGAATGTAGTTGGTACAACCCAAAGTTCATGACCCATATCCATGGAGCTTGACCCATAACCCATTTCATGACATCATGCTTATGTCTTATATAGTTAATATCCATGACCTATGGTTTTAATCCATGGCCCATAGTTTCAATCCATGAACCATGGACTAGATGCATTGCATCTTAAAGGTACATTGAACCTACTTGATATCCATGACCCATAAACCCTGACCCATGACCCAAAACCCATGGGTAAAAGGGAGCGGATCCCAGTGATTACACTGGACGGATCCCTTAAGGGAGGGATCCGTGGGATCCGTGGAACAGTGGACATTTTCTCTCTAGAAATAGTGAGCCATTTCTTCATTGTTTCTTACCCCTTTCTCACATACTTTCTCCTTGAGTTAAAAACTCTCTAACCCCAGATCCAAGTGATCTATGTATGTAGTTTTGTTTTGTGTGATTCTCTAGGTTCCTCTTAAAGGCGAGATCACCACCTTTGAAGTCAAGCAAGATCAAGTCCATGAGTTGCCATGCTTCCTCATGATCAGGACTACTGAAGTCCTCTTGTTGATAGTTATTTTATTTCTACTAAGAAGTGTAGTGTTGAAGACATTAGTGAAAGATGTCTCAAGTGTCAAGACGAAGACATTAGTGAAGGGTGTCGATCGTCCGTATTATAGGCATTAGTGAAGGGTGCCTAAGAGTCAAGTCACAAGACATTAGTGAAGGGTGTCTTGAATATCTAGTCATAGGCATCAGTGAAAGGTTCCTAAGATGTACATTCGATATGGTGTGATTCGGTGTACAAGATAGATTAGTATTGGGTCAAAGGATATTGTTATCCTTGTTGACCTGATAAGGAGTAGATCTCCTTTGGGGTTGGGTGATTGGTGTAGTGTTGGGTAGTAGTTTCTCCATTGTAATGGAACTCGGTATCTAGCCTAGTACCGGATAAAGGGTAGGCGACGTTGTGATAGGATTGGTTCTCCTTGGTGAAAGGACCCGGTGGTTAGCCTAGTACCGGAAAAGAGTAGCGACGTTGTGAAGGTTTCTCCACCATAAGGAGTTGGTGTTGTGTAGTGATTACGAACTCTTGAGTAGGTGACTCGGGGAGTGGAGTAGGGCAAGGAAGGTGTCCTTGTAGCCGAACCACTATAAATACTCGCGTTGTGGTTTTGTGCTTCTTACTATTTATCTTTTCATTATATATTTATATTTCTATATGTTGTTTTATCAACATCCAAAATACATCCAAATAGATTGACATAAGTCGATCTAAATAGTTTAAAACAAGTCTTAATTGGCAAAACTATTCAACCCCCCTTCTAGTTTTCCACTGGTATCATGATGGTCTTGTTGGGTGGCTTTAAACATGGTTGGTCCTAGAAAAACAAATATTCCAATTAGGTAAAATTTGTTGAGATGGGTTTATGGTTTTGATTTTTATTGACAAGGTTGTAAGCACAATGTGATCTTAGTTATGTGAAAACCCTTCCTAGTGATCAATTTTGCAAAACCTAATTTTATCAATTGATTAAGAAAAATTAAATACCATAAACCTAGGATGAGATGATGAAGATTAGAACATATTAGTGTAATTACTTACAATGATGTTCTAGAGAAGGATACTTGAGATTTGAAGTCCTATGGAGATGGAAACAGCACTTGGGTCATTTTTGTGTTTGTGAGGAGAGGAAAGGAGCAGAATGGATTTTGAAAAGCGTATAACTGGTTTTCGTCACACGGTTCCCCGGATCCCTTGTATTAGGGATCCGGCTCACTGTAGACGAAAATGGGTGTTTGGCGTTATTTTTGTAATAAGTTATAAACTAGCTTATGGAACAAAAATAGTTTTGAGGTTTCTAATTGAAAAGATGTTTGGTCAACGGGATTTGATAAGTTAAGTATCAAGGATCCATTTGTGACGGCGTTAGTTTGACGAGATCAAGAGGAATACTATTCCTTATGATGAGTAAGTCGGGAAAGAGGGAAAAGAGACTTTTTATAGACTAGCAATTATTAACGTCTAAATAAAATAAAAGAAAATTATATCAACATATTCATGTAGATGTAAACTAGCTAATGGAAAGTAAACATACCACTACGCTCTTGATATGGTTTATGGAGACCATAAAGCCGAAAAATACTTCATGAGCTTTTAAAGTAATCGGTTGTACTTAGAATAAGTAAGTTGTGATTACTTTTAGGTTCTTCCTTGAAGGTTGACTTCAATATTCTTTGAATAGAAATGAAGACTTTGGAGAGATCCTAGCATGAAGATTTCTTGAAAAGAGAATGTTAGAATAATTTATCAATATCCAACATAGAAGAAACAATTTGTTTAAAAATTTTTTCTTCTTTGTAGTTTTAAAACATACACGGATCGTATCAAGTTTTTAAAGTACAACATACTCTAAGAAACTTGGTAACGAAGCTCTGATGCCAATTGTGGAAAACTAGAAGGGGGATGAATAGTTTTACCGATTAAAACCTCGTTTTAATGTATTTAGATCAACTTATGGCAATCTATTTAAATGCGTATGTTGGACATTGATAGATAGATATGTATATGTGTAATGTAAAGATAAAGAGTAAGAAACACATAACCACGACACAAGTATTTATAGTGGTTCGGCTACAAGGACACCTTCCTTGCCCTACTCCACTCCCCGAGTCACCTAGTCGAGAGTTCGTAAACACTACACGACACCAACTCCTTATGGCGGAGAAGCCTTCACAACGTCGCCCACTCTTTTTTCGGTATTAGGCTAAACATTGGGTTTGTAAGGAATTGGAAATTCCGTAAGGAAGTGTCGGTCACCCCAATTATAGTCTTGCATATGTTAGCTCGTAGACATATCATTATTTACGTTATTTAGTAGTCAATTAGTTAGTTATTAGCTTAGTTATTAGCTTGGAGTATCAACGTGGAGGAAGGATGGGTCTTTACCCACTGTATGCCTAATCCACAGCCTAACAAGAGGGCGTGTAGGTTGTAACTATAAATACCCCTTCCATCCTTGGAAGGGGTGGAACTTCTTAATCTAACCATTCTAATTTTTTGTTAAACCTCTCTCTAGAATTCCTTCTCTACTCTCTTCATCTCTCTAAACATGGCATACTTGTATAATCATCTCCCTAGAACACCCGAATCATCAAACGACATAATGTGTATGATCCTACAAATGGTACCAGATCCCAGGTTATGTTGTTTTTGAAGCGGTTTGTGTGCTGTTTGATTAAGAATGTGTGATGTTTGATGTGTTGACGTGGTCGTTATATGGTTTGATGTTGTGTCCTAATCGGGTTCTTAAGTTGATGCTGTTATGATTATGATGTATGGTTTTTGTTGTTTCATGTGGTTAAATACTCTCTAAAACTGTTTTATACCAGATTTTATAACAGTTTTAAGCAATTGATAAACTGTGTTATACAGGTTTGTAATCAACATTGCTGGTACAGAATCTGTCTTAAGCAGTTTAGCAATCTGTATAATATTAACTGTAATATGAGTTTGCAGTTTTGAGTTATGCAGTTTGTCAGATTCATCGATGCGGGTTGTCTAAACTATCGTGTTCATCGGTGCAGTTTGTATTGTTTCTGTCCAGATACAATGTTACAATGCGGTTTGCCAATAATCAGTATGGTCTGTCAGGTTTGGAAACTGATGCGGTTTGTGCTTTCATGGTATGCGGTTTGACTCTTTAGTCAACTGCGATTTGTTAAAAGATAAAGCTATGCGGTTTCTCTGGTTATTTTACTATGCGATTTGTCTTTAAAAATTGTCCAGATTCGATGTATCGAATGAGGTTTGTCTATTAAGCGGTTTGACTTTTGAGTCAACTGTGGTTTGTCAAAAAAAATGGTCAAAGTCAACTGCGTTTTGTTGAAACTGCCGTTTGTAAGTTTTGAATGATGCGCTTTCATGAAATTGGATGCGGTTTATTGAATAAAAGGATGCGTTTTGTTGAAAATACTATTTGTAGGTGCACTTTGATACTAAATTGGGTGCGGTTTGACAAGTGATTACTGCGGTTTGTTAATACATGATGGATGCGATTTGTTATATGGATTTAAGTTCCACAACATTCATCACACAACATTCAACAAACAATGGAGTGAAACAATGCATAATCGACTACGACAACTCAATACTATACCACTATCACATTGAATCAATCACGAGTTTGTTTTCTAACATTACACTATTCAACAACCACTACTCCTACACAACATATGCAGAATATATGTTAATGAAAAGAAATATCTCATTCTACATCTCACTCTCATCTAACAAATCTTATTCTGAAACAAATCATCACAAATCTAGTTTTGAACACAAATTTCTTTTAATCTTTGAACCATTGAAAGGGAAGACGAAACCATGAAGATTACATCTCACCTTGGGTTCGGGTTTAACTTAAGCCAAACAAATACAATCAATATCTGTATTTCATGATCTCAGTTTAATTCGTGGGTCAAAATGGATACACCAAGACCACGAGGGTCTAATCACACGAAATATTACATCATTGCTCAAAAGGGTTTTGTTGATATTCGAAACTTTAAAACAGGTGGTCTAACATGGTGGTTAAAAAACTGATTCTGTTTCGTTATTTGACACTAATCACCAATCCATTTCGGATTCTGAACTTCATTTTTCTACGAACAATAAGAGAAGGATTATAACAGCAATGTTACACCCTTCCTCTTAACTCGTTACAAATTACAAAACAAAAATATAAAAGGAACACCTACCTTGAAGCCTCTCAAAACCTTAACCATCGCTGTGGCTAATCAAAATCCGAATCAATATACCATCCCTGTGGCTATGATGATGACCCTCATGCCATCCCTGTGGCGAGGTCATCATTAAGAACAATGATAAATGGAGCTCAAGATTGGTGTCGGCTCTTTTTTCTTGGGTCTGATTTGTTATGCGAAGATAAGATTGGATTGAAAGAGTTTTTCTTTTTTTTTTTTTTTTTTCGTTTGTGGTTTTAGGGTGTACATGATTGGGATTTGACCTATTGTGAGAGTTGGGGCGGATGTATGAGAGTAGGGTTAGTAAATGATTGTATGGTGTAACTTATACCCAGACTATTAGGGTTAAGGGGTGTGTGAAGTGGATTGTGTGGTATATCTCATGGGCCAAAACATATTAGTGCTAAAATGTCACATGGGCCGAATGCATCCTAATTTGGTTATGGTCCATATACTATTTATTAATGTATCGTGGACTTCAAGTGTGTTTATGAATAGAATGGGCCGTGTTGATGTCGTCAATTGGTGGATATGGTTAATTTGAAACATTGATAAATATGTGCTATCAATTGTAATCAATTCTTCCGAATTATGAATGTTTTATGTTATTATACTGGATTGGCAATTTGGATGGGTAATGCTCACCGGTGGTTGGTGATTTGGAATTGAGTGTTATATCGGATTGGCAAAGTTACAGTTGGGCTTCTCGACATTGGATCGTATTGATGAGACTTGTTGAGTTATGAAATTTGAGTTGTTGATAAGAATTGTAGTGTTGTTGTTATGGGTTTTGGCACTTTGGTATATATATTTTCACGGAGGATTTTATGTCACGGCTTGAATTGTCATTGAACAAAGTTGACTACGGGGTTGTTTGTACGATATTTCTCATTTGGATTTGAAGTGAGGTTTGTCGGGGTGCTTACTTATTTTGTATTCTTTCTTTCTACCCTTCCACGAAGATGACTTGTTTGGGCATTTATTGTGTGTGATAAATACTTGGCTATCTAGTTACTTTTGGATTCTGCTTAACCCACAACGTAGCTATCACTTCGGTGTCTCATCTGTTGAGGATTCGTCAAAGGTTTTGTACATTGGATACACCGTTTCTTTTTTCGAGGATTAGTACAAGCTTAAGTAGCCAATCTGGGGAATTCTTCTTCATGTTCAAATTTGGTATATTGGGTTTACTTCACCAAGTGGTCGCAGCAATAGCCGACAGAAAATGTGGAAAATGTGCTTACCAAAGTATTTAAGTGTTGAGATGTGATCAGCAATTCTCATGGAATTTTCTTCGCTACAAAATGTCTATGATACTTCACAGTCTAAGAAAAATCTTTCAAGAATCTTGAATGTCTTTCATGATTTTTCAAGATGTTTGCTTATGACAAGAACTTCTCGTGCAAATGGTCGTACACGTTATAATGCTTCCGAAAGTTTGAAACCATCATGGGGAAAACGTGTACTTTGATGTTACGGTTACCCTAGGAAGTAGTTGTATACTACTTGACTTAGTATGGTTTGTGAAGTTGTATACATATGGGTAAAATTGCTGATAATGTTATTGTGGATGGAAAAGAATCGTTGATGACAGCATGTTCCCTAAAACGGATATTCATGAAACCAAAGTTATCTTATAACATTCAATTTGACATTGTTTACGGTTTAGTCTTGGTTTTGTAAAATTCCGGAAAAACTATTTCGATTTATATCATAGACATGTAAAATCCCTGAAGAAACTATTTCTCGGTTTAAACCATAGAATTGTAAAATCCGTAATGATGGAACCATCTGGAGAAAGGAAAGTGTACTTCAGGATCTTATCGATGTTGGTTATTCAGTTTCTACTTCGAAGAAGGGATAAAGGGTGTAATTCATGAATTGGGTGATTGTTTCGATATTCTTCATGGCTATTTGGTTATTACAAGGTTTTACAGGGTAATGGGTTGTTAACCATAGTCAGGATGAAACCATTATTATAGTGCACTTAAAACGTCAAATGAGGCTAGATTTGAGCTTTTAACAATGGCGTTAATTCAGTATTATGTATTTAAGGTAGAAGTGAAATATCACGGGCAAGTGTACTTAGTATTTAAAGTTATCGGGGATGGTTGGATGAAGATTCTTCGAGATCCTTGTTCGAGCTTTTAATATTTTCAAAAATGAAGACTTGGAAATCTAGTTATTTTTGGGTGATTTTTCCTTTTCTTTTACCACTTGGGGGAATTGGGCTCTTACCACCATAAAATAACTATCACTTTAAGGATTACGTCGTAGTGCTCAGTGTCACATTGAATTGTGGATTTTCAAGAGGTGATGTACGTCGAATACTTGATGGTTGGTTTGTTGAAGAGTATAGAGTACTTAGAGATTCAAAAGGGCATGAATTCTCGACCAGCTCTTTGTTACATATGTGCAAGTTCAAGTCACGAGAGTTGGTTAGTTTACTTTAAGGTCAAATTCATCATATTGAGTTTTCTCCATTAGCTGCGATAAGAGCCTACTAAATGATAATGGGATTGATAACAAGTTTGCCAATAGTAGTTGAAAAGAGAGGATTATGAGGTTTGAACACAACAGCTCAAGCCTCGTTCCCTAATGAAAAGAAAAGTGTACGTTCATGCGTTTATCTTCTAAAGAAGAGAAAATCTTCTTATGATTTGACACAATAGTTTAAGCCTCGTACTCAAAGAAAGAAATGTGTACACCAGTGCACATTATCTTAGGAAGAAATCTTCTCATTAATGACCATTCTCATCAACATGCTTCATACTTTTTCCACGAGCTTTCAGTTATCAAGTGAACCGGACTACCGTTGGTTGTTCTCTTATTTTCTTGCTCGATTATAACGACGATGGCGACATCATTTGCTACCTTTGAGGGGGTGAAGTGTGAATAGACTACATTTGGATGATTTTCACTTGTTTTAATCAAGAATGGCATCTCCGTATGCAATTCTTGAGGGGGAGAAGAAGTATGATAATTCTACATGTTGAGTTATTTCTGAGAATATATGGTTATACGGCTCCTAACTCATTTAAGAACGAACTTCTTCTTATGGGTCATCTTCACATGGAGTTTCTTAAGATTCATTGGTTGACATCTTCTCACGCTGATGAGTTTAACGACAAAGTGCTTCCATTCTTGGCTGATTTCCTTGATAAACGTCTTTATGTTCTTGTTTGATTGGGAGGGATTTGAGTTAAGGGGATTTGCTATATATAAGTTAACGGGAATGCATTTGGTGAGAAGAAGATTTCAACTCTCTATTCCCCAATTGGACAATCTTGAAGAAGGTCGAGTCTATAGTCGGTTCTACATTTTCTACTACATGTTAGAAGACTAAAGACGAGTTGCTTTTAACAATCTAAAGACTTCTTCTTAATGCAGGAGTTATCAAACAAATTGTCGTTTTAGGGAGCACTAATTATGGAGAGTGATAAGTAGATTTAATCCCCAATTAGACTTGTTCACATTCTTCATCAAGTTGATTCTCACAAAGATTAAAAGTGTTCTTTTCAAAAGATTTCAATTATCGGGCTATTGAGTTCTGATTCGAAGTATCAAAACCGGCAAGGGGGAAGGAGACACGCATCTAAACACGAGTAAACTTGATGAACTTAATACTTCTAAGTGATTGAAGATATCCCGGGAAGACAAATGTCATCACCGTAGAGAAACTCAAGGTTTGACTCATGGCGTTTAGTGTTCGTATTCCAACTATGTGGGGAAGAGATGTAAGAAAGTTTCGAAGATAAAGAGGTACATAAGTGTGTGATGATTTTGATGTCATCAAAATCATCGGGGAGAAGATTGTGTTACATTGGGGAAATGTGCTGCTTAGGAAGCTTAATCACAGTGATTCATTGATAATCACTTATAGGAGACATCCGAGAGAATCGTGATTCAACATGCTACTTCACTGTTATCGGTTATTCTTTCTTTGGGCGTTTGGATACTTCGGGCTCTTGAGCTTCATACACTATCATCAGGGGAGAGAAAACTATACATCGGGGTTATTCTTTGGCTATCAGACTTAATCTTCTACTTCGATGTTATAAGCTTCTCTGTCTTTGGGTATATGTGTATTCGGGTTCGTGAGCTCTATTCTAAGAGACTGACTGCATCAATTCATCTACTTGGGGGAAGTAGTCTCTTGATAACTTTTTTGGTATGGATTGCTACAGACTTAAGTGGAAAAGAAATATGAGAAGATTTTATTCAAGTGTGGGATGATACGTTGCTATTCTATCTTGATGATATAACCTCGAACGAATAATCACAAAGATCATTCTTAAAATTAGCAGCAAGATCGATGATATAGTGTGCTTCCTTGTGCACCTAGCTAAGTCAAGCTTGGAAGAAAGCTTATAATCTGCTCAAGAAGATGGTTTTCGGTTTAGGGGGAAGCTACCAAAGTCTCACTTTCAGATGGTTCAATTTCTTCTCTTCAAGAGCCTCGAAAGCTTTGGTGGTGAAAGTTTAAGAGATGATGAGTTCTATCTTCTTCAACGGGGCTGCTCGATATCCTTATCTCGGTACTCGTATCATCATCTTCTTAAACTATATCATCTAAACTATCTATAAATATTAATCAAAAACCAAATACAAAAATATAAAACCAACAAAAAGAAAATAGAAAAATATAAAACCAACAAAAACCCATAAAATCAGAAAATTTGAAAAAATACCAAAAATATGTTTTCTCAAGACATGTCTTCTGATATCGATAACATCTACAGTCTTAGAAATGTCATTCAACAATGGCACGGAACCATAGATGAAGTTCGAGCAAGTTGTAAATATTCTTTTCTAAACATGTCTCAAAAATGGCTTGCATTACTTGACTGTAACCCGGCTTAAACCATGGTTTGCTATTATTTCAGATAGCAACTCCTTCTTTAAAGAAAGGAATGTGCTTAATCGATTTTCATAAATTTCGTGCACTTATCCTAAAACAAAAATTAGGAAAGCATGTCTACAAAAAGCGCTATTCAACACAAATGTTTTTCTTTCTATATTTGTTTGTCAAAATTGGTGGAAATTGAGTTGCTTGAAAATCAATCAAAATCAGAATTTTCATAAATTTGCAAAACCCAATCAATGACTTCATCTTGGTTAAAACTTTTTATAAAAAGAGTCATTGATTGAGGGGGAGAATGTTTTCAAATTCATATCATCTAATGAGCTTATATAATCATCCTACGTGCTTAACTGAAAAAGATGTTTGCCTATGTTGAAGGACTAGGAATCTAAGATGTGATTATTAGGATTAGATGATTAGAGTTTGATTAACATATAATTCTCATTCCTTTATATGATCTGATTGATATGTTGAATTGACTTTTATTAGTCGATTGCTCTTTGGGTGTTGTCGACCACCATATATCTATCTGTGTTGACTAACGTATGCAGATAACATGGTTTAAAAGAATTTTCCCGATCCGGATCCCACATAAGAAGATGATTGGATGCCGAAAGGAAAGGGTAACTATTTCTTAGGTCGACAAATGAAGAAATGGAGCATAATTAGATCTCCATGGAGACTTGGCATGATAGATGCAACTTAAGAGGTCTCACTGCATTTGCAGATGGTTTTCTTCCAGCCCTACAGCAACAACAAAAGCTTCTTGTCCACCTAACGTATCTTTGTGCAGGACAAGTAGTGAATAACACTATTTTTCAAACAAATTTGATAAAATTGTTTTGAAAATGGAAAAATATTGTTTTGAAAATAACCTGAACTCATATTTTGGAAATCATCCGGACTTCATTTTTATCAAAACTTAAGTCACTCAATCAACGACTACTGTCATGGATTGACGAGGAGAGTGATTTCAAATAAAATATTTTCAAACGATATTTCTTCATAAAAAGTCTGGTTTGTACAATAATAAGTGGTGAACTAAAGATTTAATGTTATGTCATGGTATGATTTTCTTTAAAACTCAAACATCTTACAAAATGAAATTTTTTCAGTTCTTGTTTGATTGTGAAATTGTTTTATTTTACATAAAAACTATCATACCTGACACTAACAATCTTTAAAACTCAAAGATCTCTTAAAAACTATCATACCTGACACTAACAATCTTTAATGTCTTAAATTGATCCTTATCAGTCTATTTCAAAATTAAATCATGCCACGTCTTTCCCCAAAATCTTTTAAATAATTTAAATCAATTGGGATCACAAATCTCAAAAGGTTTGAAATTTTGATTGGGGTAGAGATCGTGATTTAAATCTCAAATCGTTTTAAGGTAATTGTTTCAAAAGCACTCCTTCATTCATGTGCCAAAGGATTTCAATTACATGATGCATGATTGAGGAGCATTTAACCAAAAACGAGGAGAATTTAAACCAAGCATATTTTCTCCCATGTTTTACAAACCTATTTAAATCACTTAGGATCCAAAATCTCAAAGATTTTGATATTTTTGATCGGGAGAGAAATTGTGATTTAAATATGAAATATGATAACAAGTGATCTTTTGACTCAAAGTGCAGGCTGCTCTCCCATATGTGCTAAACGCTTTCGAATCTCGAAGCACATATTGAGGGGGAGCATTTCAAAAGAAAATAAACTTTCAAGCTACAAAGATTTATTTGTTTCAACATAAAGTACCTTGAACGATTTTCTAATTGTTTTCTATATGGCAGTGTGATCGTAAAAGTATTTGATAACATCAAATAGTCCTGAATATTAAGTGTCAATTTCTCCCGATAATGCTTGTAATTTATATAATTTATATGGATTTACGCTTGTTTTCCATTGTTTTCCACTTTCAGGTAAATTACGAGCATTGGAGCTAAAGAGACGCGAAATTGGAGAAATATCAAAGATTTATCATAGTATGCTGACTTTGAAGAAGTTACGGCGTAACTCATCTCTCACATTACGCCGTAACTAAAGCGTGACTCAGAAAACCATCTCATCAAAAGGTTACGGCGTAACTCTGCCCAAAGGCTATGATGTAACTATAATAGGTCAAAAGAGGTTCCACGCCGCTGATAACTACGCCGTAACTATTCCACCAACTACAGCGTAACCAAGTATATTGAAGACTACGGCGTAACCACTAATAAGGTTACGCCGTAACTAGCAGATCTAGTGCAAAATACGACGGAATTGATGGTTACTGGTAACTCTTATATTAGTTACGCGTAACCCGATCGGCCTATAAATACCCCACGAATTCCAGCATTTCTAATCATCCCATTCCGCACACAAACCGAGAGAAAATGGGAAAAAGCCAAAGCGGTCTAGAGCATACGGAGCTGTCTCCAAGGGAGAAATCACTCCCCTACGATAAGAATTAGCATTTTATTTTTTCTTTACTTTAGATTCATGTATTTCGTAACTTTGAATAGTGAATTAATTTGTATGGTTAATATGAGCGGCTAAGCACCTCTTAGTGCTGGCCTAGTTATGATTCCTTAATTATTTTGTTTGCATTTACATTACTTCTGCATAATTATTTCTAAGTGTATGCATGCATAGTTTATTGGTAGCTACCCTTGTTTGGGTAGTTTTGAATGGCGGTAGAGGCCAATTGCCTAGGAGATATGACCAACTGACCCTAGGTGAGAAGCGGTGAGACAGGAAGGGTAAGATATGACCAACTGACGACCCTTTGTACTTGTGCGATTTGACCAACTGGTAACCTACCGTTTGGATGAACTTAAGAATTAGGGGGTGAGTGTTTAAGTTGCTAATGCCCGGGCATTCACTATTATAAATCTAGCATGTAGCGTGTTAGGAATTAGTAATTCCATGTGAAAGTGTCTGTCACCCCAATTATGGTCTAGCATATGTTAGCTCGTAGACTTGTCGTTGTTTACGTTATTTAGTAGTTAATTAGTTAGTCAGTAGCGTAGAATAGTTTAGAGTAACACCGTGGAGGAAGGATGGGTCTTTACCCACTGTATGCCTGATCCACAGGCCGTCAGGAGGTCATTTAGTTTGTAACTATAAATACCCCATTCATCCATGGAAGGGGTGGTGCTTTTTCATTAATCTAACCTTACATTTGTTTTTATTTCTCTCTCTAGAAAACACCCTCTCCTCTCTTCATCTCTCTAAAATGGCTTTCTTGTTTAATCACCTACCTAGACCACCCGAATCATCTCAACAACACAAATATACGATCCTACAAATGTCATCAGAGCCTAGGTTGTGTTTTTTTTTATGACTCGTATGGTTTTGTATGCGATTTGTTTGATTTGTGTATGCGGTTTGTCCGGTTCTAGTATGTGGTTTGTTTAAAGTTGCGTGATGATGAATGTTGTGTGGTTGTTGTTATGATATTGTTGATGAATCTATTTGCTAATGCAGATTTAATGTTGTTGTGATGTTGTTGTCAAATGGTTTTGTTGGTACTGAATGTTGACGTTATGTGGTCAATCGCTCTCAACTGATTTTTTTAATAAGATCTTATAAGTCTTGGTTCTTAACAGTTTTGGATTAAACTATGGTGTCAAATTTTTTTAATTGTCTCGGTTCTTGTGGATCTGTTTGGCTAAATTCTTTTGCAGTGCTGTAACACCCCCAAATCTCGGTACAGCAGATGACTTAATCAAGTTTTCGGGGCGTTACTATTTGGATTGGTATTGCACATAAGTATAGTAAAAGATAATCATTTAACCATTCAAAACCAATCCCAAATTTAATTATTCAAAACATTTAATCCAAGAGTATAAATATTAGGCCCGAAAACATAGTTTAATAAAATAGGTCCCCATAGTTTATCAGAGTCAGAAATGGTCCTTGAACCCCGCCTTCTTGCCAAGCTTCCACC
>OU343222.1:265437046-265464787 GCA_910596185.1 Chrysanthemum makinoi
ATTGAGTGTACAACCACGGACAATGGTGTCGGTGCTAATTAAGTTACCATTAGCTAATTCAATGTTGTATGATGTGTCTAATGTGGTTGGGTTGATATTGAGTAAAGGTGTAAATATAGTGGACACAAAACTCTTATCGGCTCCCGAATCAAATAAAATTGATGCATAACGATTATTGATAAGGCGTACACGACATTCGGGTCCTCCCTAGCTTCTCCACCTCCCATGACATAGGCTCTTCCTTGTGCCATTCCACCTTGATACCTGTTTCCTTGGTTCCTTCCCTTCGGACACTCAGTCTTGAAGTGTCCCCTTTCTCCGCAACCAAAACATGTCACTGGTGGTTTATGATTTTCCCCCGTAGCTGGCATCTTGCATTCCCTAGTTTGATGTCCCACTTTCTTACAATTCCCGCATGGTTCAGGACAACGTCCCGGCTTGTGATGACTCGAACACATCTCACACTTAGGCAAAATCCCCGTGTACCCTTTTCTCTCCTTTGGGCCTGCAACATAGGCCTTTGCAACCTCTTGCCCCTTAGGTGGTTGTTGAGTGACATTTCCACCTCTGTTGTTGTCCCACTTTCGTTTGTTGTTGTTATTGTTGTTATAGTTGGTGTAATTGTTTCAGTTATTGTTGTAATTGGAGCGGTTGTTGGTATTGTTGTTGTTTCGGTTGGTGTTGGTGATGTTGCTTCTCTTTACTACTTGCGCCATGAGCTTTTGAGTCACTCGAATGGATTCCTCAATCGTTTGCGGATCAAAAGAAATCACGTCTCCTTGAATAACCTGGGGAAGTCCCCCAATGAAAGCCTCCAGTAGCTTCTCATTATCCGAAACCATAGATGGGCATAACGCGGCCAATTCTTGGAAACTTCGAATGTAAGTATCAATATCATACCCAATAGTTACCAATTCATATAATTCGGTCTCCAACTTTTTCACCTCCGTACGCGGACAATACTTCCTCGTTATCAACCTTTTGAATTGCTCCCAGGTGAGCTTGTACGCATTTTCCATTCCCATTGGCTAAGCATACGAATTCCACCACGAAATTGCCCCATCAAGTAGTGTACTCGTAGCAAACTTAACCTTGCTATCCTCCGGGCAATTACGTAGCAGAAACACGGATTCCATTTTTTCGAACCATCTAACCATGGCAGTTGCCCCTTCAGTACCCTTGAACTTAGTGGGATCTCCACTTTTAAAATCCTTATACATACAACTTCTAACCCCGACTCCTGCATGCCAAGTACTGCAGCAGAGCAAGTCTAGCGACCTCAGGCAGTAGCCGCAACCTCAACAGCAGCCGCCACCGATGCTCTCTCAGTCCTTAATGCATCGGCTATGCTATCGTTCACATACTTCTGCATAGCAGCTTGTGTCAATTAAGGTGTGGCTTTCTTTGGCGCCATTGCTCTTCAAAACCATAAGATGAAACAATTATGAGAATTCGTAAGTAGAAACAAACATTACACATATATATCCACAACCAGAACATGCATAATATAAAGGAAATCACAACGGAACAACCACGAAATATCAGAAATATAATCACAACACACATGGATAATATACATGAAAATTTCGGCCTTCATGGACCGAAATCATAGATAGTAAAACCATTCCTACATAGTAGAGTCAATACTTGATATTTAGTTTGTACAACAACCAAAAGACAACAAGTTCTTTAAACTATGTCACACACCTTGTGACTAGGATAATACTAAATAAAAACTATATATGATAAAAGTCTACACTAGGCACCTCCTGGTGCTCCGCCAGCTTAATCCTGTAGATCTCAATCTGGTAGCCAAACTAGCAACCAAACCCCTCAACTCGCTAATCTCGACCCTCAGCAGTAACAATGCTCCCACGAAGCTAATGCCAACCCCTGAGCCTGACGCGGAGTTCGTCTGTGCCATCTCGGCTCTGTCATATAACTCAGGCATCTCTTGCCTCAACTCAAAAATATGCCCCCGGTTCTCTACTTTCAGACTCTAAACCCCTGTGAGCCATATCAATCGAAACCCTACCTATCACGAGGCCTTCAACCTCCTCCTCAATGGTTTCCACTCGATCCAAAGATAGTTCCTCCAACTGTCCTAACATCCTATCTATCCAACCTGTGGCTATCTATGCCCCTAATGTCTGGAAGGTGTCTAGCAGGCAGCAGCCTTTGAGCTCTCACCTATCTCGAACCTAACTGGTGGTTCAGGCTCTGTAGAGGGTGATGCGGGGATGTCAAAACGCACGCTTTTTGAGCGGCAAGTCCAATGGAGGTATAGGCTCCCTAATATAGTATGATAAAGATGATGATGATAACAGTGGTGATGGTGGATGAATCGGGCCATGTATAGGGCTAACAGGTGGTGTAGGTGCAACTTCGCCCTCCTCAAAGGGTTCGGTCTCAGTGTCAGTCACTATAAGTGGTAGATCTGAAGTAGAGCCAATAGAAGATAAAAATACAGTGTGTGATAAGGCATCGTTCATGTTGGTGTCGGATGAGACATCCTCCACAGTCGTGTCAGATGATATAGGGATAGTGTCAGAACCTGAAGACATCTCTGTGACAACCGATGTGAAATAAAATTAAATAACTTGAATAAAATATATATGAATCTGCATGTAAAGTGAACATGCACTTATGATGAAATGATGAGATGCTATGATGATGTAGTTATAGTCTAGGGTCAATGATGCAACCTAGTTCTCTATAACTGAAGCTCTGATGCCAATCTGTCACACCCCCAAATTACCTGTTTTGCAGTGGAATGGAATTTCTAGTGATTGACTGTCATGGCATCACAATCACAGTTATATTGACCGACCTAAAGTGTCGTTTTAGAAACACATCGTTTGATATTTAATTTAAACATTCAGAGTTACAAGATAGCTCCCAAAAGTTGATAAAGTTTGCGGAAAATAAGTTTATTACAAGTCCAAACGATGTTTTGAAATGCCATAATATACAATGAGACGCTGCCGACACGCGACTCTATGAGGGTTCCTTATTCGTGCCATGATGCAAATGTCTTAGTTACCTGAAAATACATTGCTAAAACGGTCAACAATAATGTTGGTGAGAAATCATAGGTTTATGAAAAATGTTTTATACAACCACACAAGTATAGACCATATATGACAAACATGCCATATAAAAATGTTACAATTGCTATAAGTCCATGACACCGAAACTAGACTGATCATGATGTTCGCCCCAACAGAGTGTTTGCCAAACAACTCAAATAATGATATTAAATGAAATGCATCCGTTTAACCAGTTGGAATCCACCAACCCGGATGGAGGAGTCA
The DNA here is from genome assembly GCA_910596185.1 of Chrysanthemum makinoi. Classification (NCBI taxonomy): domain Eukaryota; kingdom Viridiplantae; phylum Streptophyta; class Magnoliopsida; order Asterales; family Asteraceae; genus Chrysanthemum; species Chrysanthemum makinoi. The sequence continues at coordinate 265,440,361 of OU343222.1, forward strand.
CCCTCGATAGATCTATCCACTCACCCTCGCTTCTATGAAATTAACGGCTCATGTTATATAATGGGGACATTCAATTGGCATGAGGTAACTTAAGCAATGTAATGAATTTGATATACTTGGTATCGTAATAAAAATGATGTGAAATGTATTCTCCCCCGTAGGTTTGAAAATAAGTATAAACGTATACAACGGGGCTATGAAAACTCACTTGATGAATTGATGCGATGACAAAAGTGAGTACACCGAAATGTAGCGTGAATCTCAAAACTTGACCTATTATGAATGATATGATACATAATAAGTTATGATGTAATGTTATGCATGCAATTCGGATGATATCGATACCACTTATGAATTTTTGAAAATAATACTTTTCGTCGAAAAATAATCTTTTAACGTCTTGACCATTTTTAAATTACTCCACATGTATTTACGTTGAACTGATATCCGACGATAATCATTTAGTGATTTATTATGAAATTATAACTTTTCATCGTAAAATAATGTTGTTGAAATTTTCATAAACGGCCTCTACAAGCTAGTCGTAAAATGGTGCACGTCGAGTGTTAGGAAACGAACTCAACGGTTTTGGGAAGCTTGTATCATTATCTCAAAGTTTTAGTACATGAGTTTAAGGATGGTTTTCGGCAAAGTATAGGTTAATTATGGTACTTATGTCCCAAAATATAGTTTAAGGATGGTTTTCGGCAAAGTTTAAGTAACCGTATTTAATTCATTACAACTCCGATTGACAAATGGTCTGACATTTTGGAAAATATGCTCGGCGAACTTACTTTTACTAGAAGACATCACTTTATAAAAAGTTCTACATCAATGTTAAAAACGACCTCCAACATGGTCTCTTTTTGCCGTAATACTTGCCTATTAGAAATTTAATAGTTTTTCCTTATATAATAAAGTTACGACAACTTTTTGTAAACGTGTATAATTTAATCATTACAAATCCGTTTTCTACGTTTTATATGTCCTTAGCTTTGTATCAAAGTATACTAATATATTTTTGATAAGTCGACATAATTTATAACGCCTAAGCCTCAATTTTGACTCGTACAAAATAAACATAATATGCTGAAATTTTGAGAATTTATAGTTTTCGTCGCCTAACTTGAAAAATTCATAACTTCTTCGTTATAACTCCGTTTTAATCCGTTCAAGCGGCCACGTTTTCATTTTAAAGTTTATTTTCTAAATATCTAGGCCAAAATTTTTTACTTACTGTCGAATTTTCCACATTTCAAAAACAAGGACAGACCCTTTTGCAAACTTGTCGAAATGAGTTTTTCTCGCGCCAAACCTATTATAACCCATTCAAAACAACTCCGAAGCTATTCTAATCCTACCATACACCTTCTTAGGGTGTCATGGGTTCCTAGACATCACCAAGAGTGATTTATAACAAGGAGGAATTATAGGATGACATAAATATATATAACTCTTAAAAACATGTAAAAGTGGTATAAACATCCATGAGACTTGCATGTTTTCTCAAATATGATGAAATGAATATAACAATGAATATGAAATATGATCATGAATATGGATGCTTACTAGTTAACTTGATGAGGTTATAAGAACAAAGGATTTTTCCTAATCACCCAAGGTTTTTATTGCACAACCTTAATCAAGAGTGATACTAGAGTGTAAAAATCTTGTCTTGTAAAATTTTGGATGATCTTCTCCTTGGTCCTTGTGGTTGGCCGGTTGCAAGAGGAGAGGAAGAGAGAAATGGTTTGATCTTTTTACTTTGTGAAATAATGAAGTGTATGTGTTTAGTGTTTGAGTATAATACATTAAACTTGAGTAGATATTATGCAAACCAAATGACTCACCCCCCTTGTGTCGACAAGGGGGTGTTAGTCACCTCTTAATACATTTTTTTTTATTATGTATAAGTGTAATTATATGTAAGTTAATTGAAGACATGTGGTAACTTGTATACACATTTGAGTATTTAGGGTAGCCTTAGATAAAAATAAATTTTAACGGGTCAAGATAAAATATATTGAGGTCATAAAAATTATAAAAATACATTTCTTGCAAAATTTGAGTGAAATAATAATTATCGTGTAGTATTTAATAAAACCGTCATAATTATATAAATATAACAATTTATATACAAAATAAATTTAAAACACTGGGTAAACTCATAATATTATTTTATAATGTTAATATAAGTATAAAAAATATATTGCGATAATTTTTGGACGTAACGGATCAAATGTTCAAAATAATTAATTACGCGATAGCGTTTATTTAATATGAAATTATACGGTTAATGTAAAATGCAAAAACCATGCATGAACTAATATGATGATGATGATGCTTATGATATGTAGACTAAACCTATTCTATATGGAATGTACTTGATGATTGTTCATGAATTCACAGCTAAACCATTAAGGTTACGCGAATTTGATACTCATAAACCTAGTTTACGATAAATGATAAATGATGAAGCATGAGTAATGTTTTGAAAAATGACCTGAAAATACGAGTTGTCACACTAACGTATGCAGGTAAGATGGATTATAAGAATGTTCCCGATCCGAATCCCACAAATGAATATGATTGGATGCCGAATGGAAAGGGTAACTGTCTCTTGGGTCGACAAAGAAGAAACAGAGCTTAATTAGATCTCTCTATGGATAGTTGGCATGATAGATGCAACTTCAGAGGTCTCACTGCATCACCAGATGGCTTTTCTTCAACCACTTAACATATCTTTGTGCAGGAAAAAGTAGTGGATGATACAATTTTTCTTAAAATAATATTTCAAAATTGTTGTTTTTGAAAATGGAAAATATTTGTTTGAAAATAAATTGAACTAAATTTTAGGAATCACCGGACTTCATTTTATCGAATCTTAAGACACTCAATCAACGACTACGGTCATCGATTGAGGGGGAGAGTGATTTAAAATAAAATATTTTCAAACGACATTTCTTCATAAAAGTCCGTTTTGTACAATATAATGTGGTGATCTAAATATTTAATGTTATGTCATGGTATGATTTTCTTTAATACCCAAAGATCTTTCAAAATGAAATTTTTTTTGTTCTTGTTTGATTGTGAAATTGTTTTATTTTACTAAAAGATCTCTTAAAAATATCATACCTGACACTAACAATCTTTATTGTCTAAAATTGATCCTTATCAATCTATTTCAAAATTAAATCATGCCACATCTTTCCCTAAAATTTTTTAAATGATTTAAATCATTTGGGATCACAAATCTCAAATGGTTTGATATTTTTGATCAGGGGAGAGATCGTGATTTAAATCTCAAATCGGTTTTAAAAGGGTGATTGTTTCAAAAGCACTCCTTCCTTCATGTGCCAAACGACTTCACATAATGCCCGTGATTGAGGAGGAGCATTTAACCAAAAACCAAAAGAGTATTTAAACAAGGCCACATATTCTCCCATGTTTTCCAAACCTTATTAAATCACTTGGGATCCAAAATCTCAAAGGGTTTGATATGTTTGATCGGGGGAGAATTTGTGATTTAATATGAAATTTGATAAAAGATGATCGTTTTGATTCAATGTGCAAGTTCTCTCTAATATGTGTCAAACTCTTTAGTATATCGATGCACATATTGAGGGGGAGCGAAAGGTTTCTATTGGCAATCATGAAAAGTACTTCAATAACCTCTTGCCTCTGTGTGATAAAATAATTTCAAATATCCTACGCACATATTGAGGGGGAGAATTTACCAAAGAAATTCAAATGGCTTTTTCTACGGAAATTGCGATCAAGAATATATTTCAAAGAACTCTTGCCTCCATGTGCTAAACAATTTCAATATCATATGCACATGTGGTGAGGGGGAGCATTTCTAAATGATCAAAACAATTAAGGTACAAAATGCTTTGATTTTATATCACAGGTATCTTGATTGATTTTCCAAATGATTTTTCAATTGGTTTCAAGAAGGAAAGAACAATACCAAAAGGCCGACCAATTTACTTTATGCATGGTGTTATAAGGATGGTTAGGTTAGGTATTTGTTCCCACGATCCAGCCAGAGCTGGAGGGATCTACCCAGGGACAATCCACTAGATAGTTTAAAGTCCTTAGGTATAATGAAAAAAAAAGATAAAAATGAGAAATGGGAAGAGTGCCGACTGAGATTGAGCTAGAACTGGAATAAACCCAACAAGGTTCTAGTTATGAAGTCTCGGTAAGCACTGAAGGGGTTGAAGAATGAAAAAGAACTGAATGTGAAAAAGGTGAAAAGAAATAGCCCTCCATTAATTAAACCTTAGGGCAGAAACCGGGTTCAATACATATGCTACTGGTGTTCACTAAGGTAACACTGGTATTGAAGACAAGACATCATGGACCCAGTGACGCACTGCACCTAACTTCCCAAACTACTCAAGTTCCTCTTAAAAGGACTTGTTTCATTCTCACGGGGAACCTACATAATCTATCGACTTTCTCTTAGAGATTGTTGATATTGAAGAAGCAGACCCTCTCCCTAGTCTCCGACATAGGAACCAAGTGTGCACAATTGAGTCTAGAGCCAAGAGATCATCCACAAAATCTCATTACGACACAATATTAATGAAGACTTGCTGTTTCACTCAATGTGGAAAGTAAGTATATATATTGAGAGTCCTACGCATTATCCTTGTGGTATTGCCAGAACATCCGAGTGATATGTAAAATATTCACAATGAAGATGGAAATCCTTCTAAAGGCAACATTAAACAAGCTCTTGGTGGGTGACATGTGAGATCTCTCCAAAAGATCAAGCTTGTGACAACTGGATAGAAACAATTGGTCGATTCATTCTTGAATCAACCTTGGTCCAGGAAATGAATTGACGAATACTTTTGGAAAAACAGTTCGATGTGCAAATCTGCTTTTCTCTAGCACATCGAATGTGTATTCATATTTCAAACACAAAAAGTATATCTGATTGAAAAAAAATACTTTTGAAAAACCGTTCGATGTGCAAATCTCTTCTTTTCTCTAGCACATCGAATGTGTATTCTTTTCAAATACAAAAGTATTTTTGATTGAAAATTGATCTTTAATTTTGAAAATGATTTAGAAAATTTGGGGAAAGACGTGGCAAGATTTAATTTTGAAAAATGATAGATAAGGAACAGAATTTCAACGTTAAAGATTGTTAGTGTCAGGTATGATAGTTTTAAGAGATCTTTAAGTAAAATAAAACAATTTCACAATCAAACAAGAACATGAATTTTTTTATTTTGTAAGATCTTTGAGTTTTAAAGAAAATCATACCATGACATAACATTAAATCTTTAGATCACCACTTTATTACTTACAAACCAGAATTTTATGAAGAAATATTGTTTGAAAATGTTTTATTTTAAATCTCTCCCCCTCAATCGATGACCGTATTCGATGATTGAGTGACGTAAGTTTTGATAAAATGAAGTTCGGTGATTTTCAAAATTAAGTCCAATTTATTTTCAAAACCAATACTTTTCCATTTTTCAAAACAATATTATTTAAAAATTGTTTAAAAAATGATATCATCACTATTATCCCTGCACAAAGATACATTAGGTGGTTAAGCTGCTTTTGTTGTTGTTGCTGAAGGCTGGAAGAAAATCGTCTGCTGAAGCAGTGAGACCTCTGAAGTTGCATCTATCGTGCCAACAATCTATGGACATCTAATTAAGCTCCGTTTCTTCATTGTCGACCTAAGAAATAGTTACCCTTTCCTTTCGGCATCCAATCATCTTCTTATGTGGGATCCGGATAGGGAACATTCTTTTAAACCATGTTATCTGCATACGTTAGTGAACACAGATAAACATATATGGTGGTCGATTTAACACCCAAACAAGCAATCGACTAATAAAAGTCAATTCAACATATCAATCAGTTCATATAAAGCATGGGAATAATGTGTTTATCAAACTCTAATCATCTAATCATAACATTTAACAATATAAGATAATTAGATAAGCTCGTTAGATGATATAGATTTGAAAACATTCTCCCCCTCAATCAATGACTAATTTTCTGAAAAGTTTTAAAAGCGCTGAAGTCATTGATTGAGTTTTGAAAATTTACGAAAACTCTGAATCTGATTGATTTACAAGCAACTCATTTACCACCATTTTTGAAACCAACAAATATTTTTCTGAAGAATTTTAGAAGAAAAAATATTTGAGTAGGAACAGCAGTCTTTTTGATGACATGTTTTCCTTGTTTTTGTTTTAGGATAAGTGCACGAAATTTTTGAAAATTGGTTTAGCGCAACACTTTCCTTCTTTGAAGAGCGGGTTGCTATCGGAAATAATAGCAAGCCATGGTTTAAGCACGGGTTACAGTCTGAAGTAACTACAATCCATAAATTTAGACATGTTTTGAAAAAGAATATTCACACCTCCTGCTCGAACTTCATCTATGATCCCGTGCCATTATTGAATGACATTTCTAAGACCATTGATGTTATCGATACCAGAAGACATGTCTTGAGAAAACATATTTTTGGTGTTTTTCAAATTTTCCGATTTTTATGGGTTTTTGTTGATTTTATATTTTTCTATTTTTTTTGTTGGTTTTATATTTTTGTATTTTTCTTTTTGATAAATATTTACAGATAGAATGGATGATATAGCTTAAGAAGATGATGATACGCAGAAGATAAGGATATCGAGCGACGTCGTAGAAAAGATAGAATTCGTCATCTCTAAACTTCCACCACCAAAGCTTCCGAGGCTCCAGAATAGAAGATAGAACATGAGCCTTTGAGAAAGAGAGACTTTGGCAGCTTCCCCCCAAACCGAAAATCCATTAGATGAGAAGATTCGAAGCTCTATTTCAAGCTTGCCTTAGCAAGGTGCACAGAGAAGCACACCATTATCATAAATCCCGCTGCTCCTTTTAAGAACGATAGTCAAGGTTCTTCGTTCGGGGTTATATCATCAACAAGAACAGCAACATATCATCCCACTCATAAATAATCTTCTCACATTTCATAACTACTGAAGTCTGAAGCAATCCATACCAAAAATTTGTCAAGAAACCACTTCCCCCAAGTAGATGAATTGATGCAGTCAGTCTCTTAGAATAGAGCTAACGAACCCGAATACACGTATACCCAAAGACAGAGAAACTTATAACATCGAAGTAGCAGATTAAGTCCGATAGCCAAAGAATAACCCTGATGCATACTTTTCTCTCCCCTGAAGAAAGTGTATGAAGTTCAAGAACCCGAATGCCCAAAGAGAGAATAACCGATAACATTAAGGAAGCAGGCCGAATCACTGATTATCTCTGCGGATGACTATCTCTGCGGATGTCAACTCTGGAATAAGTGATTATATCTCTGAATCACTGATTACGCCCTCAAGTAAAACATGTTGGATATTGGATTTCACTAACACATCAAACCATTAACACAAGTGGGCTTATAAGTGGAATTCTAGAGAGATAAAGTTAGAGGTTTAGGGAACTTAGTGAGAGAAAGTGAAAGATATTATTATGAGCTCCAACTCTCTACCTTGGGAGGTAGAGAGTATTTATAGTCTTACATAAAACGCCACACAACGGGCTGTGGATTAGGCATACAGTGGGTAAAGACCCGTCCGTCCTCCACGGTGTTACTTAACAAAATACTACTTAACTAAATATAACTATGACTACGAGCATTCTAACGATTACATATACTTGAGGTGACCGACTCTTTAATACCGGGAATTTCTAATTCCTAACAATCTCCCCCTAAGGGAGGTCACCTCAACCATATACTAAAATGACATTGAATACAATCCGATATTACATTAACAATTGATCTTGCATTCTTGATGTAGTACTTTGCTCCGAAGCTCGTAGTCATTGATTCCACGCATTGCATGTTTGGTTAATCCAAGTGGAGGTCTTTTACTGATCCACGTGATAATAATGTTGAGCTAGCTTTTGAGATCATCACTAATAGAAAATCTCGATACATCCATTGTGGTGTTGGTATTATGTGATGTTGTGACTTTCGGACCGACATGCTCACATTCTGTATCATGATATCTTCTCATCGAGTAGCGAAGCATTCGTTGATTCATGATATTGGCAGCAGCGTAGTAGAAGCATGGAGTTAGAATATCAGAGTCATTGATGCACCAATCATGATATCTTTTTATATGAATGTGTTGTGTGAGCATGCGGCTATGGATTGACCGCATTCCATTTCGATCACCGCAAACGCCGGTGTACTCGCATACAACAGTTAGCAATAAATCGCACGAAAGTGTCTTTGATCACTTTCGTTGAATTGAGGTACACGTCCCACGGTTCCCCGCTGATCAAGATACAAAGTACGCCTGTGATCGTGAATAATTAATGAAGAATTTCCTTGACGTGGTTTCGCAATGCTGCTCTAGCCGTTCTCAAACCGAAACGTCTCAAAGAAGACAACACGGAGTGAGTGAACCAATAATTTAAGTCCATCGATTGATGAAAAGAGATTTGAAAAACAATCGTGTATTGCTCAATAGAAATTGTTTTTGCAATATAACTAAGGTTTTAATGAAAATCAATTATCAATCATAAAACACCTTTTGATTTGAAAATTAGTACACGGTCGACGTGCTAATGAAAGAGTTTTAAAGCACAAAGACCGGTTTTTCAAAAGTATCCGTCAATCCATAACCTCGAACCAGTGATTGATTCAAAAGAATGAATCGCCCCATTGTTTCTGTTCCGTTGTCACATGGTTGATCTGTATAATAGATCTCACATGCCACCTACCAGGAGCTTGTTAGATGTTGGCTTTAGAAGGCTTTCCATCTTCATTGTGAGTATGTTTGCATATCACTCGATGTTCTCCGCAATACCACAAGGATAATGCATAGGACTCAAGATATAATCTCTCTTTTCACATTGTGTGAAACAGAGTCTTCATTGAAAGTGTCCTAATGAGATTTATTGATGATCTCGTGGCACTAGACTCAATTTGTGCATATTTGGATCCTATATCGGAGACTAGGGAGAGGGTCTCCTCCTTCAATATCAACAATCTCTAAGAGAAAGTCGATAGATAATGTCGGTTCCCCGTGAGAATGAAACAAGTCCTTTTAAGAGGAACTTGAGTGGTTTGAGAAGTTGAAGTGCAAGGCGTCCGGGTCCATGACGCCTTGTCTTCAATACCGATGTTACCATCAGTAGCATATGAATTGAACCCGGTATTCGCCCTAAGGTTGAATAAATGGAGGGCTATTTGTTTTCACCCTTTTCTCATTCAATTCTTTTTAATTCTTCAACCCTTCAATGCTTACCGAGACTTCATAGCAAGAACCTTGTTGGGTTTATTCCAAGCTAGCTCGCCTCTCAGCACTCTTCCCATATCTCATTTTTCTCCTTTTATCATCATACCTAAGAACTCTACACTAACTAGTGGATTTTCCCTGGGTAGATCCCTCCCTCGGCGGATCATGGGAACACATACCTAACCTTATCGTCCTTATATCACCATACATAATGTAAAGTTGGTCGGTCTTTTGGTATTGTTCATCTGCCATAGGAACCAATTGAAAATCATTTGAAAATCAATCCAGATACTTATGATATTTTATCAAAGCATTTTGTACCTGAATTGTTTTTGATATTTTTAGAATAAGTGCTCCCCCTCAACATGTGAATCAAGTATTTGAAATAGTTTTTCACACGGAGGCAAGAGAAAGAATTAACTTCTTTGATTACCATTTTAAAAAATATCAACATCACTTCCCTAATCGAATCAAGTAGATAAAGCATTTTGGGGAAGGATGAGGTTTTCATGATTTTTGCTCCCCCTCAATATGTGCCTCGAGATTTGAAAAGAGTTTTGCACATACCGAGGGAACCTCGCACCTTGAGATAAGTTATCACGTTTCAAATCATAGGTTTAAGATAGATGCTGCCCCTCAACATGTGCATGGAAAATTTGAAATCGTTTGTCACATGTGGGAAGGAGAGCTTGTACATCCTTATAAAACCATTTACCAAATTATCAGTTTAAATCCAATTTAAATCACACATTCTCCCCCGATCACAATTATCAAATCATTTGAGATTTGTGATCTCTTATAGATTTAAATTGATTTTGAAAGCTTTTAAGGAGAATTGTGACTTGATTATGAAAGCGTTTTAACTGATAAGGATCGGATGTTAAGACTTTAAACTCCATTGATAAAACATGCATGTATATCTTTTGAAAACAATTGAATGCCAAATAACTTTTTAATTTAATTGAAATCATTCTCCCCTCAATCAATGACATAGGTTGTTGATTGAGAGATTGATATTTTGACAAATAAGTCCTGATGATTATCAAAAATAGAGACCGAATTATTTTTCAAAGCATTTAGTTTTCGCCAGATAAATGTTTAAAGAATCGAGCATGGAATTTTGAAAACATAATAAAGTATGGCTCGTTCTTTCTTTTGAAAAGCGGTTATCACCAAATGACAATAAACCATTTTGTTTTTTCTTTCTCCCAAAAAATAATTTTTGATTTTTTGATTTTTTGATTTTTTTTTTTTTTTTTTTTTTTTAAATTCGAACAACATCTAAAGTCCCGCGTCATTCTTTGAATGACAACATCAAGACCGTAGATATTATCGAATCGAGAAAAGCATGACAAATTGACAATATTTTTTGAAGATTTTTCGCATTTTTCAAATTTTTATGGATTTTGAAAGTTTTATATTTTTCTATTTGATTTTTGAAGGTTTTATAATTTTGTATTTTGTTTTTCGAATAAATATTTACAAGAGATAAATTAGTTTAAGAGAATGATGAAATGAGTATCGAGATAAAGATATCGCTCAAAGACGTTGTAGAAGAAAGGAATCAACATCTCTTAAACTTTCGCCACCAAAGCATTCGAGGCTTCTAAGAAAATCGTCTCGACATGAGCCTTCTCAATTTGAATCTTTGGTAGCTTCCCCAAAACCCACAAACATCGAATAAAGACCATTTCCCTAAGAAGTAGAGTTGAATACAAAGCAGTCTCATTGATTGAAGCTCAGACTCACTAAGAACACGAGAACACCGGTAACAAGTTGAAACATTGATCGCCCTGGTTATCAAATCCGATTAACTGATTACGACCGATCACATGAACCGGCTGTGCATCCCCGATGTACACCTTACTCTTCGAGATTGACCAGCTTGTCTATTTAGGGGAACAATATATCAACATCTTCATTTTACCAAGTGCATTCCAGTTATATAACATATAACCAATCAGGACATAATGTACACATGTACCCAACAAGAGTAGAGACGATGACATCCATGTAACATGTTGAGTCACTAATCATCTCCGTGGATGTCAACTCTGAAATAACTGAATTAGCTCGATCAAGTGAACATGTTGTGCATATATAACCGAAGCACTTTATCATAAACCGTATATAAGATGTCGATAGGCGCGTATCATCTCATTCATCCAAATATTCTTCTCACATTTCTTCCAACTGAACACCGAAGTAACATAAACCAAAGGTCTCCAGAGACCACTTCCCCAAATAGTTGGAATAATATATCCTTCCCCCAAATGGTTATGATACCTCGAATCCAAGAAAACATAATATATCCATAAACTTGAAATCTTGTGAGAAGAACTCAAATAGCCCAAATAAATTCTCATGAGACTCAATCAACTGCTACATAAACTCTCTTTGACTATCTTTATCAACCCATATGTAGACAATTTGAAGTGACCCGTTGAAGAAAACCCATTATACCAAACTTGAAACTCAAGTCAATTCCCGCCATTTGTCTTAAGCTTGCACTTAAAGATGGAAGAACGGTGTCGAGAATCTATGCTTCAAGCAAATCTCTAAGTACTCACACTCAAACAAGGTATGAGACATTAACACCTTTTTATATTATCCACATCGTCATCTGCATGTGACACTGAGTAAAACAACGTAACTCCTAATAGTGATAGTTAACCGTGTCTTCAACCATCCACTCCGACCGGTAACTAGATAAACCAAGCCTTCAACTCAAATTCTTAAGCCCGAGCAAGTTATCAAATAAGAACACGCCTTTGTGAAGGTCAACTTCAATCTCAAATAAGTGATAAATGATTAACTCTAAAGTAATCAACTTGTGTCAAATGCCCAACATGTGAATAAACATACAACCCGATGTACATTCACCCACTGAATGAACCGGAACAAATGATGCCTCAACATCAATGTATTCTTCCTATAAGTATTCATGTAGAGATCGACTGAGGATACACCAATAACTTCGAGCGGATGAGGTAGACATTTTCCTTGAAGTTCATGTGGTTGATTTATAGCATGCACGATGTGAGGAACAATAATCCATGAAGATTTGGAAAAGGAATACCAAAGAGTGGATCATTATTCATGAACAATAATCCGTGAATATTTGGCAAAGGAATACCAAAGAGCGGATCATTATTCATGAGTGCAACTGCAATATTATGATAATCATTATCAAAGCCTTGAGGAATAACCGAGATTGGGATTTTGAGTAGTCCGAGTTGTACTTTTTGATGATCATCAAACATATCTTGAACTCATGAATCACATATTCTTTGATGATCATCAAATATTCGCTGGCGGTTGTAAATACTCATCAAACATATCTTGAACCAATGAATCCCAAACAATAAATCCCATTTATCCTTAGTGAGTGAAACATTAGGCGTTGGAGGAGAGTCATCAAACTTTAAGTCGGATAACCATTATTCAAACATCCATCATCATTTAGTATATTCACTCTTCTCATAAATCCCATTTATCCTTAGTGAGTGAGATTCATCAAACTTTAAGTCGTATAACCATTATTCAAACATCCATCATCATTTAGTATATTCACTTTTTCCCTCAAAAATTGCATCCGAAGTTGCCATTTTTGATTTAGCAAGTGAATAAAAATATACATTAATGAATGTAGATCCACTTGATGATTGAATGAGCATGGGAGAAACATGAAGCTTGTTGATGAAGAATGTCGATGAGAATGGTTATAAACATGAAGATTTTCTTCTTTCTCAAGATAAAGCGCATCAAGCGTACACTTTCTTTTCTTTGAGGAACGGGGCCTGAAGTGTTATCTGCAGACGCCATAATGATGAAGTATGAGGCCTGAAATGATGTGAACAGACGCCATAATTTAGAGCCCAGTATATGTTTAGAGCCACCGAATCAAAATACCAAGGGACGATTTGTACGACCGCTGGATAATAGATGAAGACAGAGAATTGGAAACATTGGATCCCCACGTGCTCATAGGGTCCTTTTGGTTAGCACAAACAATCTTTGAATCAGCAGAAACCCTAAGTGCAATGTCATTATCACTAGGAGCTGAACTAGTAGAAGCATCAGACTTAGTCGAGGGACATTTTGTGCTTCATGGGATTATTCTACCGCTTGGCTTCCAAACCTTAACAGGCACTACTCTAGGCATAGCGGATCTAGTTAAGGGGCAAGGTTTGCCAGTCGTGAATATTCGACCTGGCTTTCCACTGAAATCCTACATTGGTAAAAACCTTCCCTGTAGGTTTCCGTGGATTGCTTAACTGCTTTCGCCTCCAAACTTTCTTAATCGGGTTATGAATCTTAGACCTCTAGAAATAACACATCACATTTATCATGATTACCAGAAATTAAACATTTTTACATGTTTTGCGTGACAAAGATAAGGCCTCGAATTAATTTTAGTAAGCTTGGAGCTAATACTAGAACTAACACGATTCTTTTGTTCAAATCAAACTTCTTGTCCCTATGGTGTTCTTTCACTTCCTTATCATGATCACTTTTAGTTTGCGTAATCCTATCCTTCTTTGCATAGCTTCTAGGTTTTGACCCGCTAACTTTAGTGTCAATCTTAACATCCGTAGAAGTAACGATGGGAACATTACATGGCTTCACTACTTTCTCGCATTCCCTGGTCTAGAAGTGCTGGGATTTGAAATTCTAGGAGGCACATCACATGTTGCTTGCTTGAATTTAGATATGGAACAAGGCATATCAAGGGTCACATGCTTGGCTTTAGGCATAGAACGGATTTCCGGTTTGGCACTAGGCATAGAACAAGGCTTCACAGCTTTGCCTTTTCACCTAAGGGTTTTGGACATGTTGCAATTACACATTCAAGCAACTCTTGAGATCGTTTGGCTGGAGGCAAGCAAACCTAATTTCACTATCAAGAGGTTTGTTAATGAAATCTCCTTCGACAATCTCACGGAGACATTCTAGACTATCCTTAAGGTGAGCACAGGAGTCATGAAAAGCATGTTCATTATTCCTAAGATGAGGAGGAATATATTTAACTGTCAAAGTGTATTTGCAATCTAAGGGTGACTTTGAGACAACATTCTTATTGAAAACAAGTGGTAGTTTCCCATTTTCCTGACTTCTCCGATTCTCAATTTCCTTTTGTAGAGACGTTATTTTTTCGTTGTTTTGGTCACGGTGACTTTTATTGAATCATATAACTCTTTAAAATGTCGTTTAACTTTTCATTTTCTTCTAGAAAACTCTTGTTTTCCTTTTGTAAGGCATCAACTAAGTTTTGAAGATGAAAAGTTTGAGAATTTCGAGAATCTAAAGGAGGAGGCATTTGGGAGCCTGTCATATTGTTCTTTTGACCCTTTAATTGAGAGATTTGGGCTTTCAACTTTCTGATCGTGTTGCAATGAGCTTGAATATGTTCATCACGTTTGTTAATTTGAAAAAGCATCAAACTCGAGCATCCAAGGATGTCTTGATATTTGAAGTTTTGACATTTTCTTTAAGATGTTGATATTTTAGTTGTAAATTAAAATGCTCAACTTCCAGGTTAGAAAAATGTTTAACCAAATTGTCGTGATCATCCAGTTCAATTTTCTCGTTTAGTTCAGAATTAGTTTTTCAAGCTCAATGACACGATCATGGGAGACTTTCAGTGCAACCGATAATTCATGAAATTTGGAAGCATTAATGGAACAATTTGTAGCAGTGAAAAACACATCTTGAGTAATACATTCAGAAATAAGATTCTCATTCAAGGTATGCAAGTTCTTCCTCTCAATCTCATTATATTTTAATTCTGTCTCATAGTCACTAACCTCAACTATCATTGCATCAAATTCCTTTTCCATTTCTTTAATATCTGATTTTATCCCCTTTTAAGACTCTCAAAATGATCTTTTAGTTGTTTAAAGAAAGGCATGACCTCCGTTAAATAACATTCTTTCATTTGCTCAAAACCCCTTTCCCCTTCAGTTATCCCAGTGGGTGTGATCCTTTTCTTACAAGTTTTCTCAAAATTGACAAATAGTTGAAGAATAACATATTGATTGATTAAGGTCTTGCTCTTAGTGGCAATAGTTCTAGGAACTAAATGCATTGGTGTATTTGGAGGATACACAGTCGCTTTAGGGAATTTCCTACAAGGGGATTCTTTTCAACAAGATTTTCAGCTTTTGCAAGTCCATATCCTTTTTCCAGAACACTTGTTCAGGGGTCAATAGAGTCCGAGGCTTAAACATGTTTAAGGATATCCAATTTTCCTTAGTGTAATCATGGGGTTTTATCGTTATCTTGTTCTTTTTACACTCAGGGTCTTCTAGCTTCTTATTCATTTTCTCCCTAGTGACTTCATCGATTTCTTATCTTCCTCGCACTCACGCAACTAGGTTTCGTCTAGGCTTAAGGATCTCATTACCATCATACAAGTACCTTATGAGCTTCTAGCCTTTTACAAGCCTCGTGGTTTGGTTCATCAACTAAGGCAACACTATGTTTGTCACTTAGAACTCTATGCTTAGTGATCATGTGAACAATCTGAATGGTGTTTCCTTGTACGCACAACTTATTTTCAAGCTTGTTTTTCAAAGTTTTAGATTAGAAAAATCATTCAAAAGTTTTGATTCCTTAGCACTAAATTCTTGCTTAAGCATTTTAACATTTTCTTGAAGTTCTTGTTTTTGCTTAGCACTTTTAGAAAGCTTTTCTTGTAAGGAATTTAACTCTTGTTTTAATACTTCTTCTCTAAACCTACTTTTTCTAATAGTTTTACGTATTTGGACATCCATTTCCTGCTCACGGGTGGTCAACTCAAACTTAGAGCACTGTTCATAAATAGCAACCTGATCCTTATATATGTTAAGCTCAGTGGTAAGGGAATCATCAGCACAAATGCAGCGTACTCATGCAGTTCATAATCATCATTTTGAGTAGAAGATGCACAACTAGGTACAGCAGAAACTTCCATGCAACTTACCTTAGCATTGACATGCACAAATGCAGTGCACCTCTCTCTCTTGTGAATTTGAGCACGAAGATTCCATTTTGCATTATCCGACTCATCAATTTTTGTTGTCATTTTTTCGACATTCTCGCATTCAAGAACACCATACTTCAACGGATGAAACATTACCCAACTTATCACAACAATCTTTCAACTGCACCTGACACTCATTCACGCTTTCATTCTTTTGAGCAGATTCTTCAATGTACTTTTCACATTATCCATGAGTTGGATAAATGTCTCAATGAATTCCTGAATTTCCATTCCAGTATGTTTTTGAAGGAAATTCCAGTCAAATGTTGATCGTAATCTGCTAAATATTCCCACCGATGAATGGTGAAATTGTTTGTAGATTACTTGAAGAGCTGCACTGGAACCATCCTTTTGAACCTCTTCATTGGTGAGTTGCAGCTTTAAATGTTCTAAGTTCAACAGCAAGCTTCTTGTCAATGTAGGTAAGTCCTGGCCGAAAAGAGCACTACATGTTCGATCCCCAGCTATGGATAACAGTTGTATGAGGTTCAGATGAAGTAGTCGATATGGCTCAATGCTTTTGCATTCCATTTGCGTGCGGCATTCTCATTGTACTCAGAACATGAAGATCTCACATCCTCATTGTTCAATATAAACATCTTTAACCGCTCAGTAGCATACTTTATCATTGTTGTCCACAACATCATACAATTTAAGCACTTCGAAATCATCGGGTCAGAGAGTAAGACATGATGTGGTAGAATGCACGGATTTTACAAGTCTATGATTTAAACCGAGAAATAGAATCTTTCGCGGGATTTTACTAAAATCAAGACCAAACCATTAAGCAATGACCAATGGAATGTGTTAAGATGACTGATGGATCGACACAATGATAGACAATTGTGTGTTAGGACTTATGATTGTTTGTGGGATAAGCAGAGATGTTGTTTGGTTGTGATTTGGGTTGGTTGTTGCACGATTTTATGGAGAAATTTAGGTCTAAAAACTTAAAAGCTCAATAACTTCCTTTCAGAGAGGATTTGGGCCTCGAAAAATTCGTTTCACGACATCATGGTGAAAACTCACAATATTCAGGCTGTTCCGGTCGTTTTGACAGTATTTTCACTGAAAACGAGTTACGGATCAAAAGTTATGGCCGTTTGAAGTTTTGACGTAAAAAGTCAACTTTGGTCAAACCTCTTCTTCATAAAAATCAACCAAGTCGCTATAACCCTTGAACCAAGTCGCTAAGCACCAAGTCGCTACACAGTCAAGTCACTAAAGAGCAACTCGCTAAATCACCAAATCGCTAAGCACCAAGTCGCTACACCAAGTCGCTAAACAAAGAACTCGCTAAGGTCCAAGTCGCTAGCAAAATTTTGGCAGCATTGCTACTCAAGTCGTCGCTAAAACTTCAAGTCGCTAAAGAGCAACTCGCTGCATGTACCAAGTCGCTACCAAAGTCGCTACCCGTAGTGGAGAGTCCACTACTTGTACTGTTAATCGCTAGGTCTAAGTCGCTAGCTCCAAAACTGTAACTCGCTACAAAATTGTGAAGCAAGTCGCTAGCAAGAAAGTTATACCGTGAGCCAAGTCGCTAACTTGAAAAACTTCCAAAACACACTTTTCAATCCAAAAACAACCCAACCACGATGATTCAAGCTTACCAAATCAAAACCTAAAGACTTGTGATGATTCTAAACATAAAAGTACTATCAAAATCCAAACTTTAACACTAGAAATCACCCAAATGATGCAAAAACCACTAAACTTTTTCAAACTCAAAAACCACTAGAAATCCAAAGATGTGTAAGATATGATCTAACCATGGCTCTTGATACCAATTGTTGGATATTGGATTTCACAAACACATCAAACCATTAACACAAGTGGGCTTATAAGTGGAATTCTAGAGAGAGAAAGTTAGAGGTTTAGGGAACTTAGTGAGAGAAAGTGAAAGATATTATTATGAGCTCCAACTCTCTACCTTGGGAGGTAGAGAGTATTTATAGTCTTACATAAAACGCCACACAACGAGCTGTGGATCGGCATACAGTGGGTAAAGACCCGTCCGTCCTCCACGGTGTTACTTAACAACAAAATACTACTTAACTAAATATAACTATGACTACGAGCATTCTAACGATTACATATACTTGAGGTGACCGACTCTTTAATACCGGGAATTTCTAATTCCTAACAAAACAGCTAAGCATCCCTAATGTACACAATCTCTCTCCCCCTGATGATTGCGATAGCATCGAAATCATTACACACTTGTGTACCTCTTTTATCTTCAGAAACTAACTCTTCCATCTCTTCCCCCACTTAGTTGGAATAAGAACACTAAAAGCCATGAGATAAACATTGAGTTTATCTACGGTAATGACCTTTGTCTTCCCGGGATATCTTCAATCACTTAGAAGTATTAAGTTCATCAAGTTTACTCGCGTTTAGATGTGTGTCTCCTTCCCCCTTGCTGGTTTTGATACATCAGAATCAGCAACATATTATAAGCCCAAATACATGAAATCTTTTGAGAAGATCGTTTGAAGCCTTTATGAGAATCAATTTGCTAAAGAATGTGAGCAAGTCTAATTGGGGATTGAATCTGACTTATCACTCTCCCCCAATTTGTGCTCTACCCAAAACCGACAATCTGTTTGATAAATGCCCAGATTAAGAAGAAGTCTTTAGATAATCAAATGCAACTCGTCTTTAGTCTTCTAACATGCAGCAGAAAATGTAGAACAAACTATAGACTCGACCTTCTTCAAGATTGTCGTTTGGGGATCAGAAAGTTAACATCTTCTTCTCACCACATGCATTCCCGTTAACTTGTATATAGAAAATCCTCTTAATCAAATCCCTCCCATCAAAACAAGAACAAAGATGTTCATCAAGGAAATCAACCCCGCAACTAGAAGCACTTTGTCGTTAAACTCATCAGTCCGTGAGAAGATGTCAACCAGTGGCTCATAGAAGAAACTCCATGTAAAGATGATCCGATAAGAAGAAGCTCGGTCTTAACATGAGTTAGGAGCCGTATGACCATATATTCTCATATGTCAATCAACCATGCAGAATTATCACACTTCTTCTCCCCCTCAAGAATTGCATACGGAGATGCCATTCTTGATTAAACAAGTAAATATCTTTAAAATGTAGTCTCTCCACACTTCTCCCCCGCAAAAATTGCATATGATGTCGCCATCTCCATTATAATCGAGCAAGTGGAATAAGAGAACAATCATAGGTAGTCCGGTTCACTTGATAACTGAAAGCGCTTGGAAAAAGCATGAAGCATGTTGATGAGAATGGTCATAAATGAGAAGATTTCTCTTCTTTGGAAGATAAAGCGCACTGACGCGTACACTTTTCTTTTCTTTAGAGTACGAGGCTTGAGTTGTTGTGTTCAAACGTCATAATTCTCTCTCTTTTCAGCTCTCTTGGCTAAGCTTGTAATCAACCCCATTACCATTCAGTAAGCTCTTTGAAGTAAACTAACCCGAACTCGTGACTTAAACTTGCACATATGTAACAAAAAGCGGTGCCGGTTTCCATTAGCATCTCTAAGTCTCTCTAGTACCCTATACTCTTCAACCAACCAACCATCAAGTATAAGACTTACATCACCTCTTGAAAATCCACAATTGAATGTGACACTGAGCACTACAACGTAACTCCTTAAAGTGATAGTTATTTTGTGGTGGTAAGAGCCCGATTCCCCCAAGTGGTAAAAGAAAAGGAAAAAGTCACCCAACAATAACTAGATTTCCAAGTCTTCATTTTTGATAATAAGCTTGAACAAGGATCTTGAAGAATCTTCATCCAACTATCCACGATACCTTCAGATACTAAGTACACTCGCCCGTAATATTTCACTTCAACCTCAAATAAATAATAGTGAATTAATCTCGTTGTCACGTCTTCTGGTTAAAAGCTCACATCTAGCCTCCTTTGACGTATTAAGTGAACTATGATAATGGTTTTCATCCCGACCATGGTTAAAAGCACATAACCCCGTAAAACCATGTAATAACCAAACTGCCATGACGAATATCCAAACACACATCCAAATTATGAAGTACACCCTTTTCTTCCTTCTTCAAAACAAAAACCGTAGCACCAGCATCAAATAAGATCCCGAAATACGCTTTCCTTTCTCCAGGATGGTTCCATCATTACGGGATTTTACAACTCTATGGTTTAAACCGAGAAATAGTTTCTTTCGCAGGATTTTACATAACCAAGAATAAACCATAAGATAGATCCGGAAATGTGCTTTACAATTACCAGGATGTTTCCATTGTCACGGGATTTTACAAGTCTATGATTTAAACCGAGAAATAGATTTTTTTGCGGGATTTTACAAAATCAAGACAAAGCCGTAAACAATGTCAACTTGAATGTGATATGAGAACTTTGGTTTCAGTGAATATCTGTTTTAGGGGAACATGTAGCGGTTCATCAAAGATTCTTCTCCATCATCATCGTAGCCCTTTGAACAAATAACAATAAATCCGTTCAACCCAAGTGAGATTAAATCCGATCCAACTCTAATCACAACATGTCCTTAATGGTGTTTTCACGTGAGATTGATATCAAAATACCACTCTTGATCTTAAAATTTTATTAAGACATTTGTACCTTTAGTAAATTAAACTAACACATTTTAGCCCATGTCTTAATTAATTTCGGATTCAATCACACTGCACCCCGTCCAATTGTATTAGTGATAAACCAATGCAGTCCAAACCAGATTAGGGGATTAATTATTGAAGCCCAATAAAATCGAGTTGTATAATATGTTCAGCCCTAAATCCAATATCCAAGTCCATACATGGTCCAATTGAAATTTAACACATTCACTACACACTTATATCTTCAAAGACCTTATGTGCAAAACTTGATATTATCAAAATGTATCAATCCTAATGTCGTCAAAACTCGCATTTAATTCACCCTTATGACCCCAACAATGCTGAAACGTATCACGTGATGCATAGTCCAATCATCTATCATCCAGCCATGGCCCATACGATATCATACATATTATCGCTACCATGAATAATCGATTAGAAAATCAGTACACGAACCAATAACTGATAAATCCATATATCCCATACAATAACTGAAGCACTTAAGCACTTAAGCTTATACGAATCAATAACTGAGGCCCACGAACCAATTTCAAAAGCCCATACGAATGTCATAAATCCGATCCAAAGCCAGACATTGCCCTAATCTTTGGGTATTTAACTATCACTTACCAGCTCCCATTCAAACCCTAATTTATCTCACCCTTGAAACCCAAACACAAAGTATCCGCCCCCCAATGCTTACACTCATACGTCTGTAAAAAAAATCCTCAGGCATCATAACAATCCTATCATCCTAAATCCTCTCACCCATCACTAATTTCTTACAAAAATCTTGTCCTTCCCCATCTTCTAATTCGTTTTGCGCAACCACGCATCAACACTTACGAATCTGAAAAAGGATCACCTCGCCACAGGGATGGCTTGGAGGCACATAGTCATAGCCACAGGGATGGTGTTAGACATGGTATCGAGAAGGTAAGATTTTATTATGATTATGTTACAAATCGACCTCATGAAAAACGAGTTAACATAAGTTGTTAAAATCATTTCATGGGTCGTATAATATTATCAAACGAGGAGGTAACATATTCATGTTGCATCTTTATACTAGAACAAATCTAAGGGAATTTAATTTGTGCTTTGGGCTGTAAAACGAATCAAGAAAAATCACATAACAATACATGTTATTTGTATTTGATCTTATTCATTCGGATATAGATATGAAACCCGATCTATGATGATTAAGTCCTTCGTGAGTTGAGATAAAATCTTGATGCATCTGATTGCCATGAATAGACTCAAGTTGAGATCTCACGAGTGTTTTGAAAATATTTGATTGGGATTACATTTCTTTTCTTGTATCAAAGACTCGAATGAAAGGAGAGATGAAGTTGAATGGCTTTGTTTCTTCATGATAACATTCGTATATTTGCAAGATAGATCAATGATTTAAGTTCAATTAGTGTGAGTAAGATCTTTAAGGTCACTAGATTGTGATGAACCACAACGAATTATGACCAAGCTGAGATCCTTTTGATTGCTTTGAACCGTGGTTTGCTTACCTCATTTTCATTTTATCATGATATTGAGATTGTGAATGACAAGATGTTGATTTGGGTTGATGTTATAATCGATGTTTGATATTGTTGTATGATGAATGTAGATATAGTATCATATATGAATCTGTATGATGATCTTAGATTTGTGTGATGTTTGTGATGATTCTGATTCGATGCTTTGATTCTTATAGACTTCTGAAATGATTGATGTTTGTTGGTTGATATAGATGAAGTGCATGACATGGTCATAGTTAGACTCTAAGCAAAAGATACTAGATTAGGAAACAAAATGCATGAATCAATTCAACAAACGCTGTCTTTATCAAACAAAAACGCTTGATTAAATGTTAAAACCCGTAATTGCTTTTTTGACAAACCGCTTATTTTTGATACAAATCGCTGAATTTAACATTACTAAATCACTTTCGCATTGCCATTACCAATATGACTGATTGAGATTGAAGATAACCTATTACGCTAAATTAAAACCATAATTTGGATTTTTATATCGCCTATTGGTTTTTATGTTTTATTTCATTATTAAATGAGTTATCGTATGAGTTTTAACTCTATTTGGTAGGCACTATTCGATTCGGCACTAGAAAAGCCTAAAACAAGAATTATTGTAACTTTTAGACCGTAACTCAAAAATTGACAAATAGATAGTTAAAACTCGTGGAAAAACGTAAATAACGATGTTAGAAAGTTGAATAAAAGTTGTGAGATACTCGGGGGACAATATGTGAGCTCGGGAATGGGTAAACGGGATAGTTACGAAAAATTACAACTCCGACCCCCCAACTATACCCATGGCCGGCCACCCCTCCCCTATTTTTATTTATTTTTGAGTCCTTGGTCTAAGTATATAAGGCCTCACACCTCCTCATTTCACCCATTACTTTCTCTCACTAAAAAAACACACACAACACCTTTCTCTCTTTAAAAACCCTAGCCACCACCCTTTTGGCCGCCGGCCATATTCCAGCCACCACGGCCCACCACCAGCGCGTCACCATACACCACCACCACCATCTTGAAGCTCTCTTTCTCCTCTTTCCAACCGTATATTAGGTTGACGAATCTAATAAGAGCTCGCTTGGTACGTTGGGTAACCTTATTAATGGGTGACTTATCCTTATGACTCTTTAGGATACGATTGATTTATGGGATAATAAGCGACACGAGTAAATAAATGAGTTTATCGAGTTGACGAATTCGATAAGGTCTACTATTTATTTCGAAACTTATTGAACTATGGAGCTTATCGTTTAGAGGTCTCATTGTGTCACATTGAGTTATATATTGGTTGTTGAGTGCATTCATAGCATCATATTGAGTCGATACACCCACATGAGAATACCAAACACTAGGATTGAATGGTGAAACGAGACGTTTTTGGAAATAAAGAAATGGAATATATTGGGGTAGATAACGGGATTGAGGAATACATATATTAAAGTTGGTCTAAATTAATAGGTTGTGCCGATTCGATAGTTGCTGTGTCGTGATACCCGTTATCTTCGCTAGTGTTTATTTGTGCGTTGATTGCTTGAGGTGAGTTTCATAGCCCCACTTTTATATACGCTTTAACTACGTTTTGAACTATTTTGGGGTGAGAATCATGCTACTATTTTTGGACCGTTAAAACTATTTAGATTTGCTTATATGCCTGATGTTAGATAGATGTGCGTAGTTGTTGCCTTAGTCTAGGTTTAACCGTGCATAACTAAGAATAGACTTCTACCTCGACCTAGTCCGGGGTTGGCAATTGTTGTAGATTTTGCCATGCATGCTGCTGACTAGAGTCGGGGCCCGAGTAATCCCTGGATGCGGGATATGATTAGAGATCCGGGTAGGATCAGTATGTGAAACTGTATTTATCTATCTTAGGTCTTGCATAGCAAATCAAGTCTTACAGGTCCACTATGATTTTGTTGAACTTAAACCTATGAACTCACCAGCGTTAGCTGACCTTTTAGCATGATTTCTCAGGTATTTGAGAGATGTTTGGATTACTTGATC
>OU343222.1:265464887-265535263 GCA_910596185.1 Chrysanthemum makinoi
ACCATTTGGCCATGCAAGTTACTCACTCCTTATTCATGGGTACTTACATCTTCTTCCTAACTCACAAGAGAAGATCAACAAACTCGCGTTACCATACAAACTGAACGCTCTAAAAATTTTAGTCCCCAACTCGTTGTACAACCTTGTAATACTACAAGACGCATGACCATGAGCTACATAACTCATTAAGCTTGGAACACCACCTCGCGAAACTGTGTATCTATAAAATCTCGCAACGAGTTGGTTGTAACCTCTGGTACGGAACCTTGCTTTGGAGCCACGCTACATAACCTCGTTACTACACTTTCCTATCTTGGTAGTCACACAAACACAACACAAATCCAAAATAATGATCAAAGGCTCGACTCGCTGTTGGGATCGATGTTTGTACTCGTGTTTATATTCATACGTGTTCAAGTTTGATTCGGTACTAATGCTTGTATTCATTTTCGATCTCGATCTAACCTTGTTCGACTAGGAGGTAAACTCTAAAATCACAGTCACATTCTAATTTTGATCGTAGTCTAGTACATTTTGTATTCGTGGCTCGAAATATATATTTCACTGGTTGGATATAAAAGTTTAACATAATGAAACAAATTTTCTTAGATTCATATACATATAAATTCATAAGTAATTAGCTAAATGAGAAACTGATTGATATAACTAAATATAAGTAACAACGAGTCGGGTTTTCGGGTCTTTAAATATAAGACGGTTTAAACATTCAAACGAAATAATATTATTTGAGTTATGAGCTCCTGTTGTATTTAAAACGCAAAGCATGAAGATGGCATGCAGTTTTTTTTATCAAAAATGAAAATATGAACACGTGAATGATTATGGTTTTAACATCAGTTTTACTAAACGGCCCTCGAAGTTTCTATATTCGACGGTTTAGCCATTGCACTTTGGGTTAATGACATTTATTTCCATATAAAAAGTTATATAAATAAAAACGAAAGTGAGACGTTTAATGTCGGGTCCGTACTTGACATCACGTTGGTTTTGAATATTGCTTTTAATATTTACATTTAATTCCCTCAAGTTTAATAGGTTGACAGCTTTATACCTTCAAGTTTATTGAAGTAGTTATTTGTAGTAAAAATAGGATTATATTATCTTAATAAGATAAAGATTAAGGCATTAGACATTATGATATGTAACAAGTATGGGTCATTTTCTAGAAGCTTAAGTATGTATGTTGTGGCTATTACAGATAGTCTAGTTATTAATTATAGTATCGTCAAATTATTTTTAGGCGATCCAGCCATTTGTATACTTGATAGGATTCGAGAAATATCTAAAGGACCTCAAATTGAGTTCATAGCCCCACTTTCTATTACTTAATTGTTTTACAAACTCTTGGGGGAGGTACATGCTATATTTTTAATCGAACACAAATGCTTTGAACTGTACGTTATATCCAAATGCTTTGTTGTCACTAAGTATTCTATTGCCATGTTTGAAGTCCCTACATCATGCACCATTAGTCACTTGGCTGAGTGAGCGAATATTGTGAATAGGCCTATTAGAATTAACACACCCGTTCTTATTGACCCAGTTAGGGGAAATCGAACGCACTATATTCGAATCAATAAGGTAAATTGGCAAGTTTACCTACTAGGGCTGCGATGAAACGATTTTACCAATTTCTATTGGTACGAGGTTTACGCTTTGGTTGTCATGAACTTAGTGAAATAAATGCTGTTTTGTTTTCAACGATGAGTGTGAAACAACGTAACTCACACTACGAATATTGTGTTCAAATGACTTAATTAAACCTATGGATTTCACTCAACTTTTGTGTTGACACTTTTTAGCATGTTATCTCAGGTTCGAAAGAAATTAGCTGGCATGGCATGTGAAGGCGCATGGAAATTATTTTGAAGACGATGCACACATTATCATTCGAAAAACTTTACAACTTTTATGTTGTACTTTTTATTATTATATAAACTTGTGGGACCTCTTTGTAAACTCTGATATTTTAATCGAATGATAATTTATTTCAAAACGACTCATTTAGAGTCGTTTTCTGTAACTCGTTCTGTGAACTATGAAGTAATACCCCAATGATACAATCTTCCGCTGCGAAAATTTTGGGGGTGTTACAGATTGGCATCAGAGCTTTATTTATAGAGAACCAGGTTGCATATGAACATAGACTATAACTACATCTTACATTGAA
The DNA here is from genome assembly GCA_910596185.1 of Chrysanthemum makinoi. Classification (NCBI taxonomy): domain Eukaryota; kingdom Viridiplantae; phylum Streptophyta; class Magnoliopsida; order Asterales; family Asteraceae; genus Chrysanthemum; species Chrysanthemum makinoi. The sequence continues at coordinate 265,467,079 of OU343222.1, forward strand.
CTCGTATCACTCACTGTTGTCTTCAACATTCCGTGCGCCATGCCTACTCCTTAACACAATACTGTGTTATTTATATAAAGGCTGTTTATATAAACGATTGACTAAACATAACTGCATATGCCTATTCCAAGGCATTATGGCACAACCAGATATCACCGATCATATACATTTTGTGATCTACGAAACTTTCTCAGACATTGTAGTTAATACAATGGTCTCATTATTATTAAGACATTGTAAGTATACAATGGTCCTCTTTATATCTCAAACAACGTGAGATACACAGTTGACTTAGATATATCTCAGACATTAAGAGATACGCAATAGTTTTATCTATTTCTCAAACATTGTGAGAAAACTATTTCATAACTATGAACTCACCAATTCTTTTGAACGCTATGTCAAGTTTCTATGATTATTTTACTCCTCATCTTTGAAGATGAGTGTGAACATTCATTCCATACTCTCGGAACACTTTTGACATCTCATAATATATTGCCTTGTAACTCATTGATTAAGTATGAGTGTTGTGTCGGAAATTCTTAAGTAGGATGATTTGGAATATCCTTATTTAAATGGACTGGGTCGCCTTTTCATTTAAATAAAGAAATTGTAAATCGCCGAACAATAAGTTTATAATTTCTTACTTACATAAATTGGGACGCTTCTTTATGTAAGTAATGAATTATAAATGAGTGGGCTTATTTGTATCCGATATCACATGAGTATGAACTCGAACTCGAGAATCACTAGTATTCTTTGAAAAAATCTAGAAAACAGGATAGTGTCTTACCAACAAAAATTTTAAGACCTCATTCGAACAACCTAATTTCATTCTCAAGTTATCAATTTTGCTGATACAAATCCTTACAAATATGAACCGTTAGTCGAACTAATGATTTGGCTGCAGTCACTTGAAACCCAACCTGATAGAATCAGATGTTTCAAGAACATAATTTTGTTGCTACAAACTTAATTATGCACGAGTCACATAAGTATAACTATTCCATATTGTTGAGCTAACGAACTTGTTACACTCATTGAGCTAATAGACTTGATTTAATCTCAAACTAACAGAATGGGTACGATATCCCATCATCCATCACATAAGATCTCCCATAAGCTTCTCCCATTTGTTGGCTATTATTTTGGGAACATTACTTCTCGAAATGTTCTCACTTTCCACATCCCATCATTGCTTGTTACTATTGTTGTTACTGTTTTATTTTTCCTGTTGTTAGATCCTTGAGCAGTCTAAGCTTGCACAACTTGATCTACTAACGAGACATTTGAATTGTTTCATCCGGTGTGAGAAATCACACGAAGTTACGTTCTCTTGAATATTGAGTGGAAGTTCTCAAACGAACTTTTCCCATAATTTCTCATTGGTTGAGACCATCACTTAGCACACTACTGCCAACTCTTGAAAGTGACGAATATAAGGTTTGATATCAACACCACTTACAACAAGAAAATTTCTACTTCATCTCTTGCACCTCATTTCGAAGACACTACTTTTGGATTATAATTTCTTTAACTTAGTCCAAGCAATCTTGTGAGTATTCTCAATACAAATAGATTGAGCAACAATATTTTACCCTGACAAAAGCATTGTCTAGAAGCATGCTTGCGGCATATTTGACTTTGCAATCATTAGCACAATTGCTGATTAGAATTTCTAAGCTTGCCGCTCATAAAATCCTTGTAAGGAATCTAGTACAACATTTACTTCTGTCCCGCAATATTAGGCCACACATTATCACCAGAAAGGTTACACAGATGTAAACGTTAACTTTCAAAACTTCATGCTAGGATTAAGGTTTTTTGAAAGCTTCATTTTGGGAAATTAGAAAAGCCAAACTTAAGATATATTGGACTTTATATGATATTAGCAAGAATTAGCCTGATAGCTTACAGACTCGAGCTACCATCCAAAATTTGCAGTGTACACACCGGCCTTTGTGTGTGCAATATAAAGAAGGGTCTTTTTGATGAAACACCTACTACTCCCCTAGAAGAGACCTACATTGATGAACGTCTAAACTCTATCGGAGAATCTACTAGCTTCACAAACCATAAGGTCAAACGACTCAAGCAAAGTTACATTCCTATTTTCAACACTCAATGGAACTCTAGAAGAGGTCCTGAATTCACGTAGGGACGTGAAGATGAACTCAAATTTACCGTTAGTAGGTAACACACACTGAACTTCATGACAAAGTTCCATTACAGAAGTACCCTCACCTCTTCTCAGAAACATCATTAACTCATAACACGAACTAAATCATGAGGACATGATTTCCGTAACTGGGGTAGGCTGTAGCAACCCGTAAATTTTCATAAGGTAAAATGACTATTTTACACTTTCACTTCTTAAAGTTTACCTTGACTTTTTACTATTTGACTTTTACCATAACGTAAAAGCAAATACTGTAACTGGTAGTAACCAGTGATTTCTCAAGTTAAATAATTCACTCTGTTTTGAATTATCACTCTCTGAACGTTTTTGTTCACCTCTGTCTATTTAATGAGAAGTTATCTGGCAACGTGAAAACCGCACACAACGGTAAACACAATAAACAATTTAATATAAATTACTTTTATAAGTAATCTCAAAAGTTTAATCGTGTGAATTTTTCCTCGCGACCAACATAAAACTAGGATGAGTCCATGTGTTATATACACTTTATTTTCTTTAATAGCTACATTTTATATGAACTATTGCTATTTTGCTTTATTTACATAAACTTTGTACATTTTACATAATACGCGTATTTAAACCTACATTATTAGGTTTTAACAACACTTACTCTCCCCATTAAACTTATCACACAATAAATATACTTAGTTAGAGTATATTAATAAGTTTTTAACATTTTGTAAGTATCACATTCTTACGTTACCCGGTTTTAAATTTTGTGACTTAAGGACTTGACGTTAGTAATTATCAGGATCAAACTATACCCTTTATACCTTAAAACATCATTATTTTACATTATAAATATCTTACAAGATAAACTTTCGAAGTTGCTCAAACGTGTCACCTTACTATGAGACTTATGTTCACATATATAGATTTGTTGGCATAAAGTGTGACACGTTTCCTTTGTGATTCACACAATCAACACACGTTTGCAACTAGCATAAAAAAAAGAATTGTGCAAATAAACTACGTAAGGCAATGATAAACAAAAAACGCCATATTCAGTTATAAACTGAACACATAATTCCTTCATGGATTATCAAAAATTCACCATTTGGCCATGCAAGTTACTCACTCCTTATTCATGGGTACTTCCATCTTCTTCCTAACTCACAAGAGAAGATCATCAAACTCGAGTTACCATACAAACTGGACACTCTAAAAATTTTAGTCCTCAACTCATTGTACAACCTTGTAATACTACAAGACGCAAGACCATGAGCTACATAACTCATTAAGCTTGGAACACCACCTCGCGAAACTGTGTATCTATAAAATCTCGCAACGAGTTGGTTGTAACCTCTGGTACGGAACCTTGCTTTGGAGCCACGCTACATAACCTCGTTACTACACTTTGCTATCTTGGTAGTCACACGAACACAACACAACTCCAAAATAATGATCAAAGGCTCGACTCGCTGTTGGGATCGGTGTTTGTACTCGTGTTTGTGTTCATACGTGTTCAAGTTTGATTCGGTACTAGTGCTTGTATTCATTTTCGATCTCGATCTAACCTTGTTCGACTAGGAGGTAAACTCTAAAATCACAATCACATTCTAATTTTGATCGTAGTCTAGTACATTTTGTATTCGTGGCTCGAAATATATATTTCACTGGTTGGATATAAAAGTTTAACATGATGAAACAACTTTGCTTAGATTCATATACATATAAATTCATAAGTAATTAGCTAAATGAAAAACTGATTGATATAACTAAATATAAGTAACAACGAGTCGGGTTTTCGGGTCTTTAAACACAAGACGGTTTAAACATTCAAACGAAATAATATTATTTGAGTTATGAGCTCCTGTTGTATTTAAAACGCAAAGCATGAAGATGGCATGCTATTTTTTTTATCAAAAAAGAAAATATGAACACGTGAATGATTATGGTTTTAACATCAGTTTTACTAAACGGCCCTCGAAGTTTCTATATTCGACGGTTTAGCCATTGCACTTTGGGTTAATGACATTTATTTCCATATAAAAAGTGATATAAATAAAAAATAAAGTGAGACGTTTAATGTCGGGTCCGTACTTGACATCATGTTGGTTTGGAATATTGCTTTTAATATTTACATTTAATTCCCTCAAGTTTAATAGGTTGACAGCTTTATACCTTCAAGTTTCTTGAAGTAGTTATTTGTAGTAAATATAGGATTATATTATCTAAATAAGATAAAGATTAAGGCATTAGACATTATGATATGTAACAAGTATGGGTCATTTACTAGAAGCTTAAGTATGTATGTTGTGGCTATTACAGATAATCTAGTTATTAATTATAGTATCATCAAATTATTTTTAGGCGATCCAGCCATTTGTATACTTGATAGGATTCGAGAAATATATAAAGGACCTCAAGGTGAGTTCATAGCCCCACTTTCTATTACTTAATTGTTTTACAAACTCTTGGGGGAGATACATGCTATATTTTTAATCGAACACAAATGCTTTGAACTGTACGTTATATCCAAATGCTTTGTTGTCACTAAGTATTCTATTGCCATGTTTGAAGTCCCTACATCATGCACCATTAGTCACTTGCGAGTGAGCGCGAATATTGTGAATAGGCCTATTGGAATTAACACACCCGTTCTTATTGACCCAGTTAAGGGAAATCGAACGCACTATATTCGAATCAATAAGGTAAATTGGAAAGTTTACCTACTAGGGTGCTGATGAAACGATTTTACCAATTTCTATTGGTACGAGGTTTACGCTTTGGTTGTCATGAACTTAGTGAAATAAATGTTGTTTTGTTTTCAACGATGAGTGTGAAACAACGTAACTCACACTACGAATATTGTGTTCAAACGACTTAATTAAACCTATGGATTTCACTCAACTATTGTGTTGACACTTTTTAGCATGTTATCTCAGGTTCGAAAGAAATTAGCTGGCATGCATGTGAAGGCGCACGGAAATTATTTTGAAGACGATGCACACATTATCATTCGAAAAACTTTACAACTTTTATGTTTTACTTTTTATTATTATATAAACTTGTGGGACCTCTTTGTAAACTCTGATATTTTAATCGAATGTTAATTTATTTCAAAATGTCTCATTTAGAGTCGTTTTTTGTAACTCGTTCTGTGAACTATGAAGTAAGACCCTAGTGACACAATCTTCCGCTGCGAAAATTTTGGGGGTGTTACAAAAATATTTACGGTATGAATAGTGAAAGTGAATAGTAAAAGTGAATAAAAAATTCTCGAAAATGAAAAGTAACCTAAAAATGCGGTTACAAAGATTATAGGATTATCACCCATATAGCCTATCATTGTGTGTCTATCGATTAGTCTCCTCGACTTCTCGACTCCCATGTTAAACCCTTTGTTGCACTCACCTTTAGTGCAAGATACCCCTAGATACACCCATCTGAGCCATTCATTTCATTTTGTTCACCAAACAAATTGTTTTGTTACACCCACACACCTTAGCCTACCGTGTAGTCTTTATTTTTAATTGGGAAGTCATCATTTTCCTAAGTTCAAGGTTCAAGTGGAAAGGTTTGGGAATCACGCTTTCATCTACGACATATTCTTAAAGATCATTGAATACCCCCCAAATTCTCATATTGTTCATCTCAAGTGGGGGTATGTTACGTTTAGTTGTTATGTTAGTTGAAAAAAATATAGTTATTGTTTTTATTTGATTGTAAAGTGCGAAGTTATAAGCACTATGTTATGAGCTTACTATAGATTTAGTATCGAGGAGGCCACCACGGTCACATTTGAAGAACGAAGCTGGAAATGTGTCCCTCAAGACGTCCTTTAATGGCACATCTACCTGGTATTATCATGATCCGGTTTCTTAACTTCGAAACTTGAACTTTGGACAAACGGTAGGTGGTGATGACTTGGTTATAGATTTAGACTATTTGCTTGATTTTATTTTACACCAATTTTATCCCATGTCTTATCCTACCCTTAGTCATGAAGCATGTCTTGGTGATGCAGCGAGTAATCTTTGGTGTCTTGGCCATGGATTTGGTCACGTATCATTGATTTTGTCCACTTCGCCGTGACATGTTAGTAATGACAAATCACCCTTAACCTTTGTCGTGTCTACCCATATTGCCTTCGAGAATTATTTAGCCCTTAACTCTAGTGGTGGATATTTGTGTAACCGCCAAGCTTATGATAGAGTACATGCTATGACAGTGCGTTGAGTGATCACCCCAAAATTAACACTTAGAATAATTGAGAGATTTGAGTGTTTTGTTCCCATTTCGTAAGGTGTTCGGCTTTGTTTTATTCTAGCATAACGGATTTGAAACTTATATTATCCAGGTAATGGGAGATATCTTTTTAGGAATCTATCTAATAAGGTCTACTTGAGGGCAAGTAGAGTTCAAGTGGGGGGATATTTGATAACATCAAATAATCCGGAATATTAAGTGTCAATTTCCCCTGATAATGCTCGTATTTTATATCATTTATATGAACTTACGCTTGTTTTCCTCTATATTTCACTTTCAGGTAAATTACGAGCATTGGAGCTAAAGAGACGCGGATTTGGAGAGTTTATTTAAGATATATGATAGTATGCTCATTTTGAAGATGTTACGGCGTAACTCCTCTCTCACATTACACCATAACTGAAGCGCGGCTCAGAAAACCAACTACACAGAAGATTACGGCATAACTCCATCTAAAGATAAAGCCGTAACTAATTAGGTCAAATGAGGTTCCGCGACGCTGCAAGCTACGACGTAACTAATTCCACAATTACAGCGTAACAACAATTTGTTGAAGATACGGCGTAACTCTTTCCAGATGTTACGCTGTAACCAGTTTTTCCAGAACAAAATACGAAGAAATGGATGTTATGGCGTAACTCTTAACTTAAGTTACCAGTAACCGTGATCCGCCTATAAATACGCCCAAATTCCAAAGATTTCTAATCATCCACTTCACACACCAATTCAGAGAACGTGAGTAGAAGGTTGAAGGAAGATCTTGAGGAGCATACGGAGGCATCTCCAAGGGAGAAATCACTTCCCTACGATAAGCATTAGCGTTTTATCATTTCTTTAATTTCAATTCATGTATTTCATAATGTTAAAAATTGAATCGATTGTTTTAGTTAATATGAGCGGCTAAGCACCTTCGGTGCTAGCCTAGTTATGATTCCTTAATTGTTTTGTTTTTGTTTACATTGCTTCCTTATAATTTTTTCTAGTGTATGCGTGTATAGTTTGTTGGTAGCTACCCTTGTTTCGGTAGTTTTGAATGGCGATAGTGGCTAATTACTTAGGAGATATGACCAAATGACCCTAAGTTGGTAGACTGAGTGGGAAGGGTAAGAGTTTACCAACTGACGACCCTTCTTCGCTTGTGCGATTTGACCAACTGGTCACCTATTGTTTTGATGAACTTAAGAATTTAGGGATGAGTGTTTAAGATGTTAGTGCTCGGTCACTCATTGTTACAAATCTTGCATGTAGTGGAACATAATGACTTGGCTTAGGGGACTAAAAACAACTGGACTTTCGATGGGTCACCTGACATCTCCGGTGGAAACCTTTGCTGATAGGTTAGGACGAACTGATCAAATGTTGTCCTAGCGACTTTCACCCCACTTGAAGCAATTGGATGTAATTAAACGTAAACTTAACTTGATAGGATGAGTAACTAGGTTAGCACACTTCTCCTCTATTGATAACAACCATCGCCTTTACTTGCTATCATTTATTTCTCGTCTTTAGTTACTAATTAATCATTTCAAACTTTAAAAACTGTGACACCTAGACTTAGTTAAAATCCGCACACATAGCTCTTGGGACGACCTCGGTTTTACCGAAATACTACACTACACATGACCTGGTACACTGCCCGTTAGTGCATTAGTGTAGACCATAGGTATAACGAGGCAATATAAATATTAAAAACTGGTTAGTAAAACCTGCATCATTATTCAACCCCCCTTCTAGTTTTCCATAGAAGCCATCAGGATCTTTCTTGCATATGAAACATACATGAACTTCAAAGTTTACCAAATGAATGTGAAAAGTGCCTTCCTGAATGGTGAACTCAAAGAGGATGTTTATGTTCAGCAGCCCCCAGGCTTTGAGAGTATTGAATATCATGACTATGTCTGCAACCTTGACAAAGCCTTATATGGACTGAAACAAGCTCCCAGAGCATGGTATGAAACTCTCTCAGCCTTCCTGATCCAAAACAAGTTTGTCAGAGGAAAGATAGACAACACATTGTTTATCTATAGGACAAAACAAGTGTGATACTAGTCCAAGTGTATGTTGATCACATCATATTTGGCTCAACAAATTATATTCTTTGCATACAGTTTGAAAAACTGATGACAAAAAAATTTAAAATGAGCATGATGGGGGAATTGACATACTTCCTTGGACTACAAATCAGGAAAACTGATAAAGGAATCACCATCAGTCAAGAGAAATACACCAGGAATCTCTTGAAGAAATATGAGATCACTGATTGTGCCTCAGTGAAGAATCTAATGGTTCTTCCAAATAACCTTGGACCTGATCTCACTGGCAAATCAATGAAAATCAAACTCATTTCACTGATGTAGCTAACTGCTTCTAGACCAGACATACAATTCTCAGTATGTCTGATTGCAAGATATTAGTCTAATCCTAAGGAATCTCATCTCACTGTAGACAAAAGGATTCTTAGATACCTGAAGGGAACTCCAAGCCTTGGACTTTACAATCCTAAATGTTCAGGGTTTGACCTCAAAGGTTATTCTGACTCTGACTATGCTGGCTATAACATGGACAGAAAAAGTGCCTCAAGGTCCTGTCAATTTCTTGAAGGAAAACTAGTTTTTGGAGTACTAAGAAGCAACAATCAGTGGCTATGTCTTCAGCTGAAGATGAATATGTGGTAGCTATAGGGTGCTGTGCCAATGTGCTATGGATGAAAAGTCAACTCAGTGACTATGACATCCATTACAAGATGGTACCCATTTTCAGTGATAACACCAGTGTTATTGCAATTTCCAACAACTCTGTCCTTCACCAAAGAACCAAACACGTTGATATCAGATATCATTTCATTAGGGACCACATCATGAAAGGAGACATAGAACTCCATTTCATCCCTACTGAATATCAGCTTGCTGATATCTTCACCAAACCATTGGATGAACCTACCTTCAGGAGACTGAAAGCTGAATTGGGAATGCTTGATATTGAAAGTCAGTAACCTGATAACCAGTCCTGATCTCAGCAAGTTCTCCCTGAAATGGTCCATGATCCCTGAATAAAACCAAAAAAAATCATCTTCTCACTGAATGAGCAAGACTCATTCAGGGTCCTTGAAATTAGATAAAGAGCATTGAATGAGTAAGTAAATGCACCAGGTATTTCAGTTACTTAATGTTCTAAATTGGTTAACATACCTGATAAGATCGTTTATAAGCTCAGCTAGGGATCAATAACAAAGATAATAAACATAATACGCAGCGGAATAATCAAAACAATACTTTGTTATTGAACAAGGTTTCATTACCATTAACTAACTAACTAACTATAATAAAGATCAAAGACTTGATCTAACACTAACTAACTATCCCTAGGCGTTTATATGCTACGCCTAGGTTACACACACACCTTTAAGTCGACTACATCTTGGAAGACATGTATTTAAAACCTACACCTATGTCCTCTTTATATACTAGAGGATTAGGGTTTACAAAATCCTACAAAGGACTAATAAATAAAAATTCTTTTGCAAGCAAGTCCTTTCATCTTTTTGTTGGTTTTCTTCTTGTCGTATTAAGTCCCTCTTGTTTCATTCTTTTTGTCTTATCAACTCAAACATATAATTCCCAACAATCTTCCCCTAGTTGATAATGACAAAACCATTCTTGAACGAACTTCCCTAGAAGAAGTAGAGAAATTGAGATCAGGGATCACACCATGAATGAAACAAGTATGTCTTCCTTTGTCTTCCCCTTAATCCATGCCATGTCACTCAAACATCTCTTCCCTTTTTTTGTTATTATCTAAATAGGGAACGTATGCAAATAATGATCTTGACCACCACGAACCAATATCATACTTCCAATCTAAGCCATCCAATGCTTCAAATCACCCACCATTACGCACCATAGGAAAAATGGATTCAAAACAGTAGAAACTCCAACTAGCAATAGGAATAATGATCAATAGTAGTAAAAATCAAACACTTCCCCTTGAGTGATGCATGTAGATGGTTAAACATTTAACAATAAGCTTCCCCTAAAACCCATATGTTAACCATCTTCTTGATTCTTCAAATCGGTAAGCTTTATGTAATGATTACTTGCGAAGAAAACCAAATATAACGAATTTGATGAAGAAGTAGAATTTCTCAAACTTGTATCTTAAATCTTTTTACTATCCACGGAACTCCATACTTATACCCATCAAATATAAGTAGACCGCAATCCCTTGACAAGAATCCTCAACTAGTATCAGACACTGAGCACTACAATGTAACTCCTTTAAGTGATAGTTTACTAGGTCTTCATCCATCCACCCTCTTGACCTATGAAAACTAGATTTTGCAAGTCTTATATAATAAGAACACAAACCAAGTAATTCCACTTCACCTTCAAATAAGTGATAAATAATCCTCTTCGTAATCAATTATTCAATGAATCAAATACGAGCCTTTTAAATCCTTTAAGAAAAAATAACCAAACTCTTTGTATGTGTGAACAATAACCTGTGTGTGTGTCATCCAAAAATTCCATAACAATAATCATGCTTGACTTCCCCTTAAATCGAAAACCATGAAAAGCAGTACTTTTAAATTTAGATCAGCAGTACGTTCAATAAAAAGCTCAAATGGAAGATCCCTTCAGTGGAAAGTTAGATTGATATATAGAGAACATCCACCCAAAATTTCGTTACGATCCAACGGTTAACGAAAAAGTTATGACCGTTTCAAAACAGTGCTGTTGTAACCTTACAAAATTTTTTTCAGTTCTGCAGCAGACTTCGACGCCTTATATCTTTTTACTGGAAGCTCAGATCGAAGATCCCTTCGGTGATATTAAAGATAGATATACCAAGAAGCTCCAGTTTGAATTTTAGCCCGATCCAACGGTTGAATAAAAAGTTATGCCTTCTGGAAAACAGCCCTGCAGAAAGTTTCGAATTTTGTAAAAAATCTATTTTCTTCCTTCTTTTTCGCCAAGAAACCTTGTGAATCCCTAGGTAAAGAGCTCCCTTGGCTCTGATACCAATTGATAAGATTGTTGTAACACATAATAATATTATTATGAACAAGGTTTTTCATTCACCATCTCTAACTAACTAAATATAATAAAGATCAAAGACTTGATCTAACACTAACTAACTAAACCACTAAACCCTAGGCGTTTTCCCTACGCCTAAGTTCCCACACACACACCCCTTTGGTTTACATCTTCTACGTACAATAAAACTAATGACCCTACGTCTCTTTATATACTAGAGACATCTAGGGTTTACAAGAGGAATCATAATATAATTAGGAAACTAAATATTCTTTTAAGCATATCTTCTAGAATCTTCCAAATCCCCCATCTTTTTGTAGTTTCCTTTCTTGTCACTTTTAGTCCTTCATGTTTCATTCTTCTTGTTTTGTATCATCAAATCTATAATAGACCCAACAATCTTCCCCTATTTGATGATGACAAAACAAACACAATTCTTGTACGAACTTCCCTAGACGAAGTAGCAGAAGTTGAGATAATTAAATCTCACCATGAATGAAACAATCTTCCCCTTGACTTGAACATGTCACTCAAACATCTTTCACTAACACTAACTAATCTTAGACTTTTATAGGAACACGTCTACTAACTAAACTAATAACCTAGGCGTTTACATGAACATACACCTAGGACACACACACCTTTAGTCGACTACATCTTGGAAGACTTATATTAAACCTACATCTATATCCTCTTTATATACTAGAGGATAAGGACTAATAAATAAAACTTCTTTTGCAAGCAAGTCCTTCCATCTTTTTGTAGGTTTCCTTCTTGTCATATTAAGTCCTTCATGTTTCATTCTTCTTGTTTTGTATCATCAAATTTATAATAAGCCCAACAATCTTCCCCTAGTTGATAATGACAAAACCATTCTTGAACGAACTTCCCTAGAAGAAGTAGAGAAATTGAGATCAGGGATCTCACCATGAATGAAACAAGTGTGTCTTCCTTTGTCTTCCCCTTAATCCATGCCATGTCACTCAAACCTGGCTTTGATACCAATTGATAAGATCGTTTATAAGCTCAGCTAGGGATCAATAACAAAGATAATAAACATAATACGCAGCGGAATAATCAAAACAATACTTTGTTATTGAAAAAGGTTTCATTACCATTAACTAACTAACTAACTATAATAAAGATCAAAGACTTGATCTAACACTAACTAACTATCCCTAGGCGTTTATATGCTACGCCTAGGTTACACACACACCTTTAAGTCGACTACATCTTGGAAGACATGTATTTAAAACCTACACCTATGTCCTCTTTATATACTAGAGGATTAGGGTTTACAAAATCCTACAAAGGACTAATAAATAAAAATTCTTTTGCAAGCAAGTCCTTTCATCTTTTTGTTGGTTTTCTTCTTGTCGTATTAAGTCCCTCTTGTTTCATTCTTTTTGTCTTATCAACTCAAACATATAATTCCCAACAATACCAATTTAATATACGAATAATTGTCTCTACACCCTTCTGTCATCCATGTCATGGGTCCCCTTCAACCTTACCTCATCCCACTTGGCATTAAATGCCTTCTCTCACAAGAAATATCCTTACAATATTTCAAACCTGCAAAAGCACTTTTACTATGCACTACAACTGTTTCCCTGAAAACCATGAGAAAACTACGGGTACTAGAGTGGCTGCATTAAATGAGGTAAATGAAACGTTTTCAAAAAGCAACTTTACTAATACTCACATGTGCAAAATTTACCCCTTCACCACTTTATAAATACCCTTCTCACAAACTCATAAACACACACACATTGATTTCTGCAATTAAACTCTGTTAAAATCTTTTCAAAACCCAGAAACAAGTGTGTGTTCTAACCTTCAAAAACAAGTGTAAGAAAAAATTCTTCTCTACAAACAATATACAAAAGTTTTTCACCATAAAATTTTAAAAGAAATTCAATATACAAAAGTTTTTCACCATAAAATTTTAAAAGAAATTAACTTCTTTGAGTGTTCTTGTCAAAAATTTTCAAAAACCCTAAAAGTCCTTTTTCTTTAAATGGCAATGGCGAGAACAGAAACTCTTCAGTTTGCACCCCAGTGGGTAGGAAGTTTTGAAAATGTTGAATTTAAAACAAAAAACGTTATACGGAATTTTGAATACCCACATGATGTCCCAGCCTATAAAGGAATCATGAAAGTGTTTCTCAACTGCCCATTTAAAAAGGCCTTTGTTCAATCCCCTTGTATACTGTACCATAACTTCCTCAGGGAGTTTTGAGCAACAGCAGTGGCCTATGACCCGGCACCCTCAACTGATAAGACAGACCTTCGAACCCTCATGGAGTTTCTCATCAAATTCTAAATTTTAAATGGGTAGCAATTAGTCACCCTGGACTATAAAACTTTTTGCACCTCTACAGGGCTTGACTATAATCCAGGAAATTATGTTGCTCACCCTGACCTAGCCACTGTTAAGGCTGAGTTGGGTAAAATTGCTTTGGATCAAAAAATTTTGGACAAAACCCCAGTCACCAAGAACTCCTTTCTCGTGGCTTGGAAGATCCTGTTCGCTTTTGTGAGTCAAGTTTTGGGCGAAAATTGTTCATCCACTGAACAGATTAATTCTATTCAGTTGATAATGGCCTACAGCTTGATGACTGGTACTAATGTCGACATAGGGGAGATCATTTACAATGATCTCGTAACCAAGCTACAGAGCAAAACTAGGGCAAAATACGTTTCGTACCCTAGGTTTGTCTTTTGTGCTTTACAAGTGTTACTAGGTTGCAACTACACTCAGGATTATATGCATGGTGCTTTACCAGCTGCCCTGAGTCCAACAAGTTTTCAAAAGGACGCATCCCTAGTCGCTGAAATCGATTTGAAGGCCCATATGGTTGCTGTAAACAGCCAGAGAGACTCAGTTTCTCCAAACCCTGCTCCCAAAAAGAGAAAGGGGAAGTCTCAGACTGGGACTAAAACCAAACCCAAGTCTCAGGGCCCTGAGGCTTCTGGAGCACAACCTAAAAGGCAGAAAAAGCCCCAGACTGATAAGACACCCAAGGGCGACCAAGCAACAACCACCTTGGTGACAACGAAGGACACTGATACATCACAATCAGTGCCCTTGGTCCCATATACTACTCCCCAAGATCCAAAGGGAAACATACAACCCGCTGGTAGGGGAGCACCATCCACAAAGCCTGATGAGGACACTCACAAAACACAGGTTTTGTCTGAGGGCACAACCACTGATCCCAAAGACCGAGGGGGAAACAAACAACCCACTGATAAGGATCTCACTGCCACTGCTTCTAAGGATGGCACTAGGAAAATCCCACCAGTGCTTGAAGAAGCACCGAGGGACAAAGACTCAGAGGGAAAGAAACAACCCGCCGATATGGAACTCACAACCAATCCTGACTCCAGAGAAGACACTGCGAAAAACCCATCAGTGTCTCAGGGGTCACTGGGGGATAAAGACTCAGGGGGACAAAAACCACCCGCTAATACAGAACCCATCACCCCCACTGGTCTTCTTACCGTTGCAGAGGTCAATCAAATACTATTTTGTGATGAAGAGATTGCTACTGACAGTGAGGAAGAGATTTTTTCAGCTGGAAAAGAAATGGACGCTGATGTTCAACAACAAGAACAAGAGCATCAGCCTGATCCAAAAGCTCCTGAGGAGTCACCCTTTTAGGCTGATGATGACTCTGATTCCTCAGACTCTTCCACCTCTTCTTGCCCTGAGCATCTTAAGAAATATGACGACATTCAACCTCTCACTGAAAGGCAACTTGTAACGTGGTTAAAAGGGCTACCAAGAAGCTATATTCTTTAGTCACTGACAATCTATGGGATCAACATGTTGAAGCTGCTGCCAGCTATGCAGATCTCAAAGCTGAAGTACTGGCTATATATGAAAACAATGATAAGCATAGGGATTTCATCTATGACCATATGGACAAACCTGATGACAACCTGAAGAAGTTTCTCCAGACCTTTCAGGAAGCCCATACTAAGCTTGATGTAATAAAGAAATCAGTCAAGGATGATCCTGCACTGAACTCTAAAGTTCTTGAGGCTACGGAATCTTACATGAGGAACTCTTCCAGTCTCACTGAACTCATCACGATGCTTAACAGCGCTAATGTTCCTGGAATCTCAGGCCTAAAATGACAGCGCTGGAATTATCTCAGGCCAATCTTGGAGACAAGGTCACCAGTATTCAACAAGATACATCTGACATCAAATACATGGTATTGGAGATCTATCAAGCCTTCAAAGGTCAAGCTGCTCCTTCTCCCTCAGTGTCTCAACCAACTCTTGCTCTCACTAACACTGCGGCAACAGTTGAGGGGGAGAGAGCTGCTGAAGAGACTTCCTCTCACACTGAGGGGGAGCCAACTCAACCTGTATCTGCAACACCCATCTCATCTATCCCACCATCAGGAACACCAATCACAACAACAATCTCAGTAACAACAACAACAACACCTGTGGTTACAACTACACCCCTAGTGATGTCAACATCTTCATCATCCATCCAGGACAAAGGAAAAGGCATCATGACCACACAAGAGCCTGTCAAGATCCCTTATGAAATACAAGGAAAAAAGTAATTGTTCACTCCATACCAACTAACTGCCTACTTTGAAAAGGAAGACAAAATCAAGAAACTGGCTGAGGAGGAGCAAAGAAGTAAGGATGCCTAGGTTAAAGTGGTTAATGAAGAATCTGAGAAGTTGGGGATCGATACAAAGACACTGGAAAAAGTTCATGTCGGTCTAAAGTTCAAGGCAGCTCAGGATGCTGAAATGATTGCCCTAAGAAAGAGACTGGATGAAAAGAACAAGAAGGCTGCTGCAATCAGACAAGCAAGGATCGATCACTATGACTGGACCATGACCAGCAGGAGAAACCCTGAGAGAATAACTGAGGTCTAGATCATCCCCAGATCCAAACCACTGGCAATGAATGTCTATAGGGGGATGATAAAAGGGACTTTGAGGTTCATGATCCTTTGAAGTTCACTGACTTTGGGATGACTGAACTTGATGAACTTCGTCCCATCATTGAAAAGAAGAAAAATGTGGTGGTCAAGGATTTGATGAAGTCCCTTAGCAAACGTTATAAAAGACTAAGGGATGCACCAGCTCAGCTTGGAATACAACCAGATCTCCCTGAAGCTCAAGGATTTCAATCTTAGACTTCACAAGGAAAAGAGTTGAATCCGAGCCTGAAGCCAAGGTGCCTGGGTTTGATTGTAATAGGGAGCTGCCTAAAGGGGTAAAGTTTGTGAATTGCATGGTTATAGAAGAACCTGAAAGAGGTCTCTTCTTCATTGAAATCTACGGAAATCGAGCATTTCAAAGATGGAGTGATATTGATCAGGCTGGAGTGGCTACAATGGTAAGTTATCTAATAGTGGCATCTCAAATCAAATCTCCTGAAAACATCAGGTTCTGCACAGACCTGAATGCCAAGATAAGAGACTACCCCGACAAAGAGACCCTCCTCTCCAAAAAGCCAAAGCAAGAAGCACTGGGTATCCATCTTGTATGACATCATTGAACATTTATCATTTCATCTTTTGTAACTTTGTAATCTCATGAATAAACGATGTATGTTTTGTTAAAAATTTTAGTGTTCCTTATTATGTTCATTAGTACATTCAGTGTAAGAAGAAGCCATTTGCTCACTTACACTGATCAAACACTTAGGCTATTTGTATATCCAAATAGGGGGAGACTGTTAGGTTCAGCGAATACCCAAACCCCTGAATCTAGGATTTGAATAGAAAATACCCTAAGTGTTTAGAAATTAAAAACCATAACAATTCACTAAGCGCATAGCCTCTTAGTGAGCTATATTCAGGATACTCAATAAGAGACGAAGAAGAAGTCTCTCCACTCAGTAAGGCGGAACTTAAGGAGTGAAGACTGAGTCAAAAAGAAGATGGTGGATTCAGTGAGTGATGACAATAACTCACTGAATCCCAAAACTCCTCACCAACTATTATCACTGAAGACAAGACTGAAGACAAAGAAGACTGAAGAATGAGCGGGACAAGGCGGGATAAGTTTGAATAGATTAGACTAAATCCTTATCAACCCAAAGTCAAACTTTTATTGAATCGCTAACTACCAGGGTCAGTGTCATCACTGAGAAGAAGAAAGTAGCCTTGTCACTTACCCTAAATATCCATTGTAAACAGAGACAAAATACATCAGTATTTTGTCTTCTGTAACCTGTCTGTTTGTCCTTTAGGATAGAGTTAAAAACTATACTTGTATAAATAGCCATAACGATTGGAGTGGGAGATTTTTAAGCTTGTGCATTAACTGTGAATTACACACAAGCAATCTTTCACTCCTCCAAATACAACTATATCCTTGAGATAGCTCAGTGGTACCTGAGTAGTTGTGCTTAGACTTAGCCTAAGCTTAGTGAGGAGTTTCATCATACTTGTCATTCAATCCCAAGTGCTGTTTCGCAAGCACTTGGGTAATATATTCTTTTTGTTTCATTATTAATAAAGGATATAAACTTTGAAAAATCTCGGTGTGTTTAAGTATTTCTCATCTTGTTTAATTGTTATTCTTCATACACTCTACTTCAGTCATGTGTTACCTTTAGTTCAAAACTGTCTTTTTGCTAATTGTGAAATGGGAACAACACAATTCCACCGACCAATAAGAGATAACTAGAGAGTAAGAACATCTAAGTAAACACATCTTTAATCATCATACGAGCACATCTACAATTAGCATAATCTATCCATATTTAAATTAGTTACTTAGTTTAGTACTTATAAAAGTAGTTAAAATTGGTAGAATTACCACCCCCACTCCTATACCCCGAGATATATACCTTGCTTTCTGAAAAACATAAAAACACTAAAAATTATCTCCCTCAACCTCACCTTCTCATCATACATCTCTTTCTATCATCTCTATTCCCCAAGAGAATGAATCAATCCCCTAGGTTTACCCCATACTACACTAAAACGATTAGGTACACTGCCTAGAGGGTTGAAAAACTTGCTCATAGAAAAGGATGTCTTCTCGACCCCGAACCCACACTATCAAGTTTTTGGCGCCGCTGCCGGGGAATAGAATAGATAGTTAGATTTCTATCTCGTTTAGGTCTACTCGCTTAATTCCTATCAGGTGAGCCTTTTTTCTCTTATTCATTAGCTTTCTTTCAGTTTATCCCCCTTCTTTGTGTTTTTGTTCGTAGATCTCAACTTTCCATGATTCGCATTTTTTTCCGTAGAAACTATGCACTACCCGCCCTAATCCCCGCTATGGAGAATGCGAATCCACCAAATCTCTCACCCATTCACCACTTTGGAAATCACCTAGGGCATAATGAAATAAATTGGCAACATAATAGTCTTTTTTATGATCCGGATTCTGATGAGAAATTTGATGACGGGGAGGTACTTGACAGCGGAGAAGTCATCGATGGAGTTAGGATTGAAATGGAAGAAGATCCCTCCCAATGTTTTGACCCTAGGTGTAGAACTGAGAAAGATGGTCCCTTCCACTTGCAATTTCCTTGTAAAATAGGATTTGAAATTTTTTATGCTTACTTGAATTCATTCTTACCCTTAAACTTTATCTCAAGGAATCTATATAATAAATTAAGGTAAATGATTTAGCTTATCAAGGGAACATTGTTGATGCAGTCACTCACTTGCACGTGTTTGTTGAAAGTTTTGCTTATTTGGTAGAGTTCATGGTCTTAGAAGACTTAGAAGAATTCATTGATAGAAGCCTCACCCAAGTGATATTTGGAAATCCCTTTAAGAGAATGACTAAGTTGAATAAACTAATGGTTGATGGTTTAATTACATTCTCTAGTGAAGTTGAGGATTTTGTCTATCAAATTCCCCGTACACACCTTAGGTTTAAACATAAAGATATCGAGGCATGTAATCTAATGGCTCCTATTCCTTTACTTAGTGAAAAAGACAAACAAATGGGACTTAGACATATGAAAAAATGAGATGTATTATAAAAAATGTCTAGAGCTAGGAGATGATTACAAGAAAGATGAAAGAACATTAGAGTGGCTTAGATATGGGCATGTGAGCATGCATGAAACGACGTAGGGGCACGACTTCAAGTCTAGCTACAAGACTAATAAATAAAGAAAAGCGCTTCGTGGGAGGCAACCCATGCTTAATTGTTTGCTTGTTTTGTTTTTCAATTTTGTTTGTTTATATACCTTTTTCATTGATGTTTATTCTCATGTTAGACTTTGTGAAAATGCTTTATTTTGTGTTTAACCTCCTTTTAATTGCATATAAAGGTATTTTACAAAAAGATAAGTGTAGGGAAGATCACATATGTTTTTAAGAACATGAACATGAGATTGACAATAATTGAATTTGTATATATATGTGTGTTTGTTAGATTCAAATACTTGTATCGAGTCATAATGGATGTTTTGCAAAAATGTTTTCCAGGTTTTAATGAGGTATTTTTTCCAGAATTTTTCTAGAAAAACGCATCAGACCACTTTCTATCAGGAAAACCTGATGGCGTCAGGCAATGTAGAAACAGAATGTCAGTTTCGTTTTCTATGTAAATTGTAATTTTTGGAAATTCCCAATTCTTAATGTTTCAGAAAAACTGCAAACATCCATTCCACAAGCATTATATCTTACTCACTTTCTATTTTAGTTGTGTATCATATATGGTTTTACAACCGATTTTACGCGAGGTTTTGTTTTGTTTTCTTATAAGTGTACAGGTTATATTAGACAAGAAGAAGAAACACACCTTAGAAGCAACGCTTATTACTTATTCATTCTTCTTGTAGGAGAATTTTACCGCAAATTCATACATATCCTACCGAGCTAATCAAGGGAGTACTAGTTTCTTTCTCTTTCAACTTACCTTCCTTTATCATAACTTTGATGCTTTCGGGGAACATTAGGGAAAGGTTTAGTTTAAGTGTTGGGAGGGAGAATAAAACGGGAACTTATAAACTATTCACTCACTTAATTTTTGTCTTGTCCTTGGAAATTTGTGTAATAAACTATGAGAAATATTTGTTAGGGTAATTTTAGCACCAAATTTAAAACATTTTATAGCATTTATGAGCTAAACTTTAGTCTTAATAAAATGTCTCATCGATAGGAATAATATGACTAGCACAAAAACCGTTTACCACTCAAATTCCACCAAAAAATGTGAGGTTCGCCACTAGATCTTTAGGAATAAAAGCATTCACCTTTAATGCTTAGTGAGTGTGCCGGTAGTATGATAGATTCTAGAACTTGTTTTGTGATGCATTCTGAGATTGCCAAAGAGACTACATTCGTGTAGTTAGGATTAACTAAATG
Source organism: Chrysanthemum makinoi (assembly GCA_910596185.1). NCBI lineage: Eukaryota > Viridiplantae > Streptophyta > Magnoliopsida > Asterales > Asteraceae > Chrysanthemum > Chrysanthemum makinoi. The sequence continues at coordinate 265,487,849 of OU343222.1, forward strand.
ATGAGAGGCATTAGGATAACCCTTATTTGAAACTTGTAATTTAATTACTTCTTCCACATAGATTGAGTAATTTCCCCACACCTTTGCTATGTACTCATCTTTAGTATACGATACCCCTAGTTAACCCCTCAGAGCCTATCCTTTTCGCGGTTCTTGTGATGTTTCAGTTTTCCGGAATATCAAAGAAGAGCACTGTTTACAATCCACCCCCGAATGTTACATCCAAATTGCCTTAGCCTACCTTGTATGCACTCATCTTTAGTGCATTATTGTTATCATTATTAAACCCTTAGTTCAATTTATCTAGTTACTTGGATGGTTGCTAAGTCGAGTCATATCATTTGTATACAGTTTTGAGATGATTGGGACTCATGGGTTAAAGTAATATTTTATGGAGTAACGGGAAAGAACAATAAATTAAAATTCCCTTTGTCTACGTAATTAACTACTCCAAGTGGTTTGGTATTTTCAAATCGGGTCAATTAGTGTTAGTTAAATCAAAACTCAAGTGTAGGGATGCTCCTATAAATCCCTTTATGTTGATGTTATCGTAGAAGATCTTAGAATAAAAAGGCATGAAAAAAATCGAAAAAAAGAGTTGTTAAAAGAAAGAAAAAATGAAGAAAACATATGGGCTACTGATGCGCGTACAAGGCGCGTTCGGGGTCAAAGGAAACTTCCTTTTCATCGAGAAAGTTTTTCAACACCCTAGGCAGTGAACCTAATCGTTGTAGTGTAGTGCTGGGTAAGCATCGGGTATTGATATCGTTCTCTAGGGGAATAGGAATGCTAGTGAGAAATTACTACGCTAAGGTTGAGGTTGAGGAAGATTATTTTTTATCTTTTTAATTTTTTTTTAAGAAACTAAAGGTAAAATCTCGGGGTTTGGATTTGGGGGTTGGTACTTCTACCAATTACTCTACCATCTAATTATCTAAACTAAGGGTAGTCTAAATCTATTGATGTGTTTACCTAGATGCTATTACTCCCTAGTTATCTTTTTTTGGTGGGTGAATTGCCACGTCCTTATTTTTAACGCGTTGTGTTTTCTAAGGTCGTAGGGTGTGCTTTTATCCCTAACTCTTTGAGACAACCTTAAGGTTAATGATTACAAAATCTCTAGGATTCATAAACTTAACACTAAGATTTTATTTGGATATTTAGTCTACAATTCCACTAGTAATTATAAACTAATGTTCAACAAAGATTACTCAAGCATTCAAAATACAACGATGGCTTCATGCACTACTAAGCCAATTACAATTAAGATAAGAGACAACCAATCAATAATTAATAAGTAGGTTTCATAGATCTAAGTAAACACACAAGTAAATTAGCCGGACATGTTAAACATGCAAGCATACACACATTCAATTGAAGACATAATGAAATTAAGGGAATAAATAACTTATCTCGATGTAAAATAGGGTATGAGAACCCTAAAATATTGTCCAAACCTGACTACATTCGTTTTAGGTTTTTACTCCACAAGTCTACCTCTAAAAAGTCTAAAAAATCGATTTCTATATATAAGATTACAAATGCGACGGCTTTGCCTTATAGTTGGGACGCCGTCAGATCGCCGTCATTAGGGTTTCGTCTTGGTCAAGTCAGCATAGGGACGGTGTCATGTTGTGGTTGTGACGCCGTCAGTCTTCAGTTCTAACGTCATCTGAATCTGGATCTAGGTCGTCTGAGGAGGAAATACTACGTGACGCCCTTACTCTTCAAAGCCTGAGGCTGTCAGGTGCAAAATAGCAAAATCGCTACTGAGCCGTCACAAATTCAATCACGGAAAGAGGGACCACATCGCCCTTGGTTTGTGACGCAGTCAGGTGTTATTTCAGCAGCTTGAGTGTCTTGATGTTGACTTAGCCATTTTCTTCACATATTTACTCATTTTCGTCCAAAAATGCATCATTCTAGCATTTTGTTTCCAAAATATCTAAAAAGTGAAAAGGAACGAAATTAAGCTGTAACGGATATAAAAGTCGGCGATTAAGGGCTTAAGTGACCACTTAAAAGTGTACGTTTTAAATCCTTATCAAATATCCTAACACTTGGTATTTGCTTGTCCTAAAGCAAATGTACTTTTGGCCAATCAATTTATAAGTTGGGGGCATAAAGCAATGGTTTAAGATCCTTCATAACAAGTATAAGCCTCACAATAGTCATAACAAGCATGGAATATATATACTAGCACCTCACAAGTGGTGTTTGGATACTCTCATCTCTCAGGTGTATATGAAATATATCAAATGGAAATGAAAGATAAACACTCATGAACCGGTCATAGTACATAGATTACCATAGGCGTGAGATAGATCAAACCTCCACCTCTTTAGCGTAAGCACCTAGGAAAAACTATCTAAGAGGTCTTTTAAAGGGTTGTAACGTTAGGCTTACGGTAGGGAAACAAAGGGTTTGGTTGGATAGTCGATTTAGTGGTGGCAAGTCAAAAATCTTTATGTTACAAGCATGTGAAGAATAGTGTTGCTAAGCCAAGACTCGACTCTCTAAACTCTATATAACTTTGAAACAAACAAACATAAATTGAAAAACATAAAGATAGATGTAGTATGGTAGCCCGTATGTTTTTTTAACACTCTTTTTTCTTTTCTTTTATTTTTTCTTTTTTTTCTTTTCTGTTTTTTTTTTTTTTTTCACATACACATTTTTTTTTATTTTTTTATTTATTTTATTTTTTCATTTTCACATATACTAATTGACCCGAATTGAAAAGATCAAAACACTTGGAGTACATTATTACGTAAATAAAGGGAATTTGAATTTAACATTCTTTCCCGTCACTCCATAAAATTTAACTTTACCCATGAGTCCCAATCATCCCAAAACTGTGTGCAAAAGATACGACTCGACTTAGCAACCATGCAAGTAACTAGATAATTGAAATAAGGGTTTAGTATGATAACTATAATGCACTAAAGGTGAGTGCATACAAGGTAGGCTAAGGCGATTTGGGTGTACATTTGGGGGTGGATTGTAAACAATGCTCTTCATTGATATTCCGGAAAACCGAAACATCACGAGAACCGCGAAAAGGATAGGCTCTGAGGGGTTAGCTAGGGGTATCGTGTACTAAAGATGAGTACAACGCAAGGGTGTGGGGGAATTAATCAACCGATGTGGAAGAAGTAATTATAATACGGGTATCAAACAAAGGTTATCCTAATGCCTCTTATCATTTAGTTATTCCTAACTACACAAGTGTAGTCTCACTAGCGATCTCGGGATGCATCACAAAACAAGTTCTAGAATCTAATATACTACCGGTACACTCTCGAAGCATTAAAGATGAATGCTTTAATTCCTATAGATCTAGGGGCGAACCTCACATTTTTGGGGTGGAATTTGAGTGGTAAAGGGTTTTTTGTGCTAGTCATATAACTTCCTATCAATGAGACGCTTTATTAAGACTAAAGACCCACTCGTACAAGTCATGAAATTTTTAAATTTGGTGCTAAAATTACCCTAACCGATATTTCTCATAGCTTGTTACACAAATGAAATAGGACAAGACAAATAATCAAGGATAAACATAGTTTCAAAGTTCCCGTTTTATTCTCCCTCCCTACACTTAAACTGAACATTGTCCCCAATGTTCCCCGAAATTATCAAAGTTATGATAACGGAAGGTAATTTAAAAGAGAAAGAAACTAGCACTCCCCTGATTAGCTCGGTAGGATCCGTGTGAAGTGGTGGTTGAATTATTTGAAAGAAGAATGTATGCGTGAAAAGATCCATCCAATCATATGTTTCTTATTCTTGATAAATAAAACCTGCACACTTTAAGAAAAAAGGCGAAACCTTCACGTAAAATGGGTTGTAAAACTATATATGACTCTATTATACTAGGATATAATGATTGTGGAATGGATGTTTACAGGTTTTCTAGAAAAATTAAGACCTGAGAAATTCCAAAAATTTATAAGTAGCACAGAAAACGAGAGAAAGTTAGATAAGTTGTTTCTGCTCCTCCTGACGCCGTCAAGTTGCAATCCTGACACCGTTAGGTTATCTTGACAGAAACTGGTCTGCTGCGTTTTTCTGGAAAAATTATACCTTTAAAATTTGGAAACGTTCTTGCAAAACATCCATTATGACTCGATACAAGCATTTGACTCTAACAAACACACATATATATCTTTTTCAATAATCGTAATTCTCATGTTCACGTTCTTTTAAAAACGTGTGTAATCTTCCCTACACTTATCCTTTTTGTAAAATACCTTTATATGTAATTACGACGAGGTTAAAGACAAAATAAAGCATTTTCACAAATTCAAGCATGGGTTGCCTCCCACGAAGCGCTTTTCTTTATTTATGAGTCTTGTAGCTAGACTCGAAGTCGTTTCCCTACGTGACTTCATCGCCGTCACCTTCTTCCTCATGACGGCCTCTATTGGGGTTTTCCATGTTATAGAATGCCCTATTATGCATCTTTCTAAGAAGTAATCTTCTCCCCAATCGGTTCTATATTCTGGTCCTAGTTTCAAGCAATCCTTATAGAACCCGAAAATCTTATTCATCACATAATCTACTCCTTTCTCCTTATCCTCCTCATTCCTATAGTAGACCGATAGCTTAAGTTCCTTTTTATCATTGGAAAGTGATGAAAACTTCTCAATCTTAAACGGAATTTGGTAAGCTATGTCATAAGTCTCATCTTTAAATCTAACTATCCCTAACGACGGATTATAAGTCATCCCGGTATTTTCTATGAAAGGCTTTTCTAGAATTACGTGGGAAAAGCTAGGATCTATGGCCGTACTAATATCTTCCACAATTATGAAATCCGTAGGATACATGAAATTACCTACATAGACGGGCAATCCCTTAACTCTACCAAGAAAATTACAACTAACCCTAGGATCATCAGGGTCTTGCCTATTTGGGATAGGTTTCTTCATTACCCAATTATAGTAGGTGCTAGTCATGATGTTTATTGGGGACTTGTGATCAATGTAGGCTTTTTCCACGAAAAGATGTCCTATCAACATGGTGTGTTGAGATTCCAAGGATTCCTAAATTTGATCTGAGGGCTTTTCCTAACATACATGTGACGAAGGTCGTGTACTAAGTGTGGGTGGCGAGAGAGTTCCTCTTCCGTAGGAAACCTATTGAAATATTCATCACCTACTTCATCTACTTCATCGGTTGATTCATCCTTAGGAGTTTCACTAACCTCAAGTACCGTCTCATGGTTCACTTCGTCATTAGTCCTATTAGGTTTCGCTAAGGTGATGGTATTGAAGAATTGAACGTGCTTGGCTAAATTACTTGGGTCCTTAATTTTCATACCAGAAGCTTTGAGAGAATGAGTCGAGATGGCACTAACCTTTTCGGTGGTATTCCTATCACTATTGGCCATGGCTTTCAAATGTTTATCAATCTTCCTATCCATCTCGGCTTGTTGTTGGTTAAAGCGGTCCAAAAGCTTGGCTATTTGAGCTTCTTGGGATGTAACTAGGTGTTGCAATATCCCTTTTATGTTTTGCTGCCTAGGGCTGTGGGACCATGGGGAATCATTAGAGGTGAATTCTTTGGTTTGTCCCCAATTGTATTCGGGTTTGCCCCTCCATGCTTCTCGGGCATCATTGAAAGTCCTAGGTATGGGTGTTGTGGGGAATCTTCCTCCCATTCCATTCGTACGTGAGGAGGTGTAGTCAACGGAAGCTTGTTCGGGGAGTCTCGTGCAAGTACGAGTGTCATGGGGACCACTACATAGCTCACACAAGGAAGAGACTTTGTTCTCTTGGCGTAAAGACTTAGGATTTTTGTAGGAGCTCATTAGAAATTTGACTTGATCTTCAAGCTCGAGCATCCTATGATCGGAAGCTTGTGAGTCAATAGGAGGCAAGGATATTGCCTTGATGGTTTAGGGCAACTCACGGGGGTCATTCCACCTTTCGGTTTCATAGAGGGCACGGTCCTCTATTGTTCCCCACGATTCTTCCACGGTGAGATCACTAAGTTTACCACCGGCCGCTTGGTCGATGGATTGCTTAGTTGAGAAGTTGACATGATTATAAAAGATTTGGACTTGAAGCCAAAGATCGATGCCATGATGAGGGACTTTATGGAGCAAGTCCTTGAATCGAGTCCATGCTTCGTAGAGAGATTCTCCTTGACGTTGTTGGAACATCAAGATTTCATTCCTAAGCTTAGTAGTTCTCCCCGGTGGGAAAAATTAGGCAAGGAAGCGGGTAGTGAGATCATCACAACTTGAGATGGAGCCAGCGGGAAGTCGCTCAAGCCAATAACTAGCTTGGTCCCGTAGAGAGAATTGGAAGAGATGTAAGCGCGTGGTCTCCCGAGTAGTAGCATCAAGGTCGATGGAATCAACTATTTTAAGGAAATCCTTAAGATGCTGATTAGGATCTTTGGAATGAAGTCCATGGAATGCACATCCGTTTTGCACCAACCGGATGGTGTCGAATCGCAAGGCCATAGTTTGAGCTTGATCGGAGAGCTCAATAGTGTTCCTATAGCCTTGGTGGCTTGGTATAGAGTATTCACCACGAGTACGGGCTCTTGGCGGGTCATTTGGTGGTGGGTTGTTGAGTGGTGGTTGATTATCACCTTCCATGATGAAAAGTGATAGGGCTACGAACAAATTCACGAAGAAGGGGGATAGACTACGAGGAAGCTAAAAAATGAGAAAAAAAATCTTACTTGATAGGAATCAAGCAAGGAAACCTAAACGAGATATAAATCTAACTATCTATTCTATTCCCTGGGAGCGGCGCCAAAAACTTGATGCCCGTACAAGGCGCGTTCGGGGTCAAAGGAAAATTCCTTTTTGTCGAGCAAGTTTTTCAACACCCTAGGCAGTGAACCTAATCATTGTAGTGTAGTATTGGGTAAGCCTCGGGTATTGATATCGTTCTCTAGGGGAATAGGAATGCTAGTGAGAAATTACTACGCTAAGGTTGAGGTTGAGGAAGATTAATTTTTTATCTTTTTATATTTTTTTTAAGAAACTAAAGGTAAAATATCGGGGTTTCGATTTGGGGGTTGGTACTTCTACCAATTACCCTACTATATAATTATCTAAACTAAGGGTAGTCTGTGTCTATTGATGTGTGCTTGTATGATGATTAAAGATGTATTTACCTAGATACTATTACTCCCTAGTTATCTTTTATTGGTGGTTGAATTGTCACGTCCTTATTCTTAAGGCGTTGTGTTTTCTAACGTCGTAGGGTATGCTTTTATCCCTAACTCTTTTAGACAACCTTAAGGTTAATGACTACAAAATCTCTAGGAATCATAAACTTAACACTAAGGTTTTCTTTGGATATTTATCCTACAGTTCCACTAGTAATTATAAACTAATGTTCTACAAACATTACTCAAACATTAAAAACACAACGATGGCTTCATGCACTCCTAAGCCAATTAAAATTAAGATAAGAGACAACCAATCAATAATTAATAACTAGGTTTCACTGATCTAAGCAAACACACAAGTAAATTAGTTGGACATGTTAAACATGCAAGCGTACACACATTCAATTGAAGACATAATGAAATCAAGGGAATAAATAACTTATCTCGATGTAAAATAGGGTATGAGAACCCTAAAATACTGTCCAAACTGAACTACAATCGTTTTAGGTTTTTACTCCACAAGTCTACCTCTCAAAAGTATGAAAAATCGATTTCTGTATATAAGATTACAACTGCGACGACGTCGCCTTATAGTTGTGACGCTGTCAGATTGCCGTCATTAGGGTTTCGTCTATGTCAAGCCAGCATTGGGACGGCGTCATGTTGTGGTTGTAAACCTGTCAGTCTTCAGTTCTGACATTGTCTGAATCTGGATCTAGGTCGTCTGAGGAGGAAATACTACGTGACGCCCTTACTCTTCAAAGCCTAACGCCGTCAGGTACAAAATAGTATAATCGCTACTGAGCCGTCACAAATTCAATCACACAAAGAGGGACGGTGTAGCCCATGGTTTGTGACGCCGTCAGGTGTAAATTCAGCAACTTGAGTGTCTTGATCTTGACTTAGCCATTTTCTTCACATATTTACTCCTTTTCGTCCAAAAATGCATCATTCCAGCATTTTGCTTCCAAGAGCCTAAAAAGTAAAAAGGAACGAAATTAAGCAGTAACGGATATAAAAGTTGGCGATTAAGGGCTTAAATGACCCCTTAAATAGTGTACGTTTTAAATCCTTATCAGCTGCCATCCTACATATATCTTTATATTTATGTTTCAAGTTTATGTTTATGTTTTGTTTCAAGTTGTTTAGTGTTAGTGAGTCGAGTCTTGGCTTAGCAATGCCACACTTTACATGCTTGTAACATAAGATTTTTGACTTGCCACCACTAAATATCCCTTATCCAACAAAACCATTTATTTCTCTACCCTAAGGCTAACGTTACAACCCTTTTAAAGACCTATTAGATAATTATTCTACGTGCTTATGCCAAAGCGATGGAGGTTTGATCTATTCTCAAGCCTATGGTAATCTATGTACTATGCCAGGTAATTAGTGTTTATCTTCCATTTCTATTTATATTATATTTCATATAAACCCGAGAGATGAGAGAATCCAAACACCAATTGTGAGGTGCTAGTATATAACTTTTGTGCTTGTATTTGTAGTTGACTATCTTAAATCAATGCTTCATGCCCCCTAACTTATAAATTGATTGGCCAAAAGAACATTTTCTTGAGGACAAGCAAATTTCAAGTGTAGGGATATTCGATAAGGATTTAAAACGAACGTTTTTAGGGGGTCATTTAAGCCCTAAATTGACACATTTTATATCTGTTACTACTTAAAATCATTCGTTTTCACATTTTAGGTCTTTTGGAAGCAAAATGCTGGAATGAAGCATATTTGGACGAAAAGGAGCAAAAACATGAAGAAAATGGCAAAGTCAAGATCAAAGGCCACCCAGTGCACCTAACGGCGTCCCAATCAAAGGGAGACGCCATCCCTCATAAAGAAATATGATAGAATTACACATGACGGCTCAGAACAAATTCTAGTTCTACAACCTGATGGCGTCATGCCTAAACTCTAAAAGGCGTCTCCCTCAATTTCCACACCAGAAACCCAATAACCAATCTTAGAAGACGTCCTTCATGAAGACTGACGGCGTCATACTTACCACCTAACGCCATCCCAATAATGACTTGGCCCAAACGAAACCCTAATAACGGCAGCCTGGCGGCATCACTAGCAAACGGTGATGTCGTCACACTTGTAAATCTGTATATGGATTTGATTTTTCTATTTTAAAAAAGGTAGAACTTTGGAGAGCAAACCCTAATTCAGTTGTAGTTAGACTTGGACAATATTCTAGTGTTTCATACCCTATTTTACATCATAAGATAAGTTTGTTAATCCATATTATCATTATGTCTACCCCATTTTTAATTTTATGTGTGTATGCTTGCATGTTTAACATGAGTAGCTAAATTATCCTTGTGTTTGCTTAGATCTATGAAACCTAGTTATTAGTTATTGTTAAGTTGTCTCTTGTTTTAATTGGTGGACGCTAGAGTAAGGAAAATTGGCTTCTTTTTTAATTGTTGTGAGCTTGAATGTCCCAAATAGCGAAAAAGCTTAGGGGTGCACCTAGAGCATTCGTTGTGCGTATTTCGTGAGTTGTAGCTTAAGGATAATAGAGTATTCGGGGGAGATACTATTGTACTTGCCAATCCCGAATAGTCTAGAGGAGAGTTACAATCCATAAAACAAGGGAATTACGCACCCCCTATGACCAAACGGAATACAATGCACCAATTAAGATGAGGATGTGACAACTCAACCGACCAATAAGAGATAATTAGGGAGTAAGACCATCTAAGTAAACACATCTTTAATTATCATACGAGAACATCTATAATTAGCATAATCTATCCATAGTTTAATTAGTTAATTGGTTTAGTAGTTATAAAAGTAGTTAAAATTGGTAGAAGTACCACCCCCACTCCTATAACCCGAGATATTTCCCTTGCTTTAAAAAAAACATAAAAAGACTAAAAAGAATCTCCCTCAACCTCATCTTCTCTTCATACATCTCTTTCTAGCATCTATGTTCCCCTAGAGAATGAATCAATCCCCTGGGCTTACCCCAAAACTACACTACAACGATTAGGTACACTACCTAGAGGGTTGAAAAACTTGCTCATAGAAAAGGAAGTCTTCTCGACCCTGAACCCACACTATCAACAAACAATTTGAGATTGCTTGTCATATGACGGGTGCAGCCGCTATCAACAATCCACATAATGATTTGGATCACCTACATCACACATAGACGAAGAAGCTGGAATAATGGTAAAGGTGGAACCAGAAGAATTAGTAGGTTCCGTTACATTAGTAGCACACATGTTAACAAGTTTGGATATTCGCTTAAAACTAGGTGTATGGTGTAACCATTTCTGCCTCCAACTAATTTGTGCTTTTGTCTTAGTGAATTCGCTAGAGGAATGCACTTGCTTAGGAGTTGTTATCGCAGCTATGGGTTCATCCATGGCGTTCTAAGAAACTACAGTTGGTGCTTTACCTAGCACAGACTTAGAAGCTATAGTGGGTCTAGAGGTGGTGCCATTTGTATGTTTCCAAGTACGAGATAAAAGAGAATTCGCAACACGGTGATCATGATTACCAGATAGCATACTTTTATGAAAAAACACACAAGAAGCTTCAACATTCGCTTTCAAAGCATTCATAGGTTTAACATTCATTATATTGCCTTTACTATTACATTTTTCTAATGCAGTATCTAAAGAAGATGCAACATGATTCTTACTCGCATTCCTAACATGATCTTTTACTTTTGGGGATTCTAGTTTTTCGCTTTTACATTGCAAGATCCTATTCTTCTGTTTGATACTCTTAGTCTGAGATCTTCAACACTAGTAGTGGAAGCCACTATTCCTCCAGAAATAGAGGGAATCAGATTAGTATCTTGAGGTTTGTCTATTGTGTGCAGCCTAGTTGTAGTATCAACTTTAAACATTCGATGAGTATTCACATTTGTGTTACTGAACTCTCCACTTTCTAGTTTATCTAGTTTCTCTTTTAAGTCAATGATGATGTGTTGTTGGTCTTGAATTTTTTAGTTTATTTTTTCAGTTTCATACATCATATATCTCTAATATTCAACATGTGTATCGAGTTCTTTTGATTCCTGAATATGTGTCCTTTTGAGAGAATTGAAAATTGTTTTGTATTCCTATTTCAATTGTTCAACGTCTTGTTGGTATTTGAAAATTTGACATCTTAGAGACGCGTTTTTATCATCCAGTTTGTGGAAAACTAGAAGGGGGGGGGTTGAATAGTTTTATCGATTAAAACCTCGTTTTAATATATTTAGATCAAGTTATGTTAATCTATTTAGATGTGTATGTTGGACATTGATAGATAGATATGTATATGTGTAATGTAAAGATAAAGAGTAAGAAACACATAACCACGACACAAGTATTTATATTGGTTCGGAAACAAGGACACCTTCCTTGCCCTACTCCACTCCCCGAGTCACCTACTCGAAAGTTCGTAAACACTACACGACACCAACTCCTTACGGCGAAGAAGCCTTTAAAACGTCGCCTACTCTTTTTACGGTATTAGGCTAAACACCGGGTTCTTCCGCAAGGTAGAACCACACCTATCACATTGTCGCCTACCCTTTATCCAGTATTAGTCCAGATACCGAGTTCCATTACAATGGAGGAACTACTACCCAACACTACACAACACCTATCCCAAAGGAGACCCACTCCTTATTACAACATCATCAAGGATATCAATATCCTTGGATATAACCTATCTCTATTTGTATATCGATGCACCTCATCGATTACACACCCTTGGCATCTTTCACTAATGCCACTTGACTTGACTTCTAGGAATCCTTCACTAATGCCCTTGACACGGACGTTTGGCACCTTTCACTAATGCCTTCGTCTTGACTCCTTTGGAATTCTTCACTAATGCCTTTGACACGGACGTTAAGCACCTTTCACTAATGCTTTCGTCTTGACTCCTTTGGCATTCTTCACTAATGCCTCAGACATGGACGTTAAGAACCTTTCACTAATGCTTTCTTCTTGACTCTTTTGGCATTCTTCACTAATGCCTTTGACACGGACGTTAAGCACCTTTCACTAATGCTTTCGTCTTGACTCTTTTGGCATCCTTCACTAATACATTTGACACAACATTTCTATGTAGGAAGAAAGAACTATCAACAAGAGAACCTCAGTAGTCTTGATGATGACGAAGCATGGCAACTCCTGGACTTAAGCTTGCTCGACTTCAAGAGGTGGTGATCTCGCCTTTAAGAGGAACCTAGAGAATCATACAAAAACAAAACACAAACTACATCGAGAGATCCTTAGGATCTGAGGTTAGAAGGTTATAATACTTGGAGAAAGTATGTGTGGAAGTGGCAACCCAAAATGAGGAAATGGTTCACTATTTATAGAGGAATTTTAGCTACTGTTCCACGGATCCCACGGAACCCTCACTTGAGGGATCCGTCCAGTGTAATCCTGGGATCCGTGCGACACTCCTCTTTGCCCATGGGTTTTGGGTCATGGTTCATGGGTTATGGGTCATGGGTCCTAGACATTGGACCATGAGTATCTAAGTAGATACAATTTATCTACAAGATGCAATGCATCTAGTCCATGGGTCATGGGTTAAAACCATGGGTCATGGATAATATCCATATATGACTTATGCATGATGTCATGAAATAGGTTATGGGTTATGCTCTATGGGCATGGGTCATGGACTTTGGGTTTTATCTAACAACATTCAATGTATTTGGTCAATGGGTCAAATACTTAAACTTCTACCCATTGTATTACCCATTATGATACATACTAGTTATGTATATATTTGCCCAATATGTAAACACTAGTTGTTGTACATATATATTACTAAATCATAAAACCACTTTTACTTGTTTAGTGTTTTATGTGAAAACTTAAGTGTGTTAGTAAACTATTGGCTCAAACCATTTACGTTTTTATTTGTTTCGTTAAAATGATTTTACGTTTTTACGGGTTATTTGTATTAACAATCTCCCCCTTTTTATTGATGACAAAACATAAAATTATTTTAAGGAAAAACTAAAATTCGTAAAAGTTTGAATCGGAGTTTTTACTCTCTTCTCCCCCTTTTGGTCGAAACAAAAAGAGCGTCAAAAGGAAACTAACAAATTGTTTTAAGAAAAACATTTAATAAGAAATAAAAAGTATAGAGAGCAAGTGACGGGAAGAGTTATCGCCATAAATCCCCCTTGACGAGTCCATCCCTTTGTGAGGCCGTCAAGTAAGAAAAACTACTAAGCTAATGCATTGCAAGTGTGTTTGCAAATGGTTTTGTGTTTGTAACGATAATGCTCCCCCTTAATGATTGTAACTTTGCAAAGGGACGTCATGTAACGTAATAAAAAATAAGGATTATATTGCAAATGATTTTGCAATGTATTGTTTTGACACAAAGCTCCCCCGAGCTTAGGGTGTCAAAGTCTTCATATGTATAATGAAAATCTACAAAACAAATGTTAGAAAACAAATATATAATGCATAATTTCCTACAAATAAGACTCAAGTTAGTAGAAAACTAGTCTTCTGTTGCATGGATCCCATGGTTCCCTCCTTGTAGGGATCCATCTTGGCAAAATGGAGGGATCTGTCTGTCTGAAAGCTTAAAACAGCAATGGTGATGTAACAAATGATGTTAACATCAAAGTGAGATATGAAATTTTGCACAAAACATATACTCAAGATAATATGGCATAAAACATGTAAATTCATTCAATAAAACTACGAGAAATGATCTACAAATCTCTACAACTAAGAGAATGATTAAACATGAAATGTGATTCCTAAACGATCAAAGTTAAGCTTAAGACTAGGACACCACTTTAATACTTAAGCTCATGGTTGTTTAGGTTCGTTGACCTCATCGAAACGTTTGAGGAAGTGATGGTAAAGATGGAGCGGTTTGATGTGGAGGTTCTAGTGAAGGAGGTTGAGGATCCTCAAACGAAGGAGCGATTGGTGGAGGCACATTCAACGATGGCTAAGCAAAGGATGATGGTGGAGGTAGAGAGGTGTCAACTTCCATGTTTTCGGGTTGTTGACTTTGATGATTCCTCAGAATCTAAAATGGACCATTTGAAGGAAATGGAGAAAAGGATACCGGTGCATGTGTTGATTCAACATCTTGGGTTTGTTGCACATTCTTCTCTATTGAAGAGAGTGTCGACAATGGTGGAGGATTAGATGGCCTAGGAGGCAAGTCTTCTAAATTGTTGAAAGGTGGAGATGATTCTGAGGTGGTAACTGAAATGGCTCTAGGCACCGATGATGTTGGTTGGGTGGAAAAGGGTGTGTTTGGTGTCACACCCCCAAATTACCTGTTTTGCAGCGGAATGGAATTCCTGGGGATTGACTGTCATAGCATCACAATCACAGTTATATTGAACGACCTAAAGTGCCGTTTGGAAAATACATCGCTTGATTTAATAAAACAGTCAGAGTTTACAAGTATAGGTCCCAAATGAAAATCAACTTGTGCGGAAATAAATTTCTTACAATTCAAACGATTTTTTAAAGTGTAAAAAAATACAATGAGGCGCGTCGGCCGCGACTCTATGAGGGTTCCTTATTCGTGCCATGATGCGAATGTCTTAGTTACTGAAAATACATTGCTAAAAGTGTCAACACAATGGTTGAGTGAGTTCATAGAGTTTAGGTAAATGTTTAATTCGACTACCACAAGTATAAATTATGTATGACAAATATGTCACAAAAATGTTACAATTGCTATAAGTCCATGACACCGAAACTAGGCTGATCATGATGTTCGCCCCAACAGAGTGTTTGCCAAACAACTCAAATAATAATATTAAATGAAATGCATCCGTTTAACCAGTTGGAATCCACCAACCCGGATTGAGAGTCACCCTCGATAGATCTATCCACTCACCCTCGCTTCTATGAAATTAACGGTTCATGTTATATAATGGGGACATTCAATAGGCATGAGGTAACTTAAGCAATGTAATGAATTTGATATACTTGGTATCGTAATAAAAATGATGTGCAATGTATTCTCCCAGTAGGTTTGAAATAAAGTAAAAACTTGAATAAATCGGGGCTATGAAAACTCACCTATTGCAATGATAATGCTGATATAATGGCAATACTTGAAATGAGGCGCAACCTCTGACCGTGACCTATTATGAATGATATGTTCTAATGTAAATCATGAAACAATGTCGTGCATGCAAATCCACATGTAATCTATACCACTTGTGCGCTTTTGAAAATAGAATTTATCGTCGAAATATATGTTTATGACATCTCGTCATGTTATAAAATACTTTACAAGTATTTACGTTGAAATGATATCTTACGATAATCATTTAATGATTTATTTTGAAATTATAACTTTTAGGTAAAATAATGTCATTGAAAATTTCATGAAAGTGACAAAACGGCCTTGAAAAGCTAGTCGTAAAATGGTGCACGTCGAGTGCTAGGAAACGAACTCAACGGTTTTGGGAAGCTTGTATCATTATCTCAAATTTTTAGCATTTAAGTTTCCATCCTAGAGGTCTCGATCATGGAGAAAAACATAGGTAAAGTAGGGTACTTGTATCCAAAATATTGTTTAAGGGTGGTTTTCGGCAAAGTTTAAGTAACCGTATTTTATTCGTTACAACTCCGTATGACGAACGGTTGGACATTTTCGAAAATATGCTAGGTGAACTTACTTTTACTAGAAGACATCACGTTATAAAAAGTAATACATCCTTGTTAAAAACGACCCTCAACATGGTCACTTGTTGCCGTAAGGTTTGTCTAATAGAAATATATTAGTTTAGCTTATTTAATAAAGTTACGGCAACTTTGTGTAAACGTGTATAATTTAATCGTTACAAGTCCGTTTTCTACGTTTTATATGTCCTTAGCTTCGTATCAAAGTATACTAATATATTTTTGATAAGTCGACACAATTTATAACGCCTAAGCCTCATTTTTGACTCGTAAAAAGTAGACGTAACATGCTGAATTTTCAGAATTTTATAGTTTTCGTCGTCTAACTTGAAAAATTCATAACTTCTTCATTATAGCTCCGTTTTAACCCGTTCAAGCGGCCACGTTTTCGTTTTAAAGTGTATTTTTTAAATGTCTAGGCCAAAAAATTTTATCTACTGTCGAAAAATTCAGATTTCAAAAATATGGACAGACCCTTAATTAAACTTGTCAAAATGAGTTTTTCTCGCGTCAAACCTATTCTAACCAATTCAAAACAACTCCGAAGCTATTCTAATCCTACCATACACCTTCTTAGGGTGTCATGGGTTCCTAGACATCACCAAAAGTGATATATTTCAAGGAATAATTATAGGATGACATATATATATATATATATATATATATAACTCTTAAAAACAATGAAAAGTGGTATAAACATACATATGACTTGCATGTTTTTCTTAAATATGATGAAATGAACACAAAATAGATATGAAATATGAACATGAATATGAGATGCTTACTAGTAACTTGATGAGGTGAAGTGAACAAAGGTTTAATCCTAAACACCCTAGGTTTTTATTTCAAAACCTAAACCAAGAGTGTAACTAGAGTGTAATAAACTTGACTAGAAAATTTTTGGTGAACTCCTTCTTGTTTCTATGGTGTGGCCGGTTATGGAGAAGAGAGGAGAAGAGAGTGGTTTGCTTTTTACACTTAATGATATTTGATATGTATGTGTTAAATGAAAGTATAATAATGAATATAAGTATTATGCAAGTAGATATTTAGTGCAAAGTGAAATGACTCATCCATCTTGGTCGACATGCATAAAAAAAAGGAACTAGATGCATTTAGTAGTAATTAAATATATTAATGTAGAGTAAATGTGTAATTATGTAAGGATAATTAATAACTTGCGTATTTATTTAAGCATTTAGGGTAGCGTTAGCTAAAAATAAATTTTAACGGATCAAAATAAAATAAATTGAAGTCATAAAAATTATAAAAATACATTCCTTACAAAATTTGAGTGCAATAATAAATATCGTGTAGTTTTTACGAAAACCGTCGTAATTATATAAATATAACAATTTATATACAAAATAAATTTAAAACACTGGGTAAACTCATAATATTATTTTTATAATCTTAATATAAGTATAAAAATATATTAGGATTATTTTTGGAAGTGCCGGATCAAATGTTCAAAATAAATGATTACGCGATAGCGTTTATTTAATAGGAAATTATACGTTTAATGTAAAATGCAAAACCATGCATGAATTAATATAATGATGATGTTACCAATGATATGTAGACTAAATCTAGTCTATATGAAATGTCCTTGATGATATGTTCATGAATACGCAGCTTAACCCTCCAGGTTACGCGTATTTGATACTCGTAAACGTAGTTTACGATAAATGATGAAATAGTGAAACTTTTAAAGTTTGTAAAATGACCTAAAATTACGAGTTGTCACATTTGGTTTGGTAGGAATTGTGGAGTTTGGAGATGATATTTTTGTGGGAACAATCCTCTTGGGGATTGGTTTGATTGGTTGAGTTCGTGGAGGAGAAATCCTAGCATTTTTGGATTTAACGGGAGATGATTCGGTTGAGGAAATTTCATGTATAACACGAGCAAGTTTAATGGGTGGTCCTTGGGTGGATGAATTAGCACTAGGAGCTTTCTTCATGATGAAATGACTAAGGAGAGGGTTTCAAAATGTTGAGAATTATGTTGTGGTTGATGACTAAGAGATTATAACAAGATGACTTATAAAGAGAAGGATTTGGGAAGTGCATTAAGGACTTAAGCCACTAGAATCCTTATAAATGTGATGATATGAATGCACAAGGGTCAACCACATATGTGCACTGATCTATGAGTTTATTTAAGGCAGGATGGAGTGTTCAAGTTAGCGAAAAGGGCTTGAAATGATTGTTTTAGGCAGGATTTACTGAATCTGCCAGGCGGTTCCCACGGTTCCCTCCTATGAGGGATCCGTCTAGGCTAATCCTAGGGATCCGGCTATCAGCAGTTAAGAAAAGAAGAAAATGATGGAACAATCTAATACCTATACATCTTTAGTGTCTTAGTCTTCATAAGTGTTTTAAATGAGGTATGCCTTAAATGATCAAGGGTAATGAGTGGTGGTAGCCAATGATTGCCTTTTATAGAAGGAAAATGAGACTTTATGATCACCAATGGATGATCAAGGATGGCACTAGGAATTTAAATGGTGTCAATTTATGTTAAATGATAATAGAGATCAGATGGCAACTTGGGATAAAATTTGGAAAATCCTTAAAGAATTGAAAAACTAGTTTTTGACCTATTTTGAGGTAGAGTTGACTAAAATCAATTTGTTAAAATTAAGAGATTTATAAAACTGGGTGTGTTGACATGTGCTAGATAATGTGTGAGTGTTAGAGCGGAAGGATGATGAGTTTTGGTGATATGGTAGATAAAAAGTTTGAGTGTGATCCTAAATGAGCTATGAATGGGTGTGAAGCTTTCTAAGCTTGAAGAAGACTTGAGTGGTCCTAGTGATTTGTTCTGGTGTGTGGGATTCTGCATTGCATATCTGTCAACACGGATTCCACGGTTCCCTAGAAGGAAGGATCCGTCTAGTACATTCTTAGGGATCCGACAACTGCAGATTAGAAGCATCACAAAAAGGGATGTAGATTTTGCACTATGCTATGTACACTAATTTCTATTAATCTCTACTCCAAATAACAGCAAAACAAGCATGATATCTCATAAACCATATCATAGATAAGAGTAGTAATGACAATATCCAAACAACCAAACTAAAGTGCTTCACAAACATAAGCATTCATTGTAGACAAAATGTCTAAAATCAACCATAGTCCTAATGTCTCTTTTGTCAATCTTTGACGTTGGCTTTCGGGGTTGACATCTACTTCTTCTTCATCCAAGGAGTCCGGGAGAGCCTTAGGTCTTCTTCCATTGACCATGAACCGTTTAGAGGGTTCTTTGGTGAGTGGTACCATGACGTGATCGGAGAGGAAAGGATCATCATTGATTGGAGATGGTTGCATTGTACTAACATACTCATGGAGTCGTGTTAGGAGCATACCATACGGAAGTACCATGTTGGCAACTTTGAATACCCCGGCCATTCTCTTCACCATGTAATAGGTGAGATTAAATGGCCTTTGGTGAATGAGGCAATAAATCATTTGCACAAGACATGCATTTGAATGGTCCTTGTTTTCGACCAAACTTTCTATAGATGGAATGCATTTTGAAAGTTCCATTTGAAAGGGATCACGGTGAATGAGCTCTTTGTTGCGGTTGAAGCGAGATTGGTCGGCTCTAATTTGGAAAATGGTGTCTCGAACAATTGCAGGGTCATCAAGAGGAGTACGGTAGATTGGTTTGGAATCAAGTGCAAAAGATTGAGTGGATATTACCCAATCTTGGGAGTACATACAAATTCCTTCACAAGGAATGCGAAGGATTTGAGCAAATGTGCTGAGGGGTAGAGTGAAGTTGTGTTTATTGATGATAAAGGCGATTGAAATGTTACCATCGGTATTTCGAATTATCCTAACACTTTTGTAGAATTCAAAGATGAAGACCGGACAAATTTGTTCACCAATATCAAGAAGACAATCAAAGTTGATCGCCGAGAAGACTTGACGAATTTCGGTATTTTCAAGGAAATATTCCTTGACCACACGACCTTCGTGGATAAGTCGTTTTTCAAGTCTTTTGAAGACTTTGCAATACGTTTTTGACAACCCCTATTTTCGATAGTATTGGGTGCGGTAGTGGACGGTATTGTTAATACAAATAAGCCGTAAAAACGTTTGTTTATATTTTACGATCTTCTAATGTTTTGTCGATAACAAACATAAAATCATTTTAACGAAAAAAATAAAATACATAAATAGTTTGAGCCAATAGTTTTGTAACACACTTAACGTTTTCACATAAAACACTAAAACAAGTATAAGTGATTTTATGATTTAGTATTACATATGTACAAAAACTAGTGTTTACATATTTGGGTAAAATATACACATAACTAGTATGTAGTATATTGGGTAATATAAATCAGTAGAAACTTAAGTGTCATAACCCATTGACCAAATACATTGAATGTAGTTGGCTACAACCCAAAGTCCATGACCCATATCCATGGAGCTTGAGCCATAACCCATTGCATGACATCATGCTTATGTCATATATGGATAATATCCATGACCCATGGTTTTAATCCATGGCCCATAGTTTCAATCCATGAACCATGGACTAGATGCATTACATCTTGAAGGTACATTGAACCTACTTGATATCCATGACACATAACCCATGACCCATGACCCAAAACCCATGGGAAAAAGGGAGCGTCCCACGGATCCCAGTGATTACACTGGACGGATCCTTTAAGGGAGGGATCCGTGGAACAGTAGACATTTTATCTCTATAAATAGTGAGCCATTTCTTCATTGTTTCTCACCCCTTTCTCACATACTTTCTCCTTGAGTTAAAAACTCTCTAACCCCAGATCCAAGTGATCTATGTATGTAGTTTTGTTTTTGTGTGATTCTCTAGGTTCCTCTTAAAGGCTAGATCATCACCTTTGATGTCAAGCAAGCTAAAGTCCATGAGTTGCCATGCTTCCTCATCATCAAGACTACTGAAGTCCTCTTGTTGATGGTTCTTTTCTTTCTACTAAGAAGTGTAGTGTTGAAGACATTAGTGAAAGATGTCTCAAGTGTCAAGACGAAGATATTAGTGAAGGGTGTCGATCGTCCGTATTGTAGCCATTAGTGAAGGGTGCCTAAGATTCAAGTCACAAGACATTAGTGAAGGGTGTCTTGAAGATCTAGTCAAAGGCATTAGTGAAAGGTGCCTAAGATGTACATTCGATATGGTGTGATTCGATGTACAAGATAGATCAGTATTGGGTCAAAGGATATTGTTATCTTTGTTGACATTATAAGGAGTAGATCTCCTTTGGGGTTAGGTGATTGGTGTAGTGTTGGGTAGTAGTTCCTCCATTGTAATGGAACTCGGTATCTAGCCTAGTACCGGATAAAAGAGTAGGCGACGTTGTGAAGGTTTTCCACCATAAGGAGTCGGTGTTGTGTAGTGATTACGAACTCTCGAGTAGGTGACTCGGAGAGTGGAGTAGGGCAAGGAAGGTATCTTTGTAGCCGAACCACTATAAATACTCGCGTTGTGGTTTTGTGCTTCTTACTCTTTATCTTTTCATTACATATTTATATTTCTATATGTTTGTTTATCAACATCCAACACACATCCAAATAGATTGACATAAGTCGATCTAAATAGTTTAAAACAAGTCTTAATTGGCAAAACTATTCAACCCCCCCATCTAGTTTTCCACAATTGGCATCAGAGCTTCGTTACCAAGTTTCTTAAAGTGTACTATACTTCAAAATCTTGATACGATCCACGGTTAATTGAAAACTACGAAGAAGTTTTTTCATAAAAACAAACACCATGTGTTTTAAAACTCTTTGTTTGGATGTTGATTAGATGACAACATTTTTTTCATAATTGCACTAATCCTCTTTGTCATGTTGCTTATCCAAAGCTCATACAGACCAAGCCATAGGAATCGCTTGGTAACAAGAATACCTTCCCTAAGAAGGTATCTTAAACACAAAGGAGCCGGAATTGTCTACTGACATTTGTTGTGTCATTTGTAAAGACATACCTAAGTGCATTAGAGGTATGACTTTCTACTTATCTCTAAATGACATTAGCTTGATAAATAAGTATGCCTACATAGGTATTTATATGATTATCTTTTGTACATATACTTGTATTACATGTAGCTTCATTAGGAAGCCTTTTCTCACATACGTGTTACTTTTTCATCTAAAGTCGTGGTATATAAAACTTGTGTTTTATTTCACTTAATCCAAAAATCATATCTTTCAAATAATAAAACAAAACACAAATCTTAAAAATTCCTCCTTCCCCATAAATAAACCCTCCGTCGTCCACTCTATCAAATCCCCACTTTTTCAAATCTTCCACTTTCAAAAATTACCTCTCATTCAAAACTTCATCCTCCTCTTCATCTCATCTCATCTCAAACCAAGACTAAGAAGCTTCATCATCAACATGGTTTACATCGCCCTCGTGCTCATCGCCTTAACACTCATCGCTCTAGTGTTCCCTATGATGAAGTTCTCATACGGAGACATATACTTTGTGTTGTTAATCTACATTGGGGTTATATACCCAATCCTTTGTATCATTCTTAGCATTGAAATGAAATATTACTAGTTTATCTAGTTTATTATCTTAATGTGTTTTCTCACATTTTTTATCTATATCTTTCGTATCTTTTCGTGATACATTAGAAACCATTAATGCATGCTAAAAGAAAATGTAGGCTAATACACATATCTTGGTATAAAACTATAAAACTATGTTTTTATCAAAATTCTGCTTATGTTACTCCAGATACACAAATCCCTGTAGGTATGCTAGCCGGATCCCTGATAGAAGGGAACCGTGGGAACCGTCCTTCTGGATAACAGATTTTTCATGCAAAATAGAAACCACTTTCTTCCAAAAAGAAATGTTCTACTAGAATGTCAAACATTAAGTGAGTTAAATGTCATTGTTAATAAACATCCTGTAAAAACGTTAGGTAATCATTGTTTTACCCGTAATACGTCACATCCTATTAACTTTTCTTTCCTATAGGTTTCGCTATGTCGCATGAATATGAGTTTGATTTTTCACTCACTAGTGTCTACACTCCTAACATCTCCCTTGAGCCCAACACACCTGGCAATCATGTCCGTGGGTTCAATAATCTCGATACCCGTCACTTCCACGAAGGACGTATTGTCGACACTCCTCTACAATACGAAGAAGGTATCAATACCTCCTTCCGAATCATAGGATTGGAATGTCTTCTTGAAATTAACGAGAAAATATGTCCAAGGTTTGTATTGGAATTCTTCATCAAGTCGAATTCGTTCGTAACGAGGATCGTTCTCTATCTCTTTGGTTTTGGATCAAAAACCAAAATTTTGTTCTAACCCTTGGGCAATTTGCTCAAATTCTTCGAATTCCAACTCATGCATAATGTGCCTTCACCGAAGGTTGGTCTCTTGATTCTCTCTTCAACTTTCGTGAAGAAAATAGTCCATATTGTTCACACATACCTTCCCCGCAAGACTTGACTCGCACAATATGCAAACCTCGACCCTATTACTCCGATCCAAACATTATCTATACAAAGGATATCTGAGAAGAGTAGAAGGCTCTCACACTCATCCTACGGGAAAATGTTTGCAGTCTTAGGGAAAATTGAGAAATCCTTCCCGCTTGTTGTGCTCACATAATGTAGTATTTGCTAACACAACAACCATACAATCTCGCCTACTTCTTCGCAAGGCAAATTGTAAATCTTCAAGTCTCCAAGAACAAACTCATCCCTTATGGAATGTTCTTGACGCACTTTTATCATAACATCATGTACTTCCACCCTCAATTTCAAAGTCCGTTGTACGTACTTGTGAACAAGATGATGGAACCTCTAAATACATCTCTCATGAAGACTTTCTTTATTCCTGAATCGGCAAATACTCATCAACCATTTGATGATCCTTCTAGCGAAAATGCCCAAGGAACTTAGTAGTCATTCAAATAGGATCAATCCTTAGTATTCATGTTTTATCAATATAATCTAATTTCTTTCGTGAAATAAAACATCTTACATTTGATATCTTAGTGATTGAACCTCTTAAACTAACCTTGAAATAAAATGCATTGTCAAAATCATTGCATACCTTTAGTAAAGGTTCTGCCTAGCAAATAGACGGATCCCAAAATTTGTGCTAGACGGATCCCTACTCTTAGGGAACCGTGGGATCCGGCAAACAGAAAATGCAATTGCAATCATTGTATTTCAAACATCTCCTTAGAACACTTCACATTAAGCTAGACATAGTGCCTTAAGGCAAATTGAGTCCTTATCAAGTTAAGAAGATCTTTCGTACGCACACATAACTCACTTAGATCACACTCAAGACAATTGTAGATCTATCGTTCGACTTAAACCCATTACTCTTCCGCTCTCAAGCTTACTCATCATTTCTCACATATCTAGCTTTAGAAATCCTTCAATTATGGCAAAATTGATCATATCATCCTTACCTCAAAATTGGTCAAAATTGATCAAATTCTAGTTTTTCCATCTTAAAAGCCTTTAGGATATTCACCAAAACATTATCCTAAGTCACTATCTGATCTCTAGGATCATTTAGCTTCACTTGACACTCTCATCTTTAGTATCATCTTTATTCCTTCATTGGTACTCATGAAACTTCCAATTTCTTCCATAAAAGGCAATCATTAGCTACATCACTCATTATCCTTAAGTATTTGAGCACCTCTTCATTTAAGACACTTATATGAACTGAAACACTCAAGAAGAAAAAGGCATTAGACCTTACAAACATCATTGCTATCTTTTCTGCTAAGAGACGGATCCTTAGGATTAGCCTAGGCGGATCCCTCATTGGATGGACCTGTGGGATCCGTATGACAGATTTATGTCAACTCTAGCTAAAACAATCATTTCAAGCTCATCTTGCTAACTTAAACACTCCATCTCATCTTAAATGAGTTCCTAGATCAGTACAACTCTGAAGTTGACTCTTGTGCATGTTAATCATCACATTCCAATGAATTTTAGTGGCTTAAGTCTTGAATGCACTTGCCAAATCCCTTGCTTTATAAACCACATTCTTAGGACTCCTAAAGTCATTATCTTCATCCTCATCTTCAGCACTAAGAA
This sequence comes from Chrysanthemum makinoi, assembly GCA_910596185.1. Classification (NCBI taxonomy): domain Eukaryota; kingdom Viridiplantae; phylum Streptophyta; class Magnoliopsida; order Asterales; family Asteraceae; genus Chrysanthemum; species Chrysanthemum makinoi. The sequence goes on from OU343222.1 coordinate 265,512,740, forward strand.
ATCTTTACAAACCTCTTGAAATCATCTCATCATGAGCAAAGCTCCAAGTAGTAACTCATCCACCAAAGAACCACCCAAGAAAATTGCTCGTGTTGTACACGAAATCTCTTCAACCCAATCATCTCCGGTCAAGTCCACAAATGAAAGGATTTCTCCTTTACTAATCAAACCAATCCCTAAAATGAAATTACCCACAAAACTACCTATGCCAAACACCACCATACCTCCTAAGCCAAACAATCCCATCTCCACTAAACCATCACCATTGTTCCTAGAGCTATCTCATTCACAACTCCACTATCATCACCGCATCTCTACAATTTAGAGGATTTGCCTCCTAGGTCGTCTCATCCTCCTCCACCAGCAACATTCTACTCATTAGGTGGAATAATGATACAAAATCAAGGTGTTGAGTCAACACTAGCTCCGGCTTCCTTTTCGCCGTTACCATCAAATAATCCCATTTGAATTATGAGAAATTATCAAAGTCATCCACTTGACCATATGGAAGTTGACACTTCTCTACCACCACCATCATTCTTGGTCGAGCCATCTTCAAATGCGCCTCCACCAATCCCTCCATCATTTGAGGCTCGTCAACCCGCTTCACTTGATCCTTCGCATCAAGCAATTTCTTTTCTTCCACCACCACTACCTAGCCATGACAAAGATTGTTATCATTGTCAACATGTTGAAAGTTTGATACATGAAGTACGGGAAGATCAACGTTTCATGTTCTATCACCTCCTCGAACGTCTCGACGAGATTAAACCTAAACAAACTTGAGCTAGAGGATTTTAGTGGTGTCCTAGTATCAAGCGTTAGTTAGATAAGTCTAGTAATTCCAAGTCATGTATCATTCATTTTCTTAGTTTTTAGAGTCATGTATATCATACCTCTAGTTTTATTAAATGAAATTACATGCTACTTGCTATATTTCTGAGTATATGATTATGTTGTATAATACATATCTCACTTTGATGTTAACATTATTTGTTATATCACCATTGCTGAATTCAGTAATCAATCCCTGAAACCTGCCTAGACGGATCCCTACAAGGAGGGAATCGTGGGATCCGTGAGACAAAAAGCTATTTTTCTACTAATTTGAGTCATATTTCCAGGAAATTATGCATTATACTTATTTTCTAACCTTTGTTTTGTAGTTATTCAATTTAAACATGAAGACTTTGACACCCTAAAGTTAGGGGAGCTTTTTGTCAAAGCAATACATTGCAAAATTACTTGCAATATTAGGATTACATTTCATGACGTCCCTTTGCAAAGTTGCAATCATCAAAGGGGAGCACATTCGTCACATAGACGAAATCTTTTGCAAACTTAGTTGCAAATGAACTAGCTTAGTATTAATTTTCTTGACGCCCTCACATAGGGATGGACTCGTCAAGGGGGAGTTAAGACGCCCTCTATATCATTTTTCTTTTCTTTTTCTCACATGTTTTTTTTTTTTTAAACAAAAAACAATGTGTTAGTTTACTTTCGAAGCTCTTTTTGTTTCGACAAAAAGGGGGAGAAGAAAGTAAAAACTACAAATTCAAACTTTTACGAATTTTTGCTTTTCCTTAAAATAATTTTATGTTTTGTCATCAACAAAAAGGGGGAGATTGTTAATACAAATAAGCCATAAAAACGTTTATTTATACTTTAGGATCTTCTAATGTTTTGTCGATAACAAACGTAAAATCATTTTAACGAAACAAATAAAATACATAAATAGTTTGAGCCAATAGTTTTCTAACACACTTAACGTTTTCACATAAAACACTAAAACAAGTATAAGTGATTTTATGATTTAGTATTACATATGTATAACAACTAGTGTTTACATATTTGGGTAAAATATACTATAACTAGTATGTAGTATATTGGGTAATATAAATGGGTAGAAACTTAAGTATCATAACCCATTGACCAAATACATTGAATGTAGTTGGTACAACCCAAAGTCCATGACCCATATCCATGGAGCTTGACCCATAACCCATTTCATGACATCATGCTTATGTCATATATGGTTAATATCCATGACCTATGGTTTTAATCCATGGCCCATAGTTTCAATCCATGAACCATGGACTAGATGCATTGCATCTTGAAGGTACATTGAACCTACTTGATATCCATGACCCATAAACCATGACCCAAGACCCAAAACCCATGGGAAAAAGGGAGCGTCCCACGGATCCCAGTGATTACATTGGACGGATCCCTTAAGGGAGGGATCCGTGGGATTGGTGGAACAGTAGACATTTTCTCTCTATAAATAGTGAGCCATTTCTTCATTGTTTCTCACCCCTTTCTCACAGACTTTCTCCTTGAGTTAAAAACTCTCTAACCCCAGATCCAAGTGATCTATGTATGTAGTTTTGTTTTTGTGTGATTCTCTAGGTTCCTCTTAAAGGCGAGATCACCACCTTTGAAGTCAAGCAAGATCAAGGCCATGAGTTGCCATGGTTCCTCTTCATCAAGACTACTGAAGTCCTCTTGTTGATAGTTCTTTTCTTTCTACTAAGAAGTGTAGTGTTGAAGACATTAGTGAAAGATGTCTCAAGTATCAAGACGAAGACATTAGTGAAGGGTGTCGATCGTCCGTATTATAGGCATTAGTGAAGGGTGCCTAAAATTCAAGTCACAAGACAATAGTGAAGGGTGTCTTGAAGATCTAGTCATAGGCATTAGTGAAAGGTTCCTAAGATGTACATTCGATATGGTGTGATTCGATGTACAAGATAGATTAGTATTGGGTCAAAGGATATTGTTATCCTTGTTGACCTGATAAGGAGTAGATCTCCTTTGGGGTTAGTTGATTGGTGTAGTGTTGGGTAGTAGTTTCTCCATTGTAATGGAACTCGGTATCTAGCCTAGTACCGGATAAAGAGTAGGCGACGTTGTGATAGGATTGGTTCTCCTTGGTGAAAAGGACCTGGTGGTTAGCCTAGTACCGGAAAAAGAGTAGGCGACGTTGTGAAGGTTTCTCCACCATAAGGAGTCGGTGTTGTGTAGTGATTACGAACTCTTGAGTAGGTGACTCGGGGAGTGGAGTAGGGCAAGGAAGGTGTCCTTGTAGCCGAACCACTATAAATACTCGCGTTGTGGTTTTGTGCTTCTTACTATTTATCTTTTCATTATATATTTATATTTCTATATGTTTTTTTATCAACATCCAACATACATCCAAATAGATTGACATAAGTCAATCTAAATAGTTTAAAACAAGTCTTAATTGGCAAAACTATTCAACCCCCCCCTTTCTAGTTTTCCACAAGTATCATGATGGTCTTGTTGGGTGGCTTTAAACATGGTTGGTCCTAGAAAAACAAATATTCCAATTAGGTAAAATTTGTTGAGATGGGTTTATGGTTTTGATTTTTATTGACAAGGTTGTAAGCACAATGTGATCTTAGTTATGTGAAAACCCTTCCTAGTGATCAATTTTGCAAAACCTAATTTTATCAATTGATTAAGAAAAATTAAATACCATAAACCCTAGGATGAGGATGATGAAGATTAGAACATATTAGTGTAATTACTTACAATGATGTTCTAGAGAAGGATACTTGAGATTTGAAGTCCTATGGAGATGGAAACAGCACTTGGGTCGTTTTTTGTGTTTTGTGAGGAGAGGGAAAGGAGCAGAATGGATTTTGAAAAGCGTATAACTGGTTTCTGTCACACGGTTCCCCCGGATCCCTTGTATTAGGGATCCGGCTACTGTAGACAGAAAATGGGTGTTTGGCGTTATTTTTGTAATAAGTTATAAACTAGCTTATGGAACAAAAATAGTTTTGAGGTTTCTAATTGAAAAGATGTTTGGTCAACGGGATTTGATAAGTTAATTATCAAGGATCTATTTGTGACGACGGCGTTAGTTTGACGAGATCGAGAAGGAATACTATTCCTTATGATGAGTAAGTCGGGAAAGAGGGAAAAGAGACTTTTTATAGACTAGCAATTATTAACGTCTAAATAAAATAAAAGAAAATTATATCAACATATTCATGTAGATGTAAACTAGCTAATGGAAAGTAAACATACCACTACGCTCTTGATATGGTTTATGGAGACCATAAAGCCGAAAAATACTTCATGAGCTTTTAAAGTAATCGGTTGTACTTAGAATAAGTAAGTTGTGATTACTTTTAGGTTCTTCCTTGAAGGTTGACTTCAATATTCTTTGAATAGAAATGAAGACTTTGGAGAGATCCTAGCATGAAGATTTCTTGAAAAGAGAATGTTAGAATAATTTATCAATATCCAACATAGAAGAAACAATTTGTTTTAAAAGATTTTCTTCTTTGTAGTTTTCAAACATACACGGATCGTATCAAGTTTTTAAAGTACAACATACTCTAAGAAACTTGGTAACGAAGCTCTGATGCCAATTGTGGAAAACTAGAAGGGGGGTTGAATAGTTTTACCGATTAAAACCTCGTTTTAATATATTTAGATCAACTTATGTTAATCTATTTAAATGCGTATGTTGGACATTGATAGATAGATATGTATATGTGTAATGTAAAGATAAAGAGTAAGAAACACATAACCACAACACAAGTATTTATAGTGGTTCGGCTACAAGGACACCTTCCTTGCCCTACTCCACTCCCCGAGTCACCTAGTCGAGAGTTCGTAAACACTACACGACACCAACTCCTTATGGCGGAGAAGCCTTCACAACGTCGCCCACTCTTTTTTTGGTATTAGGCTAAACACTTGGTTTGTAAGGAATTATAAATTCCATAAGGAAGTGTCGGTCACCCCAATTATAGTCTTGCATATGTTAGCTCATAGACATATCATTATTTACGTTATTTAGTAGTCAATTAGTTAGTTATTAGCTTAGTTATTAGCTTGGAGTATCAACGTGGAGGAAGGATGGGTCTTTACCCACTGTATGCCTAATCCACAGCCTAACAAGAGGGCGTGTAGGTTGTAACTATAAATACCCCTTCCATCCTTGAAAGGGGTGGAACTTCTTAATCTAACCTTTCTAATTTTTTGTTAAACCTCTCTCTAGAATTCCTTCTCTACTCTCTTCATCTCTCTAAACATGGCATACTTGTATAATCATCTCCTAGAACACCGAATCATCAAACGACATAATGTGTATGATCCTACAAATGGTACCAGATCCCAGGTTATGTTGTTTTTGAAGCGGTTTGTGTGCTGTTTGATTAAGAATGTGTGATGTTTGATGTGTTGACGTGGTCGTTATATGGTTTGATGTTGTGTCCTAATCGGGTTCTTAAGTTGATGCTGTTATGATTATGATGTATGGTTTTTGTTGTTTCATGTGGTTAAATACTCTCTAAAACTGTTTTATACCAGATTTTATAACAGTTTTAAGCAATTGATAAACTGTGTTATACAGGTTTGTAATCAACATTGCTGGTACAGAATCTGTCTTAAGCAGTTTAGCAATCTGTATAATATTAACTGTAATATGAGTTTGCAGTTTTGAGTTATGCAGTTTGTCAGATTCATCGATGCGGGTTGTCTAAACTATCGTGTTCATCAGCGGTTTGTATTGTTTCGTCCGGATACAATGTTACAATGCGGTTTGCCAATAATCGCGTATGGTCTGTCAGGTTTGGAAACTGATGCAGTTTGTGCTTTCATGGTATGCGGTTTGACTCTTTAGTCAACCGCGATTTGTTAAAAGATAAAGCTATGCGGTTTGTCTGGTTATGTTACTATGCGATTTGTCTTTACAAATTGTCCAGATTCGATGTACCGAATGAGGTTTGTCTATTAAGCGGTTTGACTTTTGAGTCAACTGCGGTTAGTAAAAAAAAATGGTCAAAGTCAACTGCGTTTTGTTGAAACTGCCGTTTGTAAGTTTTGAATGATGCGCTTTCATGAAATTGGATGCGGTTTATTGAATAAAAGGATGCGTTTTGTTGAAAATACTGTTTGTAGGTGCACTTTGATACTAAATTGGGTGCGGTTTGACAAGTGATTACTGCGGTTTGTTAATACATGATGGATGCGATTTGTTATATGGATTTAAGTTCCACAACATTCATCACACAACATTCAACAAACAATGGAGTGAAACAATGCATAATCGACTACGACAACTCAATACTATACCACTATCACATTGAATCAATCACGAGTTTGTTTTCTAACATTACACTATTCAACAACCACTACTCCTACACAACATATGCAGAATATATGTTAATGAAAAGAAATATCTCATTCTACATCTCACTCTCATCTAACAAATCTTATTCTGAAACAAATCATCACAAATCTAGTTTTGAACACAAATTTCTTTTAATCTACGAACCATTGAAAGGGAAGACGAAACCATGAAGATTACATCTCACCTTGGGTTCGGGTTTAACTTAAGCCAAACAAATACAATCAATATCTGTATTTCATGATCTCAGTTTAATTCGTGGGTCAAAATGGATACACCAAGACCACGAGGGTCTAATCACACGAAATATTACATCATTGCTCAAAAGGGTTTTGTTGATATTCGAAACTTTAAAACAGGTGGTCTAACATGGTGGTTAAAAAACTGATTCTGTTTCGTTATTTGACACTAATCACCAATCCATTTCGGATTCTGAACTTCATTTTTCTACGAACAATAAGAGAAGGATTATAACAGCAATGTTACACCCTTCCTCTTAACTCGTTATAAATTACAAAACAGAAATATAAAAGGAACACCTACCTTGAAGCCTCTCAAAACCTTAACCATCCCTATGGCTAATCAAAATCCGAATCAAAATACCATCCCTATGGCTATGATGATGACCCTCATGCCATCCCTGTGGCGAGGTCATCATTAGGAACAATGATAAATGAAGCTCAAGATTGGTGTTGGTTCCTTTTCTTGGGTCTAATTTGTTATGCGAAGATAAGATTGGATTTAAAGAGTTTTTTTTTTTTTTTTTTTTTTTTTTTTTTTTTCGTTTCTGTGGTTTTTTGAAAGGTGTACATGATTGGGATTTAACCTATTGTGAGAGTTGGGGCGGATGTGTGAGAGTAAGGTTAGTAAGTGATTGTATGGTGTAACTTATACCCAGACTATTAGGGTTAAGGGGTGTGTGAAGTGGATTGTGTGGTATATCTCATGGGCCAAAACATATTAGTGCTAAAATATCACATGGGCCGAATGCATCCTTACTTGGTTATGGTCCAGATACTATTTATTAATGTATCGTGGACTTCAAGTGTGTTTATGAATAGAATGGGCCGTGTTGATGTCGTCAATTGGTGGATATGGTTAATATGAAACATTGATAAATATGTGCTATCAATTGTAATCAATTCTTCTGAATTATGAATGTTTTATGTTATTATACTGGATTGGCAATTTGGATCGGGTAATGCTCACCTGGTGGTTGGTGATTAGGAATTGAGTGTTATATCGGATTGGCAAAGTTGCGGTTGGGCTTCTCGACATTGGATCGTATTGATGAGACTTGTTGAGTTATGAGATTTGAGTTGTTGATAAGAATTGTAGTGTTGTTGTTATGGGGTTTTGGCACTTTGGCATATATGTTTTCACGGAGGATTTTATGTCACGGCTTGAATTGTCATTGAACAAAGTTAACTACGGGGTTGTTTGTACGATATTTCTCATTTGGATTTGAAGTGAGGTTTTCCGGGGGCGCTTACTTATTTTGTCTTCTTTCTTTCTACCCTTCCACGAAGATGACTTGTTTGGCCATTTATTGTGTGTGATAAAGGCTTGGCTATCTAGTTACTTTTGTGATTCTTTCTCGCTTAACCCACAACGTAGCTATCACTTCGGTGTCTCATGCTGTTGAGGATTCGTCAAGAGGTTTTGTACATTGGGTACACCGTTTTTTTTCACGAGGATTAGTACAAGCTTAATTAGCAAATATGGGGAATTCTTCTTCATGTTCAAATTTGATATATTGGGTTTACTTCACCAAGTGGTCACAGCAATAGCCGACAGAAAATGTGGAAAATGTGCTTACCAAAGAATTTAAGTGTTGAGATGTGATCAGCAATTCTCATGGAATTTTCTTCGCTACAAAATTTCTATGATACTTCACAGTCTAAGAAAAATCTTTCAAGAATCTTGAATGTCTTTCATGATTTTTCAAGATGTTTGCTTATGACAAGAACTTCTCGTGCAAATGGTCGTACACGTTATAATGCTTCCGAAAGTTTGAAACCATCATGGGGGAGAAACGTGTACTTTGATGTTACGGTCTACCTTCAGGGGGAAGTAGTGTATACTACTTGACTTAGTATGGTTTGTGAAGTTGTATACATATGGGTAAAAAATTGCTGATGATATTGTTGTGGATGGAGAAGAATCGTTGATGACCGCTGCATGTTCCCCTAAAACAGATATTCATCGAAACCAAAGTTATCTTATAACATTCAATTTGACATTGTTTACGGTTTAGTCTTGGTTTTGTAAAATTCCGCGAAAGAAACTATTTCTCGATTTATATCATAGACATGTAAAATCCCGCGAAAGAAACTATTTCTCGGTTTAAACCATAGAATTGTAAAATCCCGTAATGATGGAACCATCCTGGAGAAAGGAAAGTGTACTTCAGGATCTTATCTGATGTTGGTGTTACAGTTTCTACTTCGAAGAAGGGATAAAGGGTGTAATTCATGAATTGGGTGATTGTTTCGATATTCTTCATGGCTATTTGGTTATTACAAGGTTTTGCAGGGTAATGTGTTGTTAACCATGGTCGGGATGAAACCATTATCATAGTGCACTTAAAACGTCAAATGAGGCTAGATTTGAGCTTTTAACAATGGCGTTAATTCAGTATTATGTATTTAAGGTAGAAGTGAAATATCACGGGCAAGTGTACTTAGTATTTAAAGTTATCGGGGATGGTTGGATGAAGATTCTTCGAGATCCTTGTTCGAGCTTTTAATATTTTCAAAAATGAAGACTTGGAAATCTAGTTATTTTTGGGTGATTTTTCCTTTTCTTTTACCACTTGGGGGAATTGGGCTCTTACCACCACAAAATAACTATCACTTTAAGGAGTTACGTCGTAGTGCTCAGTGTCACATTGAATTGTGGATTTTCAAGAGGTGATGTACGTCGAATACTTGATGGTTGGTTTGTTGAAGAGTATAGAGTACTTAGAGATTCAAAAGGGCATGAATTCTCGGCACCACTCTTTGTTACATATGTGCAAGTTCAAGTCACGAGTTCGGGTTAGTTTACTTTAAGGTCAAATTCATCATATTGAGTTTTCTCCATTAGCTGTCACGATAAAGAGCCTACTAAATGATAATGGGATTGATAACAAGTTTGCCAATAGTAGTTGAAAAGAGACAGATTATGACGTTTGAACACAACAGCTCAAGCCTCGTTCCCTAATGAAAAGAAAAGTGTACGTTTCAGTGCGTTTATCTTCTAAAGAAGAGAAATCTTCTTATGACGTTTGAACACAATAGTTTAAGCCTCGTACTCAAAAGAAAAGAAATGTGTACACTTCAGTGCACATTATCTTAGGAAGAAGAGAAATCTTCTCATTAATGACCATTCTCATCAACATGCTTCATACTTTTTCCACGAGCTTTCAGTTATCAAGTGAACCGGACTACCGTTGGTTGTTCTCTTATTTTCTTGCTCGATTATAACGACGATGGCGACATCATTTGCTACCTTTGAGGGGGTGAAGTGTGAATAGACTACATTTGGATGATTTTCACTTGTTTTAATCAAGAATGGCATCTCCGTATGCAATTCTTGAGGGGGAGAAGAAGTATGATAATTCTACATGTTGAGTTATTTCTGAGAATATATGGTTATACGGCTCCTAACTCATTTAAGAACCGAACTTCTTCTTATCGGGTCATCTTCACATGGAGTTTCTTCTAAGATTCATTGGTTGACATCTTCTCACGCACTGATGAGTTTAACGACAAAGTGCTTCCAGTTGCGGGGCTGATTTCCTTGATGAACATCTTTATGTTCTTGTTTCATTGGGAGGGATTTGAGTTAAGGGGATTTGCTATATATAAGTTAACGGGAATGCATTTGGTGAGAAGAAGATTTCAACTCTCTATTCCCCAATTGGACAATCTTGAAGAAGGTCGAGTCTATAGTCGGTTCTACATTTTCTACTACATGTTAGAAGACTAAAGACGAGTTGCTTTTAACAATCTAAAGACTTCTTCTTAATCTGGGCAGTTATCAAACAAATTGTCGTTTTAGGGGAGAGCACTAATTATGGGAGAGTGATAAGTCAGATTTAATCCCCAATTAGACTTGTTCACATTCTTCATCAAGTTGATTCTCACAAAGATTAAAAGTGTTCTTTTCAAAAGATTTCAATTATCTGGGCTTACAATGAGTTGCTGATTCTGAAGTATCAAAACCGGCAAGGGGGAAGGAGACACGCATCTAAACACGAGTAAACTTGATGAACTTAATACTTCTAAGTGATTGAAGATATCCCGGGAAGACAAATGTCATCACCGCAGAGAAACTCAAGGTTTGACTCATGGCGTTTAGTGTTCGTATTCCAACTATGTGGGGGAAGAGATGTAAGAGAAAGTTTCTGAAGATAAAAGAGGTACATAAGTGTGTGATGATTTTGATGTCATCAAAATCATCAGGGGAGAGAGATTGTGTACATTGGGGGCGCTCAACTGTTTCACTTGAGAGCTTAATCACCAGTGATTCATTGATAATCACTTATTCCGGAGATGACATCCGCAGAGATAATCAGTGATTCAACATGCTACTTCACTGTTATCGGTTATTCTTTCTTTGGGCGTTTGGATACTTCGGGCTCTTGAGCTTCATACACTATCATCAGGGGAGAGAAAACTATACATCGGGGTTATTCTTTGGCTATCAGACTTAATCTTCTACTTCGATGTTATAAGCTTCTCTGTCTTTGGGTATATGTGTATTCGGGTTCGTGAGCTCTATTCTAAGAGACTGACTGCATCAATTCATCTACTTGGGGGAAGTAGTCTCTTGATAACTTTTTTGGTATGGATTGCTACAGACTTAAGTGGAAAAGAAATATGAGAAGATTTTATTTAAGTGTGGGATGATACGTTGCTATTCTATCTTGATGATATAACCTCGAACGAATAATCACAAAGATCATTCTTAAAATTAGCAGCAAGATCGATGATATAGTGTGCTTCCTTGTGCACCTAGCTAAGTCAAGCTTGGAAGAAAGCTTATAATCTGCTCAAGAAGATGGTTTTCGGTTTGGGAGGAAGCTACCAAAGTCTCACTTTCAGATGGTTCAATTTCTTCTCTTCAAGAGCCTCGAAAGCTTTGGTGGTGAAAGTTTAAGAGATGATGAGTTCTATCTTCTTCAACGGGGCTGCTCGATATCCTTATCTCGGTACTCGTATCATCATCTTCTTAAACTATATCATCTAAACTATCTGTAAATATTAATCAAAAACCAAATACAAAAATATAAAACCAACAAAAAGAAAATAGAAAAATATAAAACCAACAAAAACCCATAAAATCAGAAAATTTGAAAAAATACCAAAAATATGTTTTCTCAAGACATGTCTTCTGGTATCGATAACATCTACAGTCTTAGAAATGTCATTCAACAATGGCACGGGACCATAGATGAAGTTCGAGCAGAAGGTGTAAATATTCTTTTCTAAACATGTCTCAAAAAATGGCTTGCAGTTACTTCAGACTGTAACCCGCGCTTAAACCATGGTTTGCTATTATTTCAGATAGCAACTCCTTCTTTTAAAGAAAGGAACGTGTTGCGCTAAATCGATTTTCATAAATTTCGTGCACTTATCCTAAAACAAAAATTAGGAAAGCATGTCTACAAAAAGACTGCTATTCCAACACAAATGTTTTTCTTTCTATATTTGTTTGTCAAAATTGGTGGAAATTGAGTTGCTTGAAAATCAATCAAAATCAGAATTTTCATAAATTTGCAAAACCCAATCAATGACTTCATCTTGGTTAAAACTTTTTATAAAAAGAGTCATTGATTGAGGGGGAGAATGTTTTCAAATTTATATCATCTAATGAGCTTATATAATCATCCTACGTACTTAACTGAAAAAGATGTTTGCCTATGTTGAAGGACTAGGAATCTAAGATGTGATTATTAGGATTAGATGATTAGAGTTTGATTAACATATAATTCTCATTCCTTTATATGATCTGATTGATATGTTGAATTGACTTTTATTAGTCGATTGCTCTTTGGGTGTTGTCGACCACCATATATCTATCTGTGTTGACTAACGTATGCAGATAACATGGTTTAAAAGAATTTTCCCGATCCGGATCCCACATAAGAAGATGATTGGATGCCGAAAGGAAAGGGTAACTATTTCTTAGGTCGACAAATGAAGAAATGGAGCATAATTAGATCTCCATGGAGACTTGGCATGATAGATGCAACTTAAGAGGTCTCACTGCATTTGCAGATGGTTTTCTTCCAGCCCTACAGCAACAACAAAAGCTTCTTGTCCACCTAACGTATCTTTGTGCAGGACAAGTAGTGAATAACACCATTTTTCAAACAAATTTGATAAAATTGTTTTGAAAATGGAAAAATATTGTTTTGAAAATAACCTGAACTCATATTTTGGAAATCATCCGGACTTCATTTTTATCAAAACTTAAGTTACTCAATCAACGACTACTGTCATGGATTGACGAGGAGAGTGATTTCAAATAAAATATTTTCAAACGATATTTCTTCATAAAAAGTCTGGTTTGTACAATAATAAGTGGTGAACTAAAGATTTAATGTTATGTCATGGTATGATTTTCTTTAAAACTCAAACATCTTACAAAATGAAATTTTTTCAGTTCTTGTTTGATTGTGAAATTGTTTTATTTTACATAAAAACTATCATACCTGACACTAACAATCTTTAAAACTCAAAGATCTCTTAAAAACTATCATACCTGACACTAACAATCTTTAATGTCTTAAATTGATCCTTATCAGTCTATTTCAAAATTAAATCATGCCACGTCTTTCCCCAAAATCTTTTAAATAATTTAAATCAATTGGGATCACAAATCTCAAAAGGTTTGAAATTTTTGATTGGGGTAGATCGTGATTTAAATCTCAAATCTGTTTAAAGGGTAATTGTTTCAAAAGCACTCCTTCATTCATGTGCCAAAGGATTTCAATTACATGATGCACATGATTGAGGGGAGCATTTAACCAAAAACCAGAAGAGAATTTAAACCAAGCATATTTTCTCCCATGTTTTACAAACCTATTTAAATCACTTAGGATCCAAAATCTCAAAGATTTTGATATTTTTGATCGGGAGAGAAATTGTGATTTAAATATGAAATATGATAACAAGTGATCTTTTGACTCAAAGTGCAGGCTGCTCTCCCATATGTGCTAAATGCTTTCCAATCTCGAAGCACATATTGAGGGGGAGCATTTCAAAAGAAAATAAACTTTCAAGGTACAAAGATTTATATGTTTCAACATAAAGTACCTTGAATGATTTTCTAATGGTTTTCTATATGGCAGTGTGATCGTAAAAGTACTTGATAACATCAAATAGTCCTGAATATTAAGTGTCAATTTCTCCCGATAATGCTTGTAATTTATGTCATTTATATGGATTTACGCTTGTTTTCCATTATTTTCCACTTTCAGGTAAATTACGAGCATTGGAGCTAAAGAGACGCGAAATTGGAGAAATATCAAAGATTTATCATAGTATGCTGACTTTGAAGAAGTTACGGCATAACTCATCTCTCACATTACGCCGTAACTAAAGCGTGACTCAAAAACCATCTCATTCAGAAGGTTACTGGCGTAACTCTCCCAAAGGCTATGATGTAACTATAATAGGTCAAAAGAGGTTCCAGCGCGATAACTACGCCAGTAACTATTCCACCAACTACAGCGTAACCAAGTATATTGAAGACTACGGCGTAACCACTAATAAGGTTACGCCGTAACTAGCAGATCTAGTGCAAAATACGACGGAATTGATGGTTACGGCGTAACTCTTATATTAGTTACGCCGTAACCCAGATCTGGCCTATAAATACCCCACGAATTCCAGCATTTCTAATCATCCCATTCCGCACACAACAACCAGAGAAAATGGGAAAAAGCCAAAGGCAGGTCTAGAGGAGCATACGGAGCTGTCTCCAAGGGAGAAATCACTCCCCTACGATAAGAATTAGCATTTTATTTTTTCTTTACTTTAGATTCATGTATTTCGTAACTTTGAATAGTGAATTAATTTGTATGGTTAATATGAGCGGCTAAGCACCTCTTGGTGCTGGCCTAGTTATGATTCCTTAATTATTTTGTTTGCATTTACATTACTTCCGCATAATTATTTCTAAGTGTATGCATGCATAGTTTATTGGTAGCTACCCTTGTTTCGGTAGTTTTGAATGGTGGTAGAGGCCAATTGCCTAGGAGATATAACCAACTGACCCTAGGTGAGCGGACTGAGACGGGAAGGGTAAGATATGACCAACTGACGACCCTTTGTACTTGTGCGATTTGACCAACTGGTAACCTACCGTTTGGATGAACTTAAGAATTAGGGGGTGAGTGTTTAAGTTGCTAATGCCCGGGCATTCACTATTATAAATCTAGCATGTAGCGTGTTAGGAATTAGTAATTCCATGTGAAAGTGTCTGTCACCCCAATTATGGTCTAGCATATGTTAGCTCGTAGACTTGTCGTTGTTTACGTTATTTAGTAGTTAATTAGTTAGTCAGTAGCGTAGAATAGTTTAGAGTAACACCGTGGAGGAAGGATGGGTCTTTACCCACTGTATGCCTGATCCACAGGCCGTCAGGAGGTCATTTAGTTTGTAACTATAAATACCCCATTCATCCATGGAAGGGGTGGTGCTTTTTCATTAATCTAACCTTACATTTGTTTTTATTTCTCTCTCTAGAAAACACCCTCTCCTCTCTTCATCTCTCTAAAATGGCTTTCTTGTTTAATCACCTACCTAGACCACCCGAATCATCTCAACAACACAAATATACGATCCTACAAATGTCATCAGAGCCTAGGTTGTGTTTATTATTATTTTTTTTTTATGACTCGTATGGTTTTGTATGCGATTTGTTTGATTTGTGTATGCGGTTTGTCCGGTTCTAGTATGTGGTTTGTTTAAAGTTGCGTGATGATGAATGTTGTGTGGTTGTTGTTATGATATTGTTGATGAATCTATTTGCTAATGCAGATTTAATGTTGTTGTGATGTTGTTGTCAAATGGTTTTGTTGGTACTGAATGTTGACGTTATGTGGTCAATCGCTCTCAACTGATTTTTTTAATAAGATCTTATAAGTCTTGGTTCTTAACAGTTTTGGATTAAACTATGGTGTCAAATTTTTTTGCTTTAATTAATCTCGGTTCTTGTGGATCTGTTTGGCTAAATTCTTCGCTGCAGTCTGTGTAACACCCCCAAATCTCGGTACAGCAGATGACTTAATCAAGTTTTCGGGGCGTTACTATTTGGATTGGTATTGCACATAAGTATAGTAAAAGATAATCATTTAACCATTCAAAACCAATCCCAAATTTAATTATTCAAAACATTTAATCCAAGAGTATAAATATTAGGCCCGAAAACATAGTTTAATAAAATAGGTCCCCATAGTTTATCAGAGTCAGAAATGGTCCTTGAACCCCGCCTTCTTGCCAAGCTTCCACCGATCAAGTAATCCAAACATCTCTCAAATACCTGAGAAGTCATGCTAAAAGGTCACCTAACTGGTGAGTTCATAGGTTTAAGTTCAACAAAATCATAGTGGACCTGTAAGACTTGATTTGCTATGCAAGACCTAAGATAGATAAATACAGTTTCACATACTCGATCCCCACTGGATCTCCTAATCATATCCCGCATCCGGGATTACTGGGCCCCGCGACTCTAGTCCAGCACTGTCGTGGCAAAATCTACAACAATTGCCAACCCCGGACTAGGTCGAGGTAGAAGTCTATTCTTAGTTATGCACGGTTAAACCTAGACTAAGGCAACAACTACCGCACATCTATCTAAACAGTCAGGCATATAAGCAAATCCAAATAGTTTTAACGGTCCAAAAATAGTAGCATGATTCTCACCCCAAAATAGTTCAAAACGTAGTTAAAACGTAGATAAAAGTGGGGCTATGAAACTCACATCAAGCAATCAACGCACAAATAAACACTAGCAGAAGATAACGGTATCACGACACAGCAACTATCGAATCGGCACAACCTATTAATTTAGACCAACTTTAATATATGTATTCCTCAAAATCCACGTTATCTACCCCAATATATTCCATTTCTTTATTTCCAAAAACGTCTCGTTTCACCATTCAATCCTAGTGTTTGGTATTCTCATGTGGGTGTATCGACTCAATATGATGCTATGAATGCACTCAACAACCAATATATAACTCAATGAACAATGCGACCTCTAAACGATAAGCTCCATAGTTCAATAACGAATAAATAGTAGACCTTATCAATAAACTCATTTATTTACTCGGTCGCTTTTATCCCATAAATCAATCGTATCCTTAAGATTCATAAGGATAATTCACCCATTAATAAGGTTACCCAAATATATTAGATTCTCTAATAAGTCCGCTATCCACGCGGATCAACACACATTAATGCTAATCCAACCCATGCACACAACGTAAGTAAATAAATAGTTAACATTAAATGTCCACAACGACATTTATTGATAAGTACTCAAACCTTAATTACTTATTTATTACAAAACATTTCCAATTTAGTCGTTATCTTCTTCGTTTAAAATAGTAAATAACAAGATAAGACTTGTTATCGACATTTTTGGTACAAAAGCCCATTTCTTATTTCTATTTCATAGTTTATTAGCATTTTCATGTTTATAGATATATTTTGTCAAATTCCAATATCAACCTCATATCGTTATAGTCCACAAGCACGACGCAGTCATAAGCTTTTAATCAATCAATAGTCCAATTATATACTAAAGTCCAGTCCCATGGCTTTGCTTTTTCGGAGTCAACTATTCTAAAAAGTCAAAGTAAACGTAGCTCAAAGATATCAAGTCCAAATTTAAAAGTCATAATATCGCAATTTAATCCCAAACCAACTCAAAACAATCTCGCCAACCAATCAATCAACCAAATATATTCGAAACCAATGTTATTTAATTACGACCCTAATGGTCATGACATCGCGGCGACCCACGTCCACGCGGAACCAAACAAGCTCGCTATCCACGCGCCTCATACCGCATCCCACAAGCTATCGGTTCACCCGACCCATCGACCCGACCCGACCCAATACACCAACCAATCAACGTGACGTGCCTTTGGTGTTCGACGCCCCATATCTCACAACTAAACACAACCAAATCAATTCCACAACATCCAAATCCAATCATTCAAGCTCCAAACACTAACCAAACACAAAACCCATAACCTATTCTAACCAAAAATATGAAACTTGACCTAAAATGCATACACCCATCAAATTGATACACCACACATTTACCAAACACTAATTACTTGTTTATTTCGACACTAATTAGTTACCCACCAAAGCCCCAAATTTCATCATAGGGTCGAAACCCTAGATTTCAATTTGTGTCTTATTATTGCCCAAACAAGCTCTAAGCTCTTATTTAGATTGAAACCCTAAAAGTACAACCTAAGATTCAAGGTGTTATTGAAGTCCAAATGGAGCGTGTAATATATGGTTGGAAAGAGGAGAAAGAGAACTTCAAGATGGTGGTGGAGGTGTATGGTGACGCTGCGGTGGTGGGCCGTGGTGGCGGAATATGGCCGGCGGCCAAAATGGTGGTGGCTAGGGTTTTAAAGAGAGAAAAGAGAGAGAGAAAGGTGTTGTGTGTGTGTGTTTTTAGTGAGAGAAAGTAATGGGTGAAATGATGAGGTGGAGGCCTTATATACTTGGACCAAGGACTCAAAAATAAATAAAAATGGGGAGGGGTGGCCATGGGTATAGTTGGGGGGTCGGAGTTGTAATTTTTCGTAACTATCCCGCTTACCCATTCCCGAGCTCACATATTGTCCCCCGAGTATCTCACAACTTTTATTCAACTTTCTAACATCGTTATTTACGTTTTTCCACGAGTTTTAACTATCTATTTGTCAATTTTTGAGTTACGGTCTAAAAGTTACAATAATTCTTGTTTTAGGCTTTTCTAGTGCCGAATCGAATAGTGCCTACCAAATAGAGTTAAAACTCATACGATAACTCATTTAATAATGAAATAAAACATAAAAACCAATAGACGATATAAAATCAAGTCATGGTTTAATTTAACGTAATGCGGTTACCTAAAATAGACTCCCTAAAGTGCCAGTTGTCACAGCTTGAAACTGTTAAAAACGTTCTTGGAAGAGACTTGTGGTCATGCTCTTCGAAGAGATTTGTGTAACTTTTGTCCAGATTCAATGAACCTATAGAGGTTTGTTGACTTTTTAAAAAAGTCAAAAGCGATTTGTGTCATATTGCTTTTGAGCGATTTGTCCATATTTTGTCCAGATTCATTGAACAGGCAGCGATTTGTCTAAATTTTTTTGAAAGCGATTTGATAACAAGAACGTAAGCGGTTTGTCACTTTATTTAAAGCGACTTATGTCTAAAAGGGGTTTGTCATGAAATGGTTTAAAGAGCGACTTGTCCTTATTTTCTGAAAGTGATTTATTAATGTTAAATCAAAAGCGATTTGTGTCAAAATGAAGCGGTTTGTCAAAAACAGATTACGGTTTAACATTTAATCAAGAAGCGTTTTGTTTGATAAAGGGCAAGCGATTTGATGAATTGATTCATGCATTTTGTTCCTAATCTAGTATACTGCTTAGAGTCAACTATCGACATTCATGCACTTCATCTATATCAACCAACAAACATCAATCATTTTCAGAAGTCTATAAGAATCAAGCATCAAGAATCATGAATCATCACAAACATCACACAAATCTAAGATCATCATACAGATTCATATATGATACTATATCTACATTCATCATACAACAATATCAAACATCGATTATAACATCAACCCAAATCAACATCTTGTCATTCACAATCTCAATATCATGATAAAATGAAAATGAGGTAAGCAACCTATTATCGTTCAAAGCAATCAAAAGGATCTCAGCTTGGTTCATAATTCGTGTGGTTCATCACAATCTAGTGACCTTAAAGATCTTACTCACACTAATTGAACTTAAATCATTGATCTATCTTGCAAATATACGAATGTTATCATGAAGAAACAAAGCCATTCAACTTCATCTCTCCTTTCATTCGAGTCTTTGATACAAGAAAAGAAATGTAATCCCAATCAAATATTTTCAAAACACTCGTGAGATCTCAACTTGAGTCTATTCATGGCATTCAAGATGCATCAAGATTTTATCTCAACTCACGAAGGACTTAATCATCATAGATCGGGTTTCATATCTATATCCGAATGAATAAGATAATCAAATAACATGTATGTTATGTGATTTTTCTTGATTCGTTTTATAGCCCAAAGCACAAATTAAATTCCCTTAGATTTGTTCTAGTATAAAGATGCAACATGAATATGTTACCTTTCGCTTGATATATTATACGACCCATGAAATGATTTTAACAACTTATGTTAACTCGTTTTTCATGAGGTCGATTTGTAACATAATCATAATAAAATCTTACCTTCTCGATACCATGTCTAACACCATCCCTCGTGGCGACGATGTGCCTCCAAGCCATCCCTGTGGCGAGGTGATCCTTTTTCAGATTCGTAAGTGTTGATGCGTGGTTGCGCAAAACGAATTAGAAGATGGGGAAGGACAAGATTTTTGTAAGAAATTAGTGATGGGTGAGAGGATTTAGGATGATAGGATTGTTATGATGCCTGAGGATTTTTTTTACAGACGTATGAGTGTAAGCATTGGGGGGCGGATACTTTGTGTTTGGGTTTCAAGGGTGAGATAAATTAGGGTTTGAATGGGAGCTGGTAAGTGATAGTTAAATACCCAAAGATTAGGGCAATGTCTGGCTTTGGATCGGATTTATGACATTCGTATGGGCTTTTGAAATTGGTTCGTGGGCCTCAGTTATTGATTCGTATAAGTTTAAGTGCTTAAGTGCTTCAGTTATTGTATGGGCTGTATGGATTTATCGTTATTGGTTGCGGTAATCGATTTTCTAATCGATTATTCATGGTAGTGATAATATGTATGATATCGTATGGGCCATGGCTGGATGATAGATGATTGGACTATGCATCATGTGATAATGCAAAGATTGTTGGGGTCATAAGGGTGAATTAAATGCGAGTTTTGACGACATTAGGATTGATACATTTTGATAATATCAAGTTTTGCACATAAGGTCTTTGAAGATATAAGTGTGTAGTGAATGTGTTAAATTTCAATTGGACCATGTATGGACTTGGATATTGGATTTAGGGCTGAACATATTATACAACTCGATTTTATTGGGCTTCAATAATTAATCCCCTAATCCTGGTTTGGACCGCATTGGTTTATCACTAATACAATTGGACGGGGTGCAGTGTGATTGAATCCGAAATTAATTAAGACATGGGCTAAAATGTGTTAGTTTAATTTACTAAAGGTACAAATGTCTTAATAAAATTTTAAGATCAAGAGTGGTATTTTGATATCAATCTCACGTGGAAACACCATTTAAGGACATGTTGTGATTAGAGTTGGATCGGA
Organism: Chrysanthemum makinoi; assembly: GCA_910596185.1. Taxonomy (NCBI): domain Eukaryota; kingdom Viridiplantae; phylum Streptophyta; class Magnoliopsida; order Asterales; family Asteraceae; genus Chrysanthemum; species Chrysanthemum makinoi. Next base: position 265,533,448 of record OU343222.1, read on the forward strand.
TTTAATCTTCACTTGGGCTTGAACGGATTTATTGTTATTTGTTCAAATGGGCTAACGATGATGATGGAGAAGAATCTTTGATGAACCGCTACATGTTCCCCTAAAACAGATATTCACTGAAACCAAAGTTCTCATATCACATTCAAGTTGACATTGTTTACGGCTTTGTCTTGATTTTGTAAAATCCCTGAAAAATCTATTTCTCGGTTTAAATCATAGACTTGTAAAATCCCGTGACAATGGAAACATCCTGGTAATTGTAAAGCACATTTCCGGATCTATCTTATGGTTTATTCTTGGTTATGTAAAATCGCCAAAAGAAACTATTCTCGGTTTAAACCATAGAGTTGTAAAATCCCGTAATGATGGAACCATCCTGGAGAAAGGAAAGAGTATTTCGGGATCTTATTTGATGCTGGGTGCTACGTTTTGAAGAAGGAAGAAAAGGGTGTACTTCATGAATTGGATGTGTGTTTGGATATTCGTCATGGCCGTTTGGTTATTACATGGTTTTACGGGGTTATGTGCTTTTAACCATGGTCCGGATGAAAACCATTATCATAGTTCACTTAAAACATCAAAGGAGGCTAGATGTGAGCTTTTAACCGAAGACGTGCAGACAACGAGATTAATTCACTATTATTTATTTGAGGTTGAAGTGAAATATTACGGGCGAGTGTACTTAGTATCTGAAGGTATCGTGGATAGTTGGATGAAGATTCTTCAAGATCCTTGTTCAAGCTTATTATCAAAAATGAAGACTTGGAAATCTAGTTATTGTTGGGTGACTTTTTCCTTTTCTTTAACCACTTGGGGGAATCGGGCTCTTACCACCACAAAATAACTATCACTTTAAGGAGTTACGTTGTAGTGCTCAGTGTCACATTCAATTGTGGATTTTCAAGAGGTGATGTAAGTCTTATACTTGATGGTTGGTTGGTTGAAGAGTATAGGGTACTTAGAGAGTACTAAGAGATGCTAATGGAAACCGGCACCGCTTTTTGTTACATATGTGCAAGTTTAAGTCACGAGTTCGGGTTAGTTTACTTCAAAGAGCTTACTGAATGGTAATGGGGTTGATTACAAGCTTAGCCAAGAGAGCTGAAAAGAGAGAGAATTATGACGTTTGAACACAACAATGGCTCAAGCCTCGTACTCTAAAGAAAAGAAAAGTGTATGCTTCAGTGCGCTTTATCTTCCAAAGAAGAGAAATCTTCTCATTTATGACCATTCTCATCAACATGCTTCATGCTTTTCCAAGCGCTTATCAAGTGAACCGGACTACCTATGATTGTTCTCTTATTCCACTTGCTCGATTATAATGGAGATGGCGACATCATATGCAATTTTTAAGGGGAGAAGTGAGAGACTACATTTTAAAGATATTTACTTGTTTAATCAAGAATGGCATCTCCGTGATGCAATCTTGAGGGGAGAAGAAGTGTGATAATTCTACATGGTTGATTGACATATGAGAATATATGGTCATACTGGCCCTAACTCATGTAAGAACCGAGCTTCTTCTTATCGGGTCATCTTTACATGGAGTTTCTTCTATGAGCCACTGGTTGACATCTTCTCACGGACTGATGAGTTTAACGACAAAGTGCTTCTAGTTGCGGGGTTGATTTCCTTGATGAACATCTTTCTGTTCTTGTTTGATTGGGAGGGATTTGATTTAAGAGGATTTTCTATATACAAGTTAATGGGAATGCATGTGGTGAGAAGAAGATGTTAACTTTCTGATCCCCAAACGACAATCTTGAAGAAGGTCGAGTCTATAGTTTGTTCTACATTTTCTGCTGCATGTTAGAAG